>CM057455.1:1236015000-1236540000 GCA_016271365.2 Neoceratodus forsteri
CATGTCACCCCGGCACTTAGCCTGCTACACTTTCATGGCATCCCTGCAAAGGAATAAGCAAGCCCACGTCACTCCCTTCCCTGGTCTGTAGCAGGGGGGTTCTGTTAGACTAGCATGACAGTGACAACTTCCCAGAGTCAGGGACTGTTGGCCAACACATGCAGGGGCCAGAACTTGCTTCTGAACCTGGGCCATCAGCTAGGTAGCCCAAAGCCAAAGCCCTGAGCCTTCTGGCTGGCCCCGAAGCATTTGTAATTTCTAACCATTAAGCGTAGGTACGTGGTTTATTGTCATATTACAAACTCATCATGGCAGTGCTATGTGCCCCTCTGTGCCATCAAGGGACCCTTTTCATTAGGTGGGTGTGAATTTTTTGAAGTCATCCCTTCACCTCCCCAACCAAATGCACTAGAATGCCTGCGTCTGGATTGGCTGAAACTCTGTTCTCCTTTAAAATTTGTGGAAGTATTCAGAACTGCAATGTAGAACTGTAATTCCAGTACCTGATGAGGCATGCCAAAAAGAACATTAGTGAGGAAATCTGTGCTGCAATTCATTTCCAGGAAGACACGGATACTATACAAGGATGCATTCTCACTGTATAGCTAGACAACACGTCGTCTTAAAGGAGAAGAGCACTGAACCTGTAGGTCATTTTTCCCCAATAGAAGCTGTTTTTTAAGCACTGGTTAATTTCTGTTCTTGTTCCATCTATACAGGCCTTTTAGTAAACTTCAGTGGGTGTTTCTGCTTTACAGTCTGGTGGTATTTACCATTTTAAAACTCTATGATGTAGTTTATGTCCCTCTCAGCCACTGAGTTCTATAATAGAACATGAATGCACTGTGCCATCAATAGACTAGTAGAACCTGGACATAAACTACATTATATAGTTCTAAAATGGTTCTTACTGGCAGCAAGTAAATCCGAAACACCCACTAGGATAGCTAAAAAGCCTGGATTGTTACAGCAATAACAGAATGTGAACCAGTATTTAAAACACAGCTTCAGCATCATTCTCCTTTTTTAACATATCTGCCTTCCACTGGCCACAGTTTGAAAGAGCTTTTATTACCACTATTATTTTCTTCTTGTCAGTGGGGTCCTGAAGTGGAACTGAAGCACAGGAAGGACTTGCTTAAGCTCACCCGAAGTTGGTGGCTCTGGTGTACTCTGAACCAGACTTTCACAGTTCTTCACTCTAACCACCAGCTAATAATTGTTCATTGTACTGATAAGTACTACTTTAGCAATGCAGTTGTTAACAAGCGTTTAGGACAATCAACTATTCCATTTGGTCCTACATCTGAAAACATAAAGGCGTGATTGCAACAAGTGATGAAACACAATAGCTGTGTCACTCCAATAAAGAAATCATGTGATAAACAGATATATCTAGGAAATAGAGACAAGATGGCTTGACAGATAAACAGATCACATAAGAGAGGGACAGAAAACAGGTGTGTGAAAATAAATCTCGACTACAACTGATATATATCCCCTCTGGTGTTCTCTAGGATAACAGGTATCACCACTCTACAGCATGCGATCTCCTCTGTTGTTTTGTACCTGTTGTGGTTAACGCAAAAACCTCCAGCACAGAGAGGAGCTGGATAAGGCACTTGGGGAAATCTATCATTTGAATGGCGAGTAAGGCGGAGAAGCTGCTAGTTGATTACTTCAATCCACCAGATGTGGAGTGGAGCCTCAAACTGCAGCTTTGGCAAGGAGTAGGACCATCCTGTACTGCCTGCAAGGGGCTCTTCTGAGGCAGATAGAGAACCTCCTAGGGATGTAGCAGTACTGAACATGGTGGTGCTTACAAACAGAGATAGCGCTGCAGACATCACAGTGGGCAGTCCTGACAGTGTGGTTTAACATTTAGGCAGGAACAGAGGCAAATCACACAAGGATTAGGGTCCTGCCTTTAGGAGGGCAGATTTTAAAGAAACGGGTGACTGCCTCAGAAACAGTCTTGGCATGGGGGATTGCCAAGGAGGGGTGGAGGTACAGTGGGGAAAAATAAGGGAGGGTATAATTAAAGCACCCAATCTCCACACGAAAAAAGTGAATAAATGCAGAAGAAAAGCAGACCGTTCTGGTTCTCTAAGGAAGTGGTGAAGGAAAAAAAGGATGGCATCCAGGAGGTATAAGGAAACACAGAGGGAGGAGGACAGCGAGTTATACCTAGTAATGCAGCCAGAAGCAGGCAAGGCTGCAACTGAAACAAAGGTACAGACAAAGGAAATAATTGGCAAACGGGTCACTAAGGGGGATAAGACTCTTCAGATACATAAGTGAGAAGAAGAAAGCAATGGGAGGGATAGTGAGGATCAGAAAGGTGGTGGTGGGGGGGGATTGCACAGAATAGAACCAAGAGACGATACATCTTAAACAGGTAATTCTGCTCAGTCTTCACAGTGGGGGAGACTACAAGGAACATGAGGGGTGGTGTGTGGGTGGACACAAGTCCATTTACAGAGGAAATTATCTGGAAGTGACTTGCACCTCGGAATGTGGACAAAGCTATGGGAACAGATGCGAAAGAACTCAAGGAGGTGTTGGAGGTGGTAGCTGCCCACTGACAACCTTATTCAACAGCTGAATGGAAACAGGTGTTGTTCCGGAGGACTGGAGAAGTGCTGACTTCATCCCTCTGCATTAGAGAGGCAACAGGGAGGAGGCTAACAACTATAATACAGTCAGTCTTACTTCAGTGGTGAGGAAATTAACAAAAACCCTGCCAAAGGAAAGACTGGTATAGTATCTTGAATCTGATAGGCTGCAAGACCACAGGCAGCATGGACTCACTGGGGGTGGGACTGCTTGACTGAGTGACCAGGGAAACAAATCAGGGGAGGGCAGCGGACATGGCCTATCTGGAAATAAGCAAGCCTTCGACCAGGAGGCTGATAAAAAAAAAAAAAAAAACACTGAGCAGCCTAGGCATGGGATCCAAAGTGGTGAACTGAGTTACAAACTGGTTAATGGATAAGAGACAGAGGGTGGTGGTTAATGGCACTCATTTTAATCAACTATGGGAGAGTTACAAGTGGGTTGCCATAGGGCTCAGTACTGGAACCGGTCCTTTTCTATATCTTCATAAGTGACATTGCTGAGGAACTGGAAGGGAAGGTGTGCCCTACAAGCAGAGATGAAAGGACTTCCATATGTACACCCTAAAAAAGGGAGGGGGAAGAGGTATATGATGAGACTTATAAAATACTTCATGGGGTAAACAAGGTACAGGAGGGGAGTATTTTTCAGAACAAAAAAGATGCTCAAGAACAATGGCACTTGCAATGAAACTGGAGGGGAGTAGATTCAGGAGGGATGTGATAAAGTACTTCACAGAAAGAGTGATGGATGCCAGGAACCACCTTCCAGCAGCGGTGGTGGGGTTTGAGAATGCATGGGATAGGCAAAAGAAAATTCTAGTGGAAAGGAAGGTGGGTGAAAGGGCAGAGACCAAGTAGGGCCTGCGGTGACACCGTAGGCAGGGAAAAATGGTCAGAATGAGTGGGCCATGTGGTCCTTATCTGTCAGCATATTCTCTGTTTCTATGTAGGAGATGATAAAATCTACAATAGAGTAGACACACAGGAGAGGGTGGAAAGAATGTGCACAAATCTTAAGAAACTTTAGTAGTGATCGAGAGCATGGCAGTTGAGATTCAATGCCACAAAGTGCAAAATCATGCACCTTGGGCATAGGAACCCAGGCAGTGAGTACAGCACTGGGAGTACCGATAGCCACTAAACAGGAAAGTGACCTTGGAATTATCATATCTGATTACCTCAAAGTGGCAGGGCAGAGTGATAAAGTAGTGGGTAGGGCTAATGGGATGCTGGGGTGCGCAGGGAGGGGTCTCTCCAGCAAGAGGAGGGAGATGGTGTTGCCACTGTATTGCTCACTGGTGAGACCGCATTTGAGAGTGCTGTGTCCAGTTTTAGAGACCGCACCTCAAAAAGGACATGGTCAAGGCACTCCACAGGAGGGCTACTATAATGGTGCAGGGTTTGCATGAGAAGGCCTGTGAGGAGTGACTGAGGAATATCAACATGTACACCCTGGAAGAGAAGAGAGAGTGAGGTTACATTAGAGACTACAAGTACCTCACAGGCATGAAGGGTGTGTGGGAAGGGAGTCTCTCAAATGAGAAAGAGCACCAGGACCAAGGAGCATGCAATGAAATTTGGGGGTTGTTTAAGAGAGATTTGAGGAACTTTCTCCTCACAGAAAGGGTGGTAAGACACCCGAAACAAATTGTCAGCAGAAATGGTGGAGATGAACAGTGGGGGGCTTCAAGCATGTGCGAGCCAGACATAGGGGTAGGGGTGTATTAGAAAATAGGCAGGGAGGATGAAGGTTCGCTGGAGACCAGTTAGGATCCGAGACACATGAGGTAGGGAACATCTGGGCAGACTGGGCCGGCCAAGCAGTCCTTTTCTGCCGACAAATTCTATGTTGTTTATGAAGAGACCATTGAGTCAAGGTTCATTCACCGTGGCATCCTTCACTTCAAAAGAATGAGGTCAGTTTCATCAAAGCAGTAAGATACCCAAGAAATCATAAGATAGAAAAATACACTGTAATGGCATAAGGCCAGTTTTGCAGTAACCATTATATACAGCCTGGGGTGCAGTCACTAAAATTTCTTCATTTGCTAGCATTCATTAGATTCCCTCCTTTGGAAAAAAAAAAAAAAACACTCAAAATCATATACTGCAAAGCAAAACATATGGCTGAAATAACAAAGCAAGGTGGCACAAAGCAATGCAAAGCAATTTTATTTCTATGGCTCCCTTTCCTGGAGGCTCAGGGCACCTTACAAAGCAAAGTATAAATAAAATAAACACCCATGCCGACAGCAGTGCCCAGCACCGTGGAAGACTAAGGAGTCAGTACCTTACCTCCAGCCATGCTGGCTACCCAGTCTTGGGAACAGACCCAGGGGTGTGTGTGTGTGTGTGTTTGGGGAGAGAAGAGATCAAGCATATGATTGACAGATTTCCTCTCCTGGGATGGGGAGGGCTGTTTGCTTGGCCTGAGACTGCCACTCGGTGGAGGTGTGGTGGTGGTGCAACACGGGCAGCAAGATAGGGAGGGCATTGTGGGGAACGTTGGATGGCTGCGCCTCCATGCACAAGTTCAATGTTCTACAGCGATGGGGGGGTTGGGCAGAGAATGGAAAAATGGAATGTCAGAGGCTTAATGAGGCGCAGCCCACCTGTCCTGCAGCCTATACCACCACTTGGGGTTCCCTGTTGGTCCACACTGGATTACTGTATGGAGGGGGGCCTTCCTCCTCCGGCTTAGCCACAAGTTGGAATCTATGTGGCGAACCTGACCATGGCGAGTAACAGGGAAGGTGGGAGCTGGCTCAGGGAGGTGGGGACAGGGCTGATTAGCCACCCCCAGATGAGGAGGAAATATATATATATATATATATATATATATAAAATAAAAAAAACAGACAGCACAAAGAACAAAACTTTCCAACAAATACAATATACCATATGTCTTGTTAGTTAACTGAATTAGGTCAGGCAATATGGTATCTCAATGCCCCTTTGAAGGCCCCCACCGTCCCGGCAGATCCAATATGGGCAAGCAAAATGTTCCACAAGATCAGCACAGCCACTTTAAACAATATGTCCCCATAAAACTTCAGCCTGGACCATGGGACCAACAGTAAGCCAGCATCGGAGGAACAGACTCAAAGGAGTAGAACTATTGGAAATGTCAGTGCCAATGAATGGTGCTGGCACATGTGACATCATGCGCCACACAGTTTAAAAGGTGCTGGCAATCCCAACCACATCCGTTTCTTTTTTAACCCCAAGAGGAACAATGAGAACTGTTCTAAACAGAACAAAAGAGACTAATAAAATCACATTCCCAAAGGGAGGCAACCTGCGGACCGGCCGGCCGGAAGCCCATAAACAAGAAACCAAAGCAAAATTAGGGATGCACTGCAGAGCAATAGATACAGTACAGAAATAAAATAAGTTATGTAAATGAATACCTTCCCAGAAGAGACACCACCTTTGCGGGAAGGAGGGAGGTTTGAGTGTGGCTCTAAGGAGAAGATACCCTAGGAGATCAAGAGTTGCAGTAATAATCTTTCCTAGGTTACTACAGTCGATCTCTATAGAGCCCAGGTAGAGGGCAGAATAGTACAAGCACTGGTTGAACATCAATTGGACTATGTGCCACCTGCAGGACAAGCAGAGTCATAGGATCGTA
This sequence comes from Neoceratodus forsteri, assembly GCA_016271365.2. Taxonomy (NCBI): domain Eukaryota; kingdom Metazoa; phylum Chordata; order Ceratodontiformes; family Ceratodontidae; genus Neoceratodus; species Neoceratodus forsteri. Next base: position 1,236,021,250 of record CM057455.1, read on the forward strand.
CAAACATTAGTCAACATCACCAACTGAGCCAAAAGTGGAGAAGTAAAGTTAACATAGGAAGCAGACCCACTATGGCTCAAACAACTGTTTGGGAAGGGACAGGGTAGCAAAATTCACCTGAGAAGATGAATAAGTCAAGGACAGTCCTGAATGACTGGAAGATTGAGTGAAGGAGACCCTGCAGGTAGCAGAGTGACCTCTAGAAAAGCCCGCTAAGGAAGGATAGGCAGCATGATCTGAGCCTACAAGAAAGGACCTAAAGAAGGGCGACAGTCCAGCGTTCTGGATCTGAGCTGAGGGTCAAGTAAGGAGGACTGCAGCAGTGCATGCCTCCAAGGTGACCCTGTAGAAGTTACAGTTTTTGTCACAGTGTCTGCAGCATTATATGCCACTTGAAGCTGATGGCAGGAAGCATCCCTGCCAGAGCCTGCTAACTCAAGGAGAGCTCGAGAAAAAAAAAAGAGGAACCCGGAGGCGATAGAAGGAAAGAACGCGAATGAGTCCAAAGATGCAGTTACAACTTGGATACATAGGACGGAGCGCTCAGAATGTGCAGCATAAAAGCAGCCAGTGCACAGGACTTTTCGTCCAAACAGTCAGTTTGCATCGACTCTAGAGAATTAGAGACAAGTGGGTGAGGTTTGCCTGCACCTGAGAAAACACTGAACCGGGGGGCTGTCTTGAGAGATAACTGACTCTAATAATAAATAGTTCAGGCACTGGCAGGCCACTTAAGTATATGTCATCACCCCCCCCAAAAAAAAAAAAAAAGATTTTGCCCCAGCCAGCTACCGTCATCCATCACAGATATACCACTGTTCTGGTCTGGCAAACCACTCAGACACATCTAACCATAAACCTAGTGAAGTCACCTAGACTCACAAAACCACTAACCTACCTGCTTTGAGAGTAGTCATCTGCTTTCCCTCCATAGCAGGGTCTCTGGCAGGGTAGTGCTATCCTTTCCAAATGTAATTTTTGAAGAACAATCTATCGATAGTGATACCCCACCTCCAACAGCTATCTCCAGCAGTACCTTCACAGTGAGACATGTTATAAGTATCACGTCTCTGTTTCCAGGCATACCCTTTATTAATTTTTTTATTTAGATGTGTATGCTACTCACTAGGCTTGCGCCCTTCAGGTTTGGGTCCACAGGCCCCACACTTGTACCCCCTCCTGTTTCCCGCTGTCCTACTCCTCCAAGGTCAGGACTGTGGGCATGAGATTGGAGCCACGGTCAGTGGTGTGAGGTCTGTGCATGTTCAGACTTTCAACCTGTTATGACCAGCTTCTGGGTTTCCAACCATTTCTCTCCCCAGGCAGCATGTACAGCAGACATGGGGTTGTCTCAGGTGTGCGCCCTGGCCCACCAGTAGGAACCACCGTGGCACCACAATGTGCCACATCACATCCGCCAGCTAGGACATGCTACCTCCCCAGCCTGGCCAACCAAGCACCTGTTTCAGAGTTCGTTTCCAAACCTGTGTTACCAGCATGGAAGTGTGATGTGCTTTTATTGGGCCATCAGGAGGCCCCTGCAGGCATATTCTGAAGCTGCATAGTAAAGATATGCCCCACAGAATTCTACAGCTAAATATTCATTCCGAGTTTTCCTTTTAATAGCTCTATGTGTTCTAAGTGCTTTTTAACATTTACTGTTCTAAAAACAAATATGCAATCAAAGGAGACTGTATTGATACAAGTAAGACGTAGTTAAAAGTCTATACCATATTGGACCTTTGATTGTAGAAGTCTGTCATTCTAAACCATTTGATTAAATTTACCAGCAGGAAACTTCCAAGTTCTAATGAAGCAGCAATTACCATCCAAAATGGGAGCAAAGCCAGACTACTTACTGTACGTACCATTCCAGCATCATGCTCTTAACTAATGTGCCTTCATGACAACTTCTGAAGAACTGTGTATGAGACAGGCGCACACACACACATTTTATATATAATAGATATATATGACAACAGGATCTTTGTCCCCTTAGAGTTGGATCTGCTCCAGCAACACAGCCCCCTCCCTCGCCAAAGGCATAATGCCCTGCTTGCACATCAGTTATTTCTACAGCAACAGACTGAGTCCACAAGCAGAGAATTATGACGACTTTAAGTGGGGAACATGCAAGCAGGAGTAGCTTAACTCTAGAGGCCAAAGACCCTATTGTCTAGAAAACATCCTTAGTAAGAATGATTGGTGAGAAATCTCAGAGGCCTACACCAAGAAACAGACCAGAAGTTCTAAAATTTGCAAGTAGCGCTTTCTTATTATCAGTAACAATAAAATAAAAAAAAAATAATAAAACTGCATAGAATAGCTCTTCATAAAGGTAGTAAAAACAAACAAAAAAATCCTCCATCTAAATATCCCCCCTGGAGAGAAACTGCTCTGACATGTTTCTGCCTGGCAATTCAAGTTCTGCCTACTGCTGTTGTAAGTTGCATCTCCAGTTTTTCACAAAATTTATCAAAACCCTGTCATTTTCCTCACTGTGACAAGCCTGAACAGCACATCTAGTCTTAACAAGAGCAACAGAATAATGCATTTTGTCCCAGAGCTGGTTTCGTGTTGGCAAGTTTTTAAACAAGCTTGTGGAAGTCAAAATACATCTGAAGGTCAACCCCATGTTCCAGATTATTATTTTTACATAGAAACTGACAATGACGGCAGAAAAAGACCACTGGTCCATCCAGTCTGCACAACAACAAACTTGGGACATATTGTCATATAGGGTTCTAACCTACATTATCCACCCCATGCTCCCTGGCCACTGCTATCACCCTGAGCAACCACTAAGCCCTTAACGCTGTCTCAGGGCTGTTTGAAACCATTGATAGTTTTAGCATCCACATCAGCAGGCAGATTTTTCTACGGCTCCACCATATTTCCGTAAAATAAAACTTTCTCACTTCCCTTTTAAATACCCCCCCCCCAATCAGTTTCCACTCATGTCCATGTGTTCTTGATCTGCTACTTATGCTAAATAATTCCTCAAACTTTACCTTGTTCATTCCATTCAGGAACTTGAAGGTCTCCATCATATCTCCCCCCCTCTCTCGTCTGGCCTCCAGTGAGTACATATTCAGTGCCTTGAGCCGATCCTCATAAGGTCTGCCTTGCTGGCCCCGAATCATTTTGCTCACCCTACACTGCACCGTCTCTAGCCTGCCCTTATCTTTCCTTAGGTGAGTACTCCAGAACTGGGCACAGTACTCCAGGTGGGACCACACTGGTGATCTACAAAGAGACAGTAATACCCCATTACTTCTGCTGTCAATACCACTTCCTTTACAGCCCAGCATCCTGTCTGCCTTACTATAGGCCTTGTTAGAATGGTTTGATTGTTTTAGGAGTCACTGATGAATGATGACTGATGACCCCTAGGTCTCTCCCCAAAAGTCGTGTACAGCTTTAACCCCCCACAAATCCTGTGTTCTGTCCTCGGGTTCTTGTTTCTATGTGCATCGCTTTCACTTCATGGCACTGAATTTCAACTGTCAAACCTCTGACTACTTCTCTAGCTTTTGCAAGTCTCTCTGCATCACACTAACCCCCTCTCCCTCAATATTGATCATATGACTATTTGGGGCTCCAACTTGGTTTTGAGTGACTCAGTAACTTTAATAAATAATGTTAATCATTTTAGTATACCCAAATGGCTTTCTGCAATCATTTCAACAATGTAATTACATACATTTGCAAACCAAGGGATCCCAGTTTCTTGAAGAGGGACCGACGCACAGGAGGGGTCAGCAACTTGTTCAAGGGCATGCAATGAATCAATGATCATCATATGGTGGGGGGTGCCATCTATGTACTTATGCAGCATCCGCTACCCCCTTAGGGCAACAAAAATGAGATGTTTTAACTGAATCAGAGTTTTACAGAGAGAACATTTCACACTTTTTTCAAGCAAAAGAGCTGACCCCAGAGTAAACTGCTGCTCTCTCAAAATAAATTCTAGAACTCCAGCCCTGATGATGATAGTGAGAATAGATTATGGGATAATTCCGGTGCTCTAACCAATGTGCACCACACTGCCTTCCCACAGTACCTGCTTGCAGTCTAAGCCGGGGTGTGAGGGATAAACAATTGCAGGGGGCCCAACAACAGGGTGTGCAAGTACCTTTTTTTAACCCCTAGTGGCTATTAGTTCCTACACAGGACTCGCTACTCTGTATGTAGTACTTGGCCCTAAAATTAGGGAAAAGAAAAACTGGGCTCCTGGTAATGTGCCATGAGCCAACAGAGCCTTTTAACAGAAATGTCCTTCCTAAGTCTGCCCCAAACCAAGACTACAAAGTGTCATTTACGATAAACTGGGCCTCCTCATCTGACCGTGATGGGGGAGGGAACCTACAGCAGTCAATAATCCTGGTTAGATCCGCCTCCCCCCCCCAACCTTATGCAGTGTTTCCATAGTTAATATAGCCATATGACTACATTAGTGCATACTAGCATGCATATCCAAGAGGGGGTGGAAGATAACTGGTCAGCCTGCCTAGTGGCATCAGTGATTCAGAATGCTCCTGTCCGTTCCCTCCTGGTCACATACACCGTGTGCTAATATAGTCATCTAATGTTCACTATGGGGAAGGTTGTGTTGCGGGTTAGGGGAGAGGGGCATCAGAACTAAGCAGGATTCTGGATTACCACAGGCTCTCCTCCAAATCATGGGTCAGGAAGGGGCATCACCTTATTAGAAATTGCACTTTGGTGCCAGGGGGTCAACTAGAGAGGGGTCTACTAAAAGATGGTGTCAACTCCTGTCACAATGCCTGTAGCCCAGCAACCTGACATTTTTTTGTTTTTAAAAAGGCTGTGTGTAGGAAGTGGGGGGAAGGAGATGGGGTGAAGAGGGGTGCACAAGACTAACTCTTGCCACCAGGGGAAGGCTGGGATTGATTTAAAAAAAAGTTTTTGCCTCCCCAAATACCCCCCCCAACCCGAATACAGAAAAATACTTGGTACTTGGATCAGAGTCCCAAATACTTGCTTATTTGACATATTTGGGAATTAATAATTGTTACTCATACATCACTACCCAACAGTCCCCTCAGACTGATGGCTGACTGGTACAGTTCTGGTGCCAGTCAAACAGTTCTGAATTCCAGTTCTTTTGGGTTACTGAGTCAGGCCATTTCTGAGGAGTTAAACTGCCCTTCTATTATTGACTCTTGATAGGGTTTCAGGGGGACTGTAATGTCCCCCGGTTGCTTACAAAACAAATGCTTAAAAGATCCTAATGTACAGTTTGTTACTTGAACCCTACAGCATTCATTCTGTGGAAACCTTATAACTACTTGTAAACAAGAACCAAGCACAAGTGATAAGTGTTGTCTGGGTAACATTCACTTGCACAATACAACAACTGTATCAGTACTCTCAGAATACGCAGCTAGTTGTAGAAACAGACAATGACGGCAGAAAAAGACCAATGTCCATCCAGTTTGCTCGCAGTTCCCTATAAAAACGTGGGGCCGTTTGTCAATACAGAACACTAGCCTTCACTATCCATCCCTGTTTCCCTCCCCACTAATGCTGGCCCTGAAGATCCACTATACCCTTTACTCTGTCCCAGGCGTGCTTGGAACCATTTATGGTTCTGGCACAACCCACTTCAGCAGACTGTTCCAAGGTTCCACCACCCTTTCAGTGAAGAAAACTTTCTCATATCCCTCTTGAACCTCTCTCCTGTCAGTTTCCACTCATGCCCCTGTGTCTTTCAACTGTTACTCATGTTAAATAGAGATGTTGCAAAGTTTTACTTTGCCAATGAATAACCTCGCAAACTGCTCACTCTGCATTGAGTTTTCCTGTGGGAAATGGCACTTTTTCCAGTGAAGTCATGGGGAAGTTGCAACTTTGCCAGCAAATCTGCATGACTGTCACATTTGCAAAGTGCGTAGTGCCACTTATAAGTTTTTAGCAGGTGAAGTGGCACTTTATCAGGCAAACTTTGCAAATTAATTTGTGAAGCAAAGTTTGCCAACTCTGCACATCTCTAAAGGTAAACAGTTACTTGCAGTACACACCTTGTTTATTCCTTTCAGGAACTTAATGGTCACTGTCACATCACCCCTCTACTGTAGCAGAGCAGATGGTCAGACCCTGAGAGGACCCTTGTAAGATTGTCTTGCTGGCACTGAATCATCCTGGTCACCCTTTGTTGCACTGTCTCTAGCTGTCCTTATCTTTCCTGAGGTGGGGACTCCAGAACTGGGCACAGTACTCCAGGTGCAGTCTCAATAGACATCTACTAAGAGGTATTAATACCTCTCTCCTTCTAATGTCAATATCCCTTCTGATACATCCCTGCATCCTATCCTATCTGCCTTACTTATAAGGCCATATTGTACTGTCTTGATTGTTTAAGGGAGTCACTGATGAGGACTCCTACGTCCCTCTCCCCAGCCGTAGTGCTCAGCTTTTAAATCTATTCAAAAATATTCTAAAAATATGAATTACAAGTTCTGCTGTTTTATGTTAACAGAATGGGGTGTGGGGCACGCTGTTGAGCCCAAGCAAGATGGTGACTTAGAGCCTGAGCTCCATAAACAGACGATAAACTAAGTTAAATAAAGCTAATTAAGCAGATGTTTTAGCGGTTGATAGAGAGATAAACATAAATCGGAATATCCCCTATGTGAGAATGGGCAACTCAAAAAAGGAAAAAAAAAAATCACATCTGTAGGGCGCTAAGAGCAAGAATGTGGGGACCACCACCCACGGGTCTCAAAGACAGGGCTGCCTTTGCCATCAAGACACTGCAGGAGTAAAAACCCTGCAAACCATAGGAGTTAAAATCAATCTCCTGATATCTACAGTTTCAGGTTTGGCAGACAAGTTTGACTAACTACTCGAGTCAATACTCAGGAACTGGAGAGTACCATAATGAAAACAGAATCAGAAACACTCAAAAGAGGTCTGAGGCAGCTTTAGGTGCTACCGCCACACTAGTTAAAGAGAACACACATCTCTACTCCCGGCTAGAGACGCTGGAGAATCAAGCCCGAGCGGCTAACCTCAGAATCAATGTGAGGGAGACAATTTAGGCCTCTTCATCTGTTAGTGGCTCGAACATCAACTGGGACAATCGTTTACTGATTGTCAGATCACTATACAGAAGGCTTATCGGGCGACTACAAGAGGACGTCCTGAAAATTCAGAGGCTCCCAGGGCCGTGGTGGCTGTTCTTGATGGTGTAGGGTCAAGAGACTTTATCCTGGCACTGGCGTGCCAAAAGAAAATAATGCTGCAAGATGGAGTGCAGGTCCAGTTATATCCAGACTTCAGCTACGCAACTAGCAAAAGAAAAAAGCTTTTGATGGGGTCCGTTCAATTCTCAGAAATTCCTCATATGTTATTCCCTGCACGCCTCAGAATTCTCTTTAAAAGGGAGGGTATTTATATTCTCCGATTCTAACGAGGCCCTTAAATGGGCTCAGCGCCTTGTTCTACCACCACGAAAGAGGGAATCCGCAGAACAATCAGATCAAGAGGACAAGGAGGAAGGACACTTGAAGTCTTGCACCGGAGACTGGAGATGCAGGTTTGCCTATAAACAGAGGACTCCTAAGAAACATTAACACTGAACTTTTATTTACTTACTGTAGAATGTACTAACTGAAAATGTCTATAATGGGCCTTCTAATGGTTATCAGGTGCGCCAGTGTTATCTCTACTTAATAATACCTATACCTAGAACAGTTTAATGTTACAATATGGGTAATTGGTTTTGGTTAAATTAGTTGGGATTAACTTGGTACTAAGATGATGAGTACACTGTTAGTACCACTAGGTACCTAAAACTTGGGATACATAATAACTTTATTTCTCTTTGAGGAAAATATTTCAAATAGATTTTATGATATTCAACACAGTTTGAAACTTCATGCAGCTCATGGGTTATTTAGAATGGCACAGAAAGACTTATTTAACTTGTTTCTTTTTTATTTACCGATTCCCCCCCAGAGACGTATCTAATAAGCAGTATGGTTAATTTTAACCTGCATGTATTAAGAGGGGTGGTGCCCTCAGTTGGACATTGTATAATTTAACTCCTTATATACTGCATCAGGATGTAATACTATGTGTTTACTGTAAATTCAATGAACATAAAGTACAAAAAAAGGACAATAACTGATGCACATTCTGAAGCAGAACAAAACTGACACTCATTTTATGAAGAAACTGACAAATCCACCTCTCCGCAGCTGCCCATCTCCAAAATGTGAATCTTCATTTTAAATACATAAGAGAGGAAATAACTATGAGGAAAGACTTAAGGACCTTAATATATATTCACTGGAGAACAGAAGAGAGAGATATGATAGACACTTTTAAGTACCTTAGGGAATAAACAGGGTACAGGTGGAAAGCATACTCTGCACAAGAACAAGGGGGCATGATATGAGCCTGAAGGGTAGAAGGCTCAGGGGTAATGTTAGGAAGTACTTTTTCACTGAAAGGGTGGTGAAGCCATGGAACAGCCTTCCAGCAAAAGTGGTGGGTGTGAAAATAATACGGGGATTCAAGAGTGCATGGGATAGACATACGGGTACCCTGGAGATGTGCAGAGCAGGAGAGCCACAGATCAAATAGGATCTGGGGCAGCAGGAGTGAGTAGGGAAATGGGCAGACTTGGTGGGCCATATGGTCTTTATCTACGAACAGATTCTGTGTTTCTATGATAAAAAAACAGTAATTATTCTCGGGGGGGGTGTGGCTTCTAAGAAACAATGCTTCAGATATGAAAAGCACTTCTACATTCATTAAGCAGGATGAGCAACAATTTATGCTATACAATATCATATACATCGCAGTTTGGTTTGGGAGCAGTATGGGGCTAATTCAAAAGCTAAGCCTCTTAGTAAGGTTTTTAATGGTTATTCTATTTTCCATACTCCATTACCCCGGTGTTTGGGGGGGGGGGGTGAATGGCTACCATTATAGCCAGTGCCAGGCACAGGTAGGGTCAGCTCGCTGTCTCCCTTCTTGGGAGCAGAGAATCTACAGCGTCAGTATTTGATAGACAACATTTTATCACAGTTTTTTAGTACTACGAATGTATTTCTGGCTAAAACAAAACATGCATTTTTCTTATTTTAGTTCATTCCTGACTTGAGATATGGCGTTTTAAAGTTTATATAAGCCAGAGCTCTCTGGTCACACACACACACTAAGTAAATTAAACATGTTGGTGGTATTGTGCTTTTTACCATCGGTAATGTGTACTAGAAGAAAAAAATTACTCACCATAGTAATGTTGTTTCTTCTAATAGAGTCTTGCTGTACTCCGACTATGCAGTTAGCCCCAGCACTTGCGAGTAAAGGGTTAACTCTATGCAAAGGCATAGAATGTTGAGCTCGAGCTCGTTTTCAAACCTCTGTCTGTGGTACTCTGAAGTGTAACTGTCAGATTCTTACGAGCACTAAACTAACTCAAAGAAGAAATTGTTTCCAAGAGTTTGTGCCAAATGGCAAAACAAGGTTTTAGGGTCAGAAGACTCAAGTCGAGAGAACCCAAAAAGAACCCAACAGGTAGTGATTTACCAAAAATGGTTAATAAACAAACTAAAAGAAAACCTCCTAAGAGATGGAGGCATGTCCAGTACACCTCTGGGGTGCAGCACTGTGCCTGCCCCACCACATCCCAAAACTACTGGGTTCCAGGAGGGAGGTCAGAATACAGCAAGACTCCATTAGAAGAAACATTACTATGGTGAGTAATTTTTTCTTCAAACAACATGTCTTGCTGTATTCTGATTATATACAGACTACCAAGCAGTACCCCCTTGGAGGAGGGAGTTATAGAACCTATTTTGGGAACAAGCTCTGCAGCACAGCCGTGCCAAACCTAGCATCACTTTGTGACTGGATGTCCAAAGAGTAATGCTTGGTAAAGGTGTGAACAGATTTCCAGGTAGCTGCTTTGCATATGTCCACTAAGGGTATATCTCTAGCTGCTGTGACCGAAGCAGCTATACCTCTGGTAGAATGAGCCCTCAGGCCTGAGGGAGGTTCCTTCCCAAGTTCAGAATAGCAAAATTGAATACAAGAGACAATCCACCTGCCAATAGACCTCTTGGTAGCAGGTCTGCCCTTTCCCACTTCACCATAAGTGGGAAAACGACTGAGAGCAGTCCTTCCTATGGGCCTTAGTATGCTCAATATAGTAACTAAGAGCCCTTTTTACATTAAGACTGTGTAACCTCCTCTCCCCCCAGAGGAGGAAAGATCAGTGAAAAACACAGGCAATGATAGACTGGTTCAGATGAAAGTCTGACACCAATTGGGAAGAAACTTTCTATTGGTGCGTAGGACCACCTTATCCCTATGAAAGGAAATGAAATTAGGTTCTACTGATAAGGCCTGTAATTCACTGATTCTCCTGGCAGAGGTAACGGCCACCAGGAACACCGTTTTCCAAGTCAAGTATTTCAGGTCAGCTGAAGATAAAGGTTCAAAAAGGGGGAAGCATAAGCTGAGCAATACAGATGTTCAGATCCCAAGAAGGGGGTAGGCTCCCTAAAGGGAGGATTGACATGAACCAAACCTTTGAAGAATTTCTTGAAAACTGGATGGGAAGCTAGGGAGGAGCCCTTACCAGCAGAAAGGAAGGCAGACACAGCTAACAAATGTACCTTGAGAGTAGTAGGCCGGAGGCCTAAACTGTTAAGATGCACTAAATAGTCCAATACAGTGGCAGTATCAGCCAGTTCTTGCTTAGTATGCCTCCTGGAACACCAAAACCCAAACCTTTTCCATTTTGAGTTGTAAGTCTTCCTAATAGCAGGTTTCCTGCTAACTTTTAAAATTTCCAGGACTGATTGGGAGAGACGCAAACTTGCATATTCTAGCTCTTCAAGAGCCAGGCCTTGAGCCTGAGAGTCTGAAGGTTGGGATACAGAATCCTCCCCTGAGAGGAGGTGAGGAGATTGTATTGTCTGGGAAGACACAAGGGCAGTGTTAATGACGGTGACAACAGCAGAGGATACCAAGGCTGTCTGGCCCAATCTGGAGCCACCAGGATCACCCTGCAAGGTTGAGATCTGATTTTTATCAGGGCCCTGAATATCAAAGGAAAAGGAAGAAATGCATACAGAAACCTGCTTGCCCAATTCAGTAGAAGAGCATCCTGAGGGACAGGACCCAGAAGGGGTGGTCTGCAACAATAAAGAGGAAGTTGATGATCGTCTGGGGCTGCAAAGAGATCCATCTCTTGAAAATGACTTGAAGAATTAGAGAGTTCAGGGTCCATTCGTGATGGCCCTGAGAAATCCTGCTGAAAGCATCTGCAAGAATGTTGTCCTTCCTCGGGAGATGCACAGCCATCAGGGAAGCCTGAAGGGAATAAGCTACAGACCCTACTTTCATGGCCTCTGTGCACAAGGCCGAGGACTGAGTGCCTCCTTGCTTGTTGATGTACCACATGGTTGTGGTATTGTCTGTCCTGATCTGCACCACTTTCCCCTGAACCTCTGTTGAGAATGTCTGAAGTGCTAGAAAGACAGCACTCAATTAAGAGAAGATTTATGTGCAGAAGGGACTCCTGGTATGACCAGGGTTCCCTGAGCTGTAAGATGATCTAGATGGGCTTCCCAGCCCAGCAGGGCGGCATCTGTGGTGAGGGTCACAGAAGGGACTTGACTGATAAAGGGAACCCCTTGTTGAAGATGGTCTTCCTCCAGCCACCACTGGAGGTCCTGAACTAAGGTTTGAGAGACTGGAACCAGTCTGGAGAGAGGGTCCTTTTTCTGAGACCAGTAAAATCTGAGATGAAACTGAATATCTCATTTGAAATCATGCTCCCTGAACTACTGCTGTGAAAGCTGCCATGTGGCCCAGCAGTTGTATAAAGTGTCTGGCTGGACGAGACACAAGAGGACAAAAAGAGGAGGCCAGAGTGACCAATGACTGAACCCTTGAGAGAGGGAGAAATGCCCTTGCCTGAACAGCATCTATTTCCACCCCTATTAAGGTGAGAAGTTGGGCTGGCTTGAGAACAGACTTCTCCAGATTTAGAATGAAACCCAAGGATTCTAGAAGTTTTTTGGGCTACCACTAAGGCTGACTTGAGTTGGTCTGAGGACTGGCCCACTAGTAGCCAGTCATCTAGGTATGGGAACAGAAGGATGCCCTGCCTCCTGAGGAATGCCACCACTACTGCAAGACACTTAGTGAACACCCTTGGAGCAGATGTTAGGCCAAAGAGCATGGCTCTGAATTGATAATGTCCTGAGGGCAACTCGAACCTGAGGTACTTTCTGTGGGAATGTCAGATAGGTATGTGGAAGTAGGCATCCTTGAGGTCCAGGGAGGCTAGTCAGTCTCCTGGTCTCAGAGAGGGAAGAATTACTCCCAGAGTCACCATTTTGAACTTTGGTTTTGTCAAATGTTTGTTCAAGTACTTTAAATCTAAGATGGGTCGCCACTACCCTGTCTTTTTTGGGGTTAGGAAGTATCTGGAATGCAGTCTTTTTCCCCTGTGACAAAGAGGCACCTTCTCTATTGCTTACAAAAGCAGGCGAGAGGAGACTTCTGCCTCTAAGATCTCTGTCTCCAAGGAAGAGGGAGGACTGACTGATCTTGCTCTCATTCTTGGGAACCTTTTTAAACTGAGAGCAAGTTCCTGGCTCACTACTTCCAGGACCCATTTGTCTGAAGTAATAGACTCCCACGCCTGGGAGTAGTGAGCCAGCCTGATCCCTACTGGGATTGGGGAGACGACACTGACTGACACTTCAGGGTGTCTGCTTGGCAGGGAGCTTAGACTGAGTAGCTGATAGGGTCCTAGTCACCCCATGTCCACCTCTTCCCCTAAAGAACCCCCTCTGCTGGAAATAAGAGGAGGCTTGAGCTTAGTAAAAAGGCCTGCCCCTGTCCCTAAACTGCTGCCTCTGAGGAGTGGTCTGCTTTTCTTTGACAGCAGCACTCCTATAGGTGGTCCTTAATCCATCCATTTTTTTCATACAATTCTCTTTTTAATCCCCAAAGAGAGAATTACCAGTTTCAGGAAAATCCATGGCCTTAGCCTAGGTATCCTGTGAGAGGTTGGTACACCTAAGCCAAGCAAATCTCCTCGTGGAGATAGATGCAGCCATGACCCTGGAATGAACATCATTAGAATCAACAGCAGCATGGAATTGCACTTTAGATGCCTCTATACCATTTGCAGCCACCTGCTCCAGCTCCTTGGCTAGCTGGGGGGAGCATTCTTAGCTAGTTCCAGAACCGCATCCCACAAGATTTCTGGTACCTAGCTGTATATGCCATGTAGTTAGATTGAGTCCCAAAGAGGATGCCAAGTACTGTTTTTTCGCCATGGCATCCACTATCCTGGAATCCTTGTCTGGGGGGTGAGATGCCAGGGGAATATTAGCCTTGTCACAGGCTGCAACTTGTACTACCCCAACATGGCTGCTATGATTGGTAAGGAATTCCGTCCCAGGACCTGACAAAGTATACCTCCTGTCCATTCTCTTTTCCATAGGGGGTATGGATGTAGGAAATTATAAAATATTTTGTGTCTAATTCCCCAAGGATTTGTGTAGGGGGATAAGACACCCTTTTTTTGACTCTGGTACATCCATCATTTCTAAATAGTCAGGTTCTTCCTAATCCTGTTCATCCTCTTCCAGAGGAAGCTGAAGAGTCTCAGACACTTTCTTGTAAAACAAGAAATGGGAAGGGGACTCAGAAAGCCTGGGAGGAGAAACCTGAGAGGGCCTGTCTGGGGAGATGTCAGGCTATACCGGCCCATTTAGGCCCTCATCCTCTACATCATAATCATCCTCCTCCTCCCAATCGCCCTCATAGTAAGCTTCAGGATCTATGTCTGAAGCAGACATTTCCAACTGAACCGGTCTGCTTTGAACCGAAACCGGTTCGGTCGGAACCTGCCAAAGCGATTGAACTACGGAAATCGCTTTTGCTATCTCCTCAGCGGTCGGACAATGGGAAGCTGGATCCGAACTGGCTGATTTTCTTTTTCTCGGAACCAATTCTGCAGAATCAGCTCTCCGTTTGCCTGAAGAGGTATCGTCCAGGTCAGTGAGCACCTCTTCAGGTTCAGTCGCAACCGAACCGGGCTGGCTATCCGGGTCAGCGGACTTCTCGGCCTCCCTCTCCCTTAGCCTACTCAAACATTTATCCAGAGTGGCTTTGGGAAAGGTTTTGCATATTTGGCAGTCTTCTTTGAGGTGGTCAAACCCAGACAGTACACACACATACAAGGTGAGGGTCAGCCTTGGCAAAGGCCTCCTTACACTCGGTACAGTGCTGAAACCCAGTGGGTCCGGTTTTCTTTTTGGGTTTCTCAGACATGCCCTCAACTTAAAGTCACCCAAAAGAGCGGTTAGGCCAGGCGACTACAAACTTATTGGTTCCAACCGTGTCACGGGTCGGTTAAACAAATCCCAAAAGTCGGATTTTTTTAGGAACCGATAAGTACCGAAAAAAAACACACAATCAACAAATTATTACAGAAACAGAATAGGTTTCAGTTCCACACCAGACCGACCGGTAAGAAACCGAAAATAAAACAATTTCTTGAGGAAAAACACCACTACTACAAGTACCACTTACTGGTACCGAGAAAGAGGAAAGAATACAGATATTCTTGAAGGAACGGCTTGAAAAACTGACCGATTCGTACTGTAACCAAACCGAAGGAGGGCTCTCGGGAGCGATTTCACAGTTAGGCGGAGTAAAGACTCTGACAGTTACACTTCACAGTACCACAGACAGAGGTCTGAAAACTGAGCTCAAGCTCAACGTTCTATGCTTTTGCATAGAGTTAACCCTTTACTCTCCCGAGCAATTCAAGTGCTGGGGCTAACTGCATATAGTCAGAATACAGCAAGACTTCATGTTGTTTGAACCCTCTTTCTACATCCACAATATGAATCTAGTAGGTAAATTCAAGAAGAAAACTTGTGGAAAGTGATTTTTAAAAACTGTTAGTGGTGGCTATCTTTAATGATCAGTCACTAATTATAAAATTAGTATTAAAACATTGGAGAAAAATACGCTGATGGTAAATGTAATTATGTCAGACACATATTGATGCTAGGACTTTTTTTTTTTTTTTTTTTTGCACACTGACAAATACTGCTGTTTTAACTTCAGTGACATGCTCAACCGGATTCTGGGGACTGCACACAAGCCTACCTCCCAAATGCACTGCCCTACATTGCCACAAGGCCAGCAAAAGTGTTAAATAAATACAGCAATACAATATCTGAGCAATAACAGGTGACAAGGTACGTGTTTGTTATGAGATACAGCAACTACTGAGGTGTGTGTGTATTGAGACATGAAGCCTGAGGAGTGCCTATACCTCAATGACCTAACACACTGGATTGTTTTATTGAACTTGTTAGATGGCCAGGTATTAAAAGTGGGTTCGGCCTGTAAATCTGAATGAAAAAGAATTTAAAAATGAGGGTGCACTGTATTATTTTATGCTGTCATCTCTTTAAACAAGCCTGTGTATTTGCAGCCTTTTTTTGATTTCTGACTGAACAAAATTTGGACAATGGTTGCCTAGGGTCGGAGACTGTTTTCTTGGCTGATTGGTGTTCTCAGTTTTTTTTTTGTTTTAAGACAAGTTAATTACTCTGCTGTAATGTTTGGTTATTTTAATGAGGTAGAGTTAAAGAGCAGCTGACGCTCACAACTTCAGGAGAACTTTAACAAGACACAGTATTTAAACACAGCACATCTTTTATTTCAGATTAGTTCTGTATTTCTCCTTCCCATTATTTATTACGGAGGTCATTTGTATGAAAACAGGATCTTTGCTACAGAAGAGTTCAATCTGTTCCTGCTACTTTCTTCCTACGTGAGGTGATAATGGACTGCCTGTGATATCACAGATTAGCTACTCACATGGCAACAGATTGTGATGTCGCAACAAAGGATTATGATTTGACGTAGGGAGTAAACTATAGAAGCAGATGAACTTGAAGGGAAAAAGATCATGTATTCATGTAAATTTCCTCAGCAATAAATTAAGGTAAGGGAAAAGCTACAGAATATACATGGAATGCTAGCTAAACTGTACATAATTATTACATTTTTCAAAGTTTTCTTTGAGGTGTCAGCAGCTCTTATAAGTTTTTCTTTGCTTCAGGTTTTGGGGGTCTGGGCATACTGCTAAATTGCCGGTCCTAACCTGCTTATTCTTTGTTTGTGGGGTTTGGGCTGACTTTGGTGCGTTGTCTGACCCAGCCTGCATGCTCTTTTTCGCTTTTTCTTGGGGAGGGGGTAGTAGTAGTAGAAGGTTTTTGAAATACTATATAACTTGGGGTGTTGATATAATGAGCGGACTCTGTTGTACTGTGCCTTGGGTAGGATCCAGGTCTATGCATTTGCTGTCTTGTACAGGCATGCCATTTGACCTGTTTGATCCAACTGTCCCAGCACTACACTTTTTTTTTGTTGTTAATATGGGGTTGGGAGCCTGGTTCTAGTGAGCTTACCTGTACTACGAAGAAATACTCACATTCTTAACCATAACCCTTATCATAAAGCTGCTCTTGGAAACTGGGTATTTTACATGTTATGATGGGACAGGGGCTATAGCAAAGATGTCCGATAAAGGGCTTTACAAGAGACAGCAGGGCAAAGTGAGCTAACTGAATTAGCATCCTAGCAACTGGCTACTCAGAAAAGGACCACTAAGTTTTAAATAAATGCCCCAAGTGCCAATGGTTGCATAGAAAAACTGGTTAGCAGCTTCACAGCATTTGCTAATCAAGGGAAGGGGAAATTATTTAACCAGAAAAGGCACACTAAGCCGGGAACTTGTTTCCAGGAGCGACCTGGGAGCACAAAGAAGTTAAGTGACATGCTCAGGGCCACACTTACACAGTACGCAAGTGAGGGCTGATGGGATTCAAACCCAGGTCTTCAGGTTTGCAGCTCAGTGCTCTTTTAACCACTATGCTATACTGCCCCCCAAATCAGTTCTAGTTTATCGCTTTTACTAAGGATGCAGAGCACTTCTAGTCACAGACAAACCCATCTGAAAGCAAGGGGGAAAGAAGGAAAGAGAAAGATCACCTAATAACACAGAAATGCACATTTCAGCCACTTAAGTGTTTTAATGTTTAGATGAGCAGCTATGTACTCAGTACAATCTTTCTTATAAAATGTTTAATATCTGTAGGCATCTAATATTGTTTATAGACTATGTAGATCATGGGGGAATACCTTTCCAATTTAAGGAGAACTATGTTTTGTATTCTAAGTTTTAAAGACCCTCGCTCTCGGCAGTTGCTGGCTATCTTATAATATATAAAGAAAAGTGTATTGATATATATAAGGGGTACCCCTCCAGTGATGTATCAAGGTTTGGGGCATTATGGTTCTTTCCCGTAAAAATGTGGCATACTCTGTCATAATACGAAAGAGTTTATCAACTGTGAAGATGTCTGCCAGTAGATAAAATGCTAGACTGTTTGTTCGTCAAGTTTAAAAATAACGTTTGGGACAAAAAAATTAGAACTACAAAGACTAGAAAGGCAATGCTGCTGTCATTACCCAAGTGACTGATATTCCCCCGAACTGACCCCCTAATGGTGACAAGGAATTAGGCACATGTGCTGGCAAGCATTACCATTCTAGTGTTATGCCTAATTCTGGGTTGGTTTCTTGGAGAACTCTGTTTACTGAAGGAATCCCCCCGAAAGGCTACCCTGCCGATTATCTGTTTTGGGTAAAACTAAAACATGTTTTCACGCAACTGCTCCATTTTACTTTACTGCATGACTCCTCCTTTACTCCCAGGGCCAGTGCTGGCAGTCAACAGCCTGGGAATACAGCACATTTCTGTCATTTACTGTATGCTAATATCTGCTGCCAGCCAGCAGCATGCTGTATGCATGGGATGGTGGCATGTAGGTCTGGTTTGGGGAGTTATGGAATAGTCACATGCAAGCAGTAAGACATGGCCGGCCCAGTGGCGCCGAGGGTTGAGGCACTGAATGCCACACCAGCGACCCGAGTTCGGGAACGAGCTTGGGTTGTTGGGGGGTCGGTAGGGGGGGGACTAGGATTGAGCATCCGTAGACAGCTCTCCTAGTCCTGGGGAGGGTTAGGGGCACCTCCACTGCACTAGCAACCCCTGGTGGAGGTTGGGGCTACTGCAGTGCATGGCAACAGAGGCACGGGGATTGGAGCAGCGGCAGACGTCTTCCAGATGCGTATGGGAGCATACACACGCTGGATGGGACATCATTGCATGTCTGTGCTCTGGGGTGGAAACCAAGAAAAAAACCCTCATCATCGGGTGAGGCGACAGCAAACATACGCAGGCCGACCAACCACACGCCCAATGTTAGATGACTCCCTGGTTCTCCTTGGGGTCCTCTCTGCGGGGCCGGGAGAGCCCCAGACCTCGCACACCTGATGTAGCTTTCGGAGCAGTTCGGTTCAGGTGGGCGGTTGAGTACGGCGGCTCCAGATGGGACCCTGAGAAATGCCCCGAAGGTAGGGTGCATAAATAGAAGCTACCAAAAAAAAAAAGTCAGTTAGACATAACAGGGCACTGGTTAAACTAGGTTTACTGCACTTAACGGGGTGTAGTTAAGCATGAAGCCAAAGTCCAACTGCCTTTGCACCCCCTGAAGTGTGGTAAATCTTAAACAACCAATGCAATGTAGTGTTTTATTGCACATATAAAATAGGCCACTAAGAAACAGTTACAAACAAACATTAAAGAAGCAGAAAATCTCTCTCTCTCTCTCAATATATGTATGATGTGAAAGAATGCAGTCCTTCCTTCATGAATCTGGTGTTATTAGGTGGAACTGGTACCAACTGTATCAAGATATGGCTTTTAATGCTGCACTCCTATGTCCTTCACTGCGTACACTCAGTAATCATCAAATCTACAAGAGCACCATCTGGACACTTACAGTGCTAAGCAGAAGTTTCCATGAGTGGGGAGTTTTGTTTGCTATTGTGCGTGTTCAGTGGCTGGCTGCAAAAGTGCAGCTAAGTGCTTTTAGTGTGTGGAAGTGCTGGCTGTTGGCAGGATTCTTAATTGGAACTGCAAGCAAAATGGAAAGGAGAGAAGTTGCATGTTACAAAGTGTAAACAAACTCTTTCTGCTGATGTAAAAGCCAATCAGGTTCAATGAGATAAGCAGCTGTGAGACTGTATGTGGTGTGCAGTAAACGAATGACAGTGGGAGTAGAAGTGAGAATGGCACTGGGAAGCAACAAGTCCTCTATGACTGTATTTAGCCCTGGGAGAACAGCAGGACCAGCAAACAAAAGATCAGAGCTTATAAAAACTCTAACATGCACTGCAGGCTGCACTGTTCTGGTGTCAGCTGCAGGAGATTCAGGGATTTCTGGTTACAGAAAATGTCAGCTTGGAAGTCAGCAGAACTGGCCTGATACAATCTAGCATATTAAACAGTAAGTAAGTTAAAAAAAAACAAAAAAAAAAAAAGGTTTTGCACACAAAGTGCAAACTGCGACCAGCCCCACACATGGGTGTGGGGCTCTTAGTGCATACTGTTCCCATTTAAAGAACATGCTATTTCCACGTAGAATCTGGCATTATACCGCAGGCAACGGTCCATATGTAGACTTTACATTGGGAAGACAACTTTAAGCTAATGCAGAGTAAAACAAAGAATAAAAACATTGAAAATAAATACATAATGGGTTGCAGTGAAATAACATTTATATCCCACACATGTGTGGTAAGACCCTCATAACATCACCACTCTTGAGTTATGAACCTTACCATTCACTATTAGATATAAATTTGTTCTTCCACTGCAACCCATTATGTATTACTTGTATCTTCTATCGGGATGGAACAGGAAGGCAGAATACGACTTGTGATTACTGCAGTGTTTGATTCCGCTGTTTAACCAGAATGGGCCCAGCTAAACACTATGCAAATGGTATTATGGATTGCCAAGCAATCAAGTCTTCGGCAGTCTTTCCACTTGCTGGTTTCTATGTGTAACCTACATATTTCCATCCCTTTTTTTCTCTTGATGCTCACACAACACCCCCCCCCCCTTTCAAAACATGCTTCAGCAGGCATTCAATTACATGGAGCAGATTTGTAATTTCAAATGAGGATGATAGGGCTGTGGAGACAGGAATAGGAAATGTAAAAACTGCAGAACCTTCAGCTGTCAAAGAGAAGAAAAAAAAAAGGCCTGTGTTGACCTCCTGCAATACTCAGACCCCTCCAAGGTGAGTGGGAGGCAACCCCTGTGAAGAGCAAATTCTGGCAAACTTCTCTCTCCACAGATGATGCGCAGCTTAAGCTATAATGAGTTTTTGGGTTACAAATGCTGAACACATTAATATTCCTTGATGATAATTATCACAGTATAAGCACCTTTCCCAATGTGAGTAGCATAAAGCAACTGAGGCAGCAGTTTTACTACATTTGAAACAAGCTAGAAAATGGGATTTTTCGGCTCTCAACGTGAGGTCAACATATATGCAGCTGTGCATAAAGGGAACGGAGTATACTGCAGAGAAGGAACCTGTGCACCTACCACATGTCCAACTACAGTGTTAAACTTTCTATTGTCACTTCTAAATGCAGACTTGGTGAAGAGACAAGAACCAAAATTTAAAGATTAACAAAAGAAGAAGAAGAAAAAAAAAAAAACAGCATTCAAAATTGTCACTGCCCCACTGAACAAATGCTGCTATATTTTATTCGGGCTAGTAACAATTTAATTTTACTAGCCTTGCTGACTTGTACTGGAGGCGACAATATTTTAATACATACATAGTTGTGACAGTGAAGTCTCCATGGAACCAGTGGATTTTCAGAGTCATTAGCCCAGCTGGCTGCAAAATAATAGCTACCCTCGTAAAATCGTGTAAATGTACAACTATTTATTTATGTTTACAAAAAAATTAAAAAAATAAATAAAAAATCTCAAATAGATCAGTGAATAACTGAACAAACAGATTACTCTCTCTAACGGTAGTTCTAGGAGTGGTATGTATGTGGTTCACATCCACACTCTGGCAGTTCCACTGGAACAGTCTGGTCAGATTTCTTTAAGCTGATCTCATCCTACCACCCGGGTGGTATATTCCCCAATATCAAATCCTGCACGCTGGAAGCAGGGATCTCTGTATCACTTCTCTACCGTTTCTGTAGAAACATACTTACTCAACACTTGTATTCTTCAGTTTTCACAATTTTTAATAACCATTGGTCATAGTACTGTTAATGTTGCCTGCCAACATCTTGAAGGAAAAATCCCTCTTCCTCAGAGTCTCTCTCAGCTGGGAGACAGGGCGCCCATCTTGTCCTCCCTGCTGAGGCTGGGAAAGAGCATGTGAGGGTACACGATCTCTCTGGGTATACCATGAATGCTGAGAATATTTAAAAATAAGAAATTAGGATGAGTTTATGAAAAACTGTTTACTCTGCTCAGAAAACTATTTGGCCAGTAATTGTTGCCCTGAGGAAGTTGGTAGGCAACTTTAACAGTACTGTGACCAATGGTTATTAAATAAAAATTGTGGCCCACTGGTGCAGCGGTAGGGCTACTGCTCGCGATGCCACTGACCCGGAAACAGACTTGGGAGGTTGGAGGGCCAGCCGGGGGAGGAGATGCTCGTCCCGCTGCAATATCGCCACCTGGGTGACCACAGGTGGAAGTGCAGCGAAGACAGCACGTGGGGAGGGAGGACATGGAGATGGAGTACTCCTAGGCTTCCCTAGCATGTCAACGTCCAGAGGGATCACAACAGAAGGTGGAAAACACCCCACAACAGATGCTTGGAGACGGGACCTTGCTGCCAGAGAAAATCTACAACCAGGCTCTTGGTGGGGCATGTGTGGCAC
The DNA here is from genome assembly GCA_016271365.2 of Neoceratodus forsteri. NCBI lineage: Eukaryota > Metazoa > Chordata > Ceratodontiformes > Ceratodontidae > Neoceratodus > Neoceratodus forsteri. The sequence continues at coordinate 1,236,043,114 of CM057455.1, forward strand.
TCCCGATGAGGACTTATGGACTGGAAGGGACTACGGGAGATCCCTCTTCTCCCCACCAAGGGGGCAAACCACGTCCGGATGGGGGATGTGCAGGCAGGACCTCAGAAGGATATACCTGGGAAGGACCTACGGGAGTGTGCCAGCCTATGGATCCCAGAGGAAAGGGTTTAGAGCGGTGAGTAAGGGGGCATAAATAGAGAATATATATGTATATATAAAAAATAAAAATAGTGAAAACTGAAGAATATAAATGGTGACAGTCTATTTCTCCAGAAACAGTGAAGACTTGGACAGTCTGTCTGGAGCAGACTCTTCCCTGTGGCTTGTTTTTTGTTGCAGGTGGTGGGCCACACCGAGTTCCTATGTGTGTGCCACTTGCCAGGGGAGGCCGGTTGGCTTGTGTGGATGTGGATCATATACCACTCCTATAAAGTACAGTTACAAAAGACCTTACCATAAAAGTAGATCTTTGAAGAGTGTTTCTTGCAGCAGGTAATACACTTGGGTCATCGCCAGAGGTTGCTGCGGCACATGGCAGCTCTTCTAGCACTCTTTTCCAGGGGCTACCCACATATCATCACCTTCCTGTTTCCTATACAAGTGTGGGTGGTCCCTGATATCCTCAGTTTCCCCCGGCGGAGTCAGCTCGCTAAGCGAGGACCGAGGGGAAGCTGAGGTACCACAGGTATCCCAACCCAAAAGTCACTGAACCAGAATTTGTTCTCCTAGAGAAGGAGGGAGATGGAGGGTGGGATCGTACCTACTTCAAGAGACACACCTCAAAGATCTACTATTATGGTAAGGTCTTATGTAACTGTACTATCTTCCACGGAGTGGTCTCTTGTAGCAGGTAATACACTTGGGATGAATCCCGAGCAGTAAACTCAAGAAGGGTGGAATTATGACAGGAGACCTTGTAGGACAGCTTGGCCAAAGGCAGTCCTACAATGTGAAGCAACGTCTAAGCTGTAATGCTTCGTGAAAGTATTAATCGTGGACCAGGTAGTTGCATTGCAGATGTCAGTAATAGAGGCCCCTTTAAAGCAGGCCGCTGTGGTGGCCATACCTCTGGTAGAATGGGCTTGGACAGGTCCTTGTAATGGCTTGTTGTAATTCTGTGTAACAAAATGTTATACAGTGTGCTAGCCATTTAGAGAGGGTCCATTTAGTGACCAGGAGATCTTCCCTGCTTGAGGGGAAGGTAACAAAAAGTTGAGAGGTCTTCCTAATCGATTTTGTTCAATTAGTATAGTATCATAATATACGATGAACATCTAGAGTAGGAAAGAGGTGTTCACCTCGACTGGAGTGTTCAGGATAATACACTGATAACTCCAGAGATTGATTTAAGGTGTGTTTGGACACTACCTTAGGTAGGAAGGAAGGGCTGGTACGAAGTGCTACTCTGTCTTTGTGAAAAATTAAGTAAGGTATTCTCTAAGGGTTGATACGAAGTGCCGCTGACTTTGTGAAAAATTTAATAAGGTTCTCTCCCTTGAGGCAAAAAGGTCCCCGTGAGGGTAGCCCCAATGGGAGAACAGATCTTGTACTACCTCCGGCAGGAGAGACCACTTGTGATATGCAGCGCCTATCCGGCTGAGGGCATCGGCCAGACTGTTGGAGGCTCCTGCCACATGGATGGCTAGGAGATCCGCCTCCAGACTGATCACGAGAGACCAGATGCGGAGAGCCTCCTTGCACAGAGGCAAGGAGTGCGTCTCGCGCCCCGACGATTGAGGGAGTACATTGTCGTGGTGTTGTCTGTCTGGACCTGAACTACCAGACCCCGTACAAACGGAGCGAAGGCGGTGAGGGCTAGTCGAACCACTCAAGCTCCAGCAGGTTGATGTGGCATCGAGACTCCTGAGGAGACCAGAGGCTGTGGGCTCTGAGCTCCCCCAGATGGGCACCCCAACCCTTCAGAGAGGCATCGGTCATTAGAGTGACCGTCGGCTCGAGGCGGACGAACAGGATACCCTCCTGTAGATGAGCTGGGGCGAGCCACCACTGCAGGCCGTCCCACATCTCCTGGGTCACTGTCACCGGCTGGTCCAGAGGACCGGAGCGCTCTGACCACTGGCTGGCCAGCCACCATTGCAGGGGACGCATATGCCAGCGGGCCCAATGGACCACGCTGGTGCAGGCCGCCAAGAGGTGCAGGAAGTCCCAGGCCTGGCACAATTGCCCAACCAGAAATGATTGGGCAAAGGAGGAAAGGACCTCGGCCCGGTGTGCCGGAATCCGGGCTCTGGCTCAAAAGAGAGTCGAGCTCTGCCCTGATTAACTGAATCACCTGCGATGGCACGAGTTCTAATTTGGCCTCGTTGATGAGGAGGCCAATCTGAGAGCAGACCTGGAGGGCCAGATCCCTGGACCGCTCCACCTCCAACCTGGAGGGGGCTGCAATCAGCCAGTCGTCCAGGTAAGGATACACCCGACCGGTGCTGAAGGAATGCTGTCGCCTTGCCATGCATTTGGTGAAGACCCTGGGAACTGGAGAGTGGCCTAGGCATGGCCTGGAACTCGAAAAGCAATCCCTCTGCTCTGAAGCGGAGGAATCGCTGATGAGACGGACAGATTGGGACGTGAAAGAACGTCTCCTGAAGGTCCAAAGAACAGAACCACATGCCTGGTTCCAAGGATGGAATGATCTGAGCCAGATTGACCATCCTGAAGGTACGAGGCCTTAGGAACTTGTTCAGGTCGTGCAGATCGAGAATGGGGCGCCAGCCCCCCGTCCGTTTTGGGACCAGGAAGTACCTGGACATAAACCCTGGGTCTGGAGGGGGGGTCTGCCACCTCGCTTGATCACCTCCTTCTGGAGGAGCGAGGCAATGTCGGCTCGACGAGCTGACAGAGGCTGCAACTCGCAGCCTGGGTGGGAGACGGCTCGAAGGGAGGGAACTGCTCAATTCCAGAGGCAGATCCCTGCCGACCACTTCTAGCACCCAGCGGCCCTGGTAATAGCGGACCAGGCGGAAAAGTGGCAGAGCTGCCTTCACGGGGAAACCCAGGAGGAGGATGAGGCTGGAAGCGACCCTCAATCTGTCACTGGGCAGGCTTGAGGAAGGGCCCGCTTGAGGGACCTCCTGGACCCTTGCCTCCAGGCTTCCTACTAGAGGAAGCAGCAGACTTGGCCTTAGGGTGCCAAGTGTGAGCCTGCTGGCCCTGATGCTGGTGTTGCTGGGCCGGACGTGCCGCAGGAGCGGAAGGGTGAAAGGGCTTATGCTGCTGCTTTCGGCCTTTGTCCTTCTGGGCAGACGTGACAGAGTCCAAGGTGGCGTTGGACTTCTCGATCCTCTGTAGATGGCCTTCCACTCCAGGCCTGAACAAGTCAGTGCCCAGGAAAGGAACATCTGCCAGCTTGTGCTGGGTGTCCGCCGTGAAGGTGGAGATCCACAGCCAAGCTCTGCGGCGCATGGCCACTGCAGCCGCTACTGATCAGGCACAAAAGTCACCAATGTCCAATGAAGTTTGGAGCTGTTTAGCCACTGCCCTTCCCTGATCCTGCACCTGTTTGACAGTCATCTGAAGGTCAGCCGGCAGATGAGGAATCACCTCATCCAGGGAGCCCATAAGGGCGTGTGAGAAATGTGCCATCAGAACAGTTGAGCTAGCCTGACGAAGACCTAGGGAGGAAGCAGCGTAAATCTTCCGCCCTGAGTAATCCAACTTTTTGGATTCCTTATCGGGCGGTTTGTCCACATCCCGAGTGTTCCCGGAACGCCGGAAAACACTATCGGTCACTAACCCTTCCGCAGAGGGGTGCTCCGAGAAACCAGAAAGTGAACCGGTGGGGATCGTGTACTTGCGAGCCATCCTGGCCGAAGGCGCGGGACAAGATGCTGGCCACTGCCACAACTCCAGGGCTGGGCCAACAATGGCTTCAGCCAACGGAATGGCCTCCGTAGGGGAATCCCCTTGGTCCAGTATCTCCGTCAGGGGATACTTGGCCCGTTTTTGAATGGGTTTGAGCTGCATCCCAGTAGACAGATGAGTCGAAGCATACCCAAAAAACGAGGACGGGCTCTAGTCCACCGACTGGCCCCCTGCAGACTCCAGGTCAAGTGGCCTGGAGAACAGGGAGAAGTCATCGTCAGACTCAGAGGAGTCTGCAAACAGCTGTCGAGCACCTGAGCCACCCTCCACCTGCCAAGGTCGATCGAGAGTGAGGGTGACTGACAACCTATGCGGCAAGCCCTGACCCGACCGAGAATCCTTAGTCGGGGCCCCAGTCTTCGGTTGTGGAGGCAGAGGTTCCACCACAATGGGTGGAGCAACCGGTTTCCGCCCAACAACCGGAGCCAGGGTCGGCTCCTCAACTACCACGAGGGGTTATTTCAGCCACTCCGGTGACAGCCACTTAATGGCTGAAGAAGGTGACGGAGTCGGCTTGTTACCGGTCAGCAAAAGTTGCTGCCCCATCAAGTCCTCGTAGTGCCGAAGCAACTTGCGCCGGAGCCTATGGTGCCGAGACAGAGACCGCCGGCATCGACGGGACCGGCTGGACCTGGAAGAGGACCGAGACCTTCAGGGATTCAGAGGGTGGGGCAGAGAGAGAACGGGGAAACCCGCCTCCCTCGGTGCAGTGACTTTAACCGGGGACTGCACAGGCAAGTCCTCGTATCCACTGGGGAACCGTGAAGAAGGGTTGTCGGCGTTTCCAGTCGACAAACCGCCTGATGGGTCAAGAAAATCTCGACCACGCTAACGGATGTCTCCGCCGCTGACCTGACGGGACACCGTGAAGCTAGCGGACGCTGACACAACTCGATCAAGCTCGAGAGTCGGCGGTCCGTGAAGGGATCTCTCCCGCTCCCACGAACGTCGACGGTGGGACTTACCTTTAGAATCCTTCTTCCTTGACCGATTGGTATGTCCTGATGGCCCTTCTCCCTTAGTGGAGAGGGACTGACAAAGCTCCTTAAAAGAAGCAGTGTAGGAGGAGCCTAAGGAGAGCAGGATAAATGCTGCGGCCGAGGAGGAAGAAGCAGCAGCGGCCTGGGCCGCCTCCTCCTCGAGGGCGCATCATCTGCTCCAACTGCTCCATTGGAGCCCGCCATTGACACCGCTTAGCCGGCTTCTTCTAGACTTGACCGCGTAACATATCATCGCCTATGGTAGTCTGGCAGCATGGTCCTCCAAGACCGAAGCTGAGAAAGACTTGCACAATTCGCAGGCCTGAGAATCGTGGCCAAGCCCCAGGCAGTAGATGCACGTGGAGTGCGGATCGGTCTGGGACGACATCTGCCCACAAGGGCAGCGACGGAAGCCGGGAGTCGATTTGTCCACCGTAGCCGAGAGGGAAGATGAAGACGTTAGTCTTGTAAATTTTAAAATTAGTTTCGGGAAATCTGAAGAGTGTGGATCCAGGCTTAAAACGCGAGCACTATGGAGGGAACCTGAGCTTCCAAGCGGTAAGGAAGATCTGGCGTCATGGGGCGGAGCCGAGGGTTTTACCACCCGAGTGGGTGGGAGGAGCCAGCTTGAAGACCTTCTGGCAAGATTTAAAGCGGCAAGGAACCTGCCAGACAGTGTGGATTGAACAACATATCCACGTCCCTAGAAATAACGTCTTCCAAGAGAGGAAGCGTAAATCACAGCTCATCGCTGGTTCAAATGAGGGGAGAGTAAGTTTCTCTAACACAAAGTTTAAATCCCATGCGGGTGTCGGGCTGCGGATGGGGGTCAGATGGAGAACTTTTCACAAAGGTTTTTGAGACCTCCAACTGAGCCACGGGTTTACCATCCAACAGCTCATGGTACAACGAGATTGCCGAAAGGTGGACCTTTAAGGAAGAATACGACAGACCTGAGTCTGAAAGATGGAGGAGGTATTCCATGACTTGCTGGCAGAACAAGAAAATGGGTTCCAACTCTTGGAAATTTCCCAAATGGAAAAACGTTTCCACTTCATGGCATAAGTAGAATGTGTAGAGGGTTTTCAAGCCTCTACTAAGACTTAGGCGACTCAAGAGTAGACCCCGAAGTGGGAAAATGCTATGTCTTCAGGAGCCATGCATGAAGATGCTGTGTCCTGAGCCCCGGATGAACAAGACTACCTTGATCCTGGGTCAGGAGGCCATGAGTCACTTGAAGTGGAACTGGTGGTTCTCTCGTTAGCTGCTGTAGCAGTGGGAACCAAATTTGTCTCGGCCAGAGAGGGGCGATGAGTATCATTCTCGCCTTCTCTGCCTGAAACTTAAGAACCCTCTAGAGAATGGGAAACAGAGGGAAAGTGTACAAAAATTTCCCTGTCCAAGAGAGAGAGACAGCACGCCGTGCCATAAAGCACCATGCCCTGGAATGAGCGAGTAAAAACTGGGAAGTTTTGCGTTGAAATGAGAGGCGAAAAGGTAGATTTCTGGATGCCCCAACTTTAGGAAGAGAGACTTTGCCACTTCCTGATTTAGTTCCCATTCGTGATTTTGGGTCCAAGTTCTGCTGAGACCGTCCGCCAGGACATTCTGAAAGCCTGGAACATGCACGGCTACTAGGGCTAGATTCTGCTGGACTGCCCAGTTCCACACCCACACTGCCTCTCTGCAAAGGGGGGTACAAGCGAGTTCCTCCTTGTTTGCTGAGGTACCAAATTACTGACATATTGTCCATGTGGACCAGTAGTGATCCCTTGGGAAGGAGGGTCTGAATGGCCTGTAAGGCATACAGAGCCGCCCTCATCTCTAGAACATTGATGTGTAACGATACTTCCAAGCTGGACCACAGTTCTTGCACTTGACACTCCCCTAAGTGTGCCCCCATCCCGTATTTGATGCATCTGTAGTCAGGGATGTGGAGGGTCGGGCTTCTGAAAGGAAGACCCAAGGAAAGGTTGCAAGGATTCCTCCACCACAGCAACTCTTTCTGAACTGCAGACGACACCAGCACTGGGTGGTCCAAGTTGTTCTAGAGTTCATCCCATTACACCTACAAAGACCACTGAGCGACTCATGTGGAGCCTCGCAAGGGGAACAGTACTGATGGAGGCTGCCATCAGGCCAAGAAGGCAGAGGACCTCCCAAGCTGGGATGGTCCTGGACGAGGCCACCAAGGAGGCCTGACAGACTAGGGTTTCCACCCTGTATGGAGGAAGGAAGCTCTGCATTGGACTGTGGAGTCTCTGGGATGGAATGAGGGATGACTTTGGAAGATTGATCGTAATTCCCAATTTGCCAAAAAGGTCCAGGGTGAAAGACAGAGCCTCCAGCAAAGAGTCCCTGGAAGGGGCTGAGATCAGCCAATCATCCAGGTAAGGGAAAACCACAATGCCCTGGCAACATAAAAAGGACACCACCACCGCCAGTCACTTGGTGAATACCCAAGGTGCCTAAGACAAACCAAAGGGGAGAGCCTGAAACTGGAAATACTCCCCCTGGTAACCTGGGAAATGATAACACTGGTAGGAATTATAGCCAGGGTAATACTGTCCCAAAGAACTCCAGTCAGGAAGGGGACCAGCCAGGTAGTGGTCTCCAGGATATCCCAGGGGGTAATGAGGGACAATCTTGGGTCTAGAATAAATCCCCAACGTCAGGGGATCTGACAGAGGGGAACCCACGTTGGGCCAGCCGTAGTGAAAATTGGTGGCGAATCTGGCGTTGGGAGAGCCAACATCAGGGGTACCGATGGAAGGACCGGCACCACCCGATTCGGCGCCGGAAAAGGATCCAGCATCAGAGGGGCTGGGGCCAGATGAAGGGGGCCTGACAGATTGACCATGTCTGGCACCGAAGCCGTGGGCTGGGGCAGACAACTGGGCCCAGGCTCCGAGGTTGTCTGAGGATCCGGCGCTGGGTTAGATTTAGCCAGGTCTGATGGTGGGATCGGGACCGGAATGTTAGCCAGATCTGGGGGGATCCCACCCGAGGGGAGAGGAGGGACCTCCATTGGAAGGCTGGATGGCCGAGTAGGGGATTCCTTCCATGTGACCACGCCAGGGGAATGCGGAACTTACCCCGAGGAAGGGTTTTCTATGTCAAGGGGTTCCGCAATGTCCTCGTCAGAAGTACCCTGGAGAAAGAGGAGGGTACCATCAGGGGAGAAGGGGGGAGAGAGGCAGTCTCTCCCTGGTTCTGCCGGACATCGGGAGAGACGCAGTTAGGCCCCGACGGGAGAACCACGTCTAGGCGGCCGTTGGAGACGGATGTCTTACCAGATGGAACTGGGCGGCCAGGGTAGGAGCCGCTGGTCTACTTATTGGCTGGAATCGGGCAGGTTCCCAAGGCCTGGGGAGCAGACTTACCAGCGGCTGGGCGGTTCCCAGAGGAGCCGGGGTCCGACTTAGCGGCAGGAGCGGTGCGGCGGTCAGAGGAGCCAACGGACTACTTACCCACGGAAGTTTTGTCCGACTTACCATCTGACATCTTCACCTTAGGCAGTTGGGAAATGGCCTTGCTTGTCGAGGGCTGAGAGGCCTCTGGCTGGGCCTCCACGGAGTGCTCCTGCTCCCTAGATTTCTCCTTCAGATGCACTTTTTTTGAGGGAGATTATTTCTCAGAAGAGGATTCGAGGATCCGGTCCATCTGCTTTTCTAATGAAGCAAGACGGACTTTTAGAAGGTGTCCCTCCGAAGCCTGCTGTCTCCGCTTTCTGGTGGCCTGACTGAACAGTTGGCACTCAGGGCAGGATGAGACAGGGTGGTCTGGGCCTAGACACATCACGCATTTAAGGTGAGCATCTTTATGAGGAATGTGTGTGCCGCAAGACAAATACTTCTTCTTGGGTGCAGACATAAGCAAAGTAGAATTTGTGGAAAAAGATTAAGTGAAGGAAAAATCTGATGCAAGAACGAACACGGTGATCGCTAATGGAAATCTGCAATGCGACTGACACGAGGTGACGGCGGGAAAGAATTGGAGGGTGGGCATGGGGACCGTCCACTATATAGGGTCACGCTGACGTCGGTCACGTGACGTCAGATGGGCGGTCCCCCATCAGGTATTGCTAGAAAAGTCTGCCGTGCGGTCCAGATGCCAGGTGCTGCCAGTCCTATATGTAATGACTTACTGAAGGAGTCCTCTGGAAGTAAGATCTGTAGAGATGGAGGCTGCCATCAGTCCCAGCAACCGGAGGAACTCCCAGGCCGGGATAGTTCTGTAGGAGGCCACCAAAGTGGCTTGCTTGATCAGGGTCTCTCTCTTGTCTGAAGGAAGCAAAGTCCTTCTATGGACAGTGTCCAAAACCGCCCCAATAAACTGCAACCTCTGGGAGGGAGAAAGGGATGACTTGGGGACACTGACCAATTCCCAGTCTGGAAAATAAATTCAGAGTAGTGGACAGGGCCTCCGAGAGAGACTCCCTGGACTGAGCTGAAATCAGCCAATCGTCCAGGTAGGGGAAGACTGTTATGCCCTGGCGAGGAAGGGCTACAGCCACCACCACTAGGCACTTGGTAAAAACCTAGGCTGCTAAGGAAAGGCCAAAGGGGAGAGCCTGGAATTGGAAACGCTCCCCTTGGAAACAGAATCGCAGGAACTGGCAGTGGCTGGGGAAAATTGGGATGTACAGGTAAGCGTCCTGCATATCCAGATTGTCCAGGAGAGGAGGAGGCGGCTTTGGAGAGTCAGCATCCGGAATTTTTTGTACTCTACAAACAGATCGAGTCTGCTGCTGTAGAGAATGGGTCGTAGGTCGCTTGGCTTTTTTGGAACCAGGAAAAAATGGGAGTAGAACCCCCTTCCTCTTTGGTGGAGGGAAACAGGCTCTATAGCTTCTTTGAGCAATAGGGCCTGAATTTCCTCGTTTATGAGAAGAGTCTGGTCTTGGAAGTAGGCGGACCTTCTGGGTGGAAATTTTGGAGGAAGCTCCAGAAACTCTACTGAGTGTGTACTTGGGACACTAACTGCAGGACACACGCATTGGAGGTGATGCTCTGCCACTCCTGCGCATGGCGAGCAAACCCCCCCCCCCAACCAGCTCCTCGCACTGGGGCTGAGGAGGAGGTGGGGTGAAGGAGTCAGGAGGTGGCAGGATGGGCAGGTTCCCCTGAATGTCTCTGGTTCTTTGAGGTAGGAGGGGTGAAGGTTCCCGTGGTCTTACGCTTGCCCTGACGTAGAGTCTGGGCTTGCTTTCTCTGCCTCCCGGTCCTTTTCTGAAAGGGCTGCTGCTGGTTGCTCGATCGGTACATGGACCGCATGGATCTCAGGGCTTGGCCTCGGTCCTGGATGTCCGTGATGATATCTTTGGTGTTACCACAAAAAAAGCACTGAGCCCCTAAAGGGGGCATCGTGGATCGCTGTCTGGACCTCGTTAGCGAGGCCAGAGATGCGAAGCCATGCCTGTCGCCGAAGGGGATGGCATTCGCCGAAAGCGCGGGCCATGGAGTCAACAGAGTTGTAGGTGTCCCACAGTGCATGCCCGCAAGAGATTCTGGACAGGCAGATGTCCTTGGTGAGCTCCTCCTTGAGGTCTGATGAGTCCTTGGATTGGACTCTGGACTAGAGTCTGGTCAGGGTAGCTTTCTGGTGAGACACCATGTGGCCACATAATTGAGGGACCGCAATGCACATGTGGCCGATGAATAGACTTTCTTGCCGTACTGGGTCCATCTGCCTCAACTTCTTATCTGCAGATGGGGGGCTCATGTGCTTGGGTGCTGTGGAGCGGTCATGAACAGCTGAGATTACCACGGAGTCAGCCTTCGGGTGCGCACAAAGGAAGGGGGCTTCCTTAGGCGCCCAGTAGGTTTTGTCTGCCTGCATGGGGACAGCCGGGACTGAATGAGGCAGTTGCCAGACCATAGTAGTAAGGTCTTCATGAGGCCCAATCCATGGAGGAAAAGGAATTGGAGACAGAGACTCCAGGTCACGGTGTTCAGCGAGTCTCTGACACATGGGATCCTGCTCCTCAGACTCCCAATTGTAGTGTTGTTGTATGGACCTCAATAAGTCCGAAAAGGAAGGCTCTTCGGGAGGGACATGGGAGAGTCCTTGCCTTTAGGGTCCTGGGACTCGTGGTCTGACGTCTCCTCCGATGAATCATCCCCCGAATCTGGATTGTCTCACATGTCCGGAAGAACAATGTCCCCATGACATGAACAGCGGAAGGGACATGACGCACTGAGGAAGGGGACCTGGGAGAGCAGGGAACTGGAAGTCTGCTCTCAGGTCAGTCACCAACTCGCCTCCTTTCACCAAGACTGAATAAGGGTCTTGAAGTCCAGTTGGGACACCGGAGGAGGTGGGGGAGGGGGAGGCGGGCTAGCAAGGGGAGACGGGTAGTGGTAACCCTAGTATTACGAATACGAGAAACCCGGGTACGGGGAGTAGCCTGGGAAGTAGTGTCCCGCACCACTCCAGTCAGGACGGGGACCTGCTGGGGGATGGTCAAAAGGACACCCCGAAGGGTAAAGTGGGACTGAGCGGAGTCTGGAATAAAGACCCAAAGTCAGAGGACCCGACGATGGGGGAATCCACGTAGGGCCTGCTGTTGTGTATACTGGAGGTAGGTCCAGCGTAGGAGCTGCCGGCATCAGGGCCGAAGTCATCGAAGCCGGCACTGCCACCCAAAGGGGATCTAATGGAGGGACCTGGTCTGCCAGAAGAGCTGATGTCGGAGGTAGACACGAGGACCTGGGCAGAGAGATAGTCGTCTGAGCGTCTGGCGTGAGGAGAGGACTCGCCAGCTTAGACGGAGGAAGGGTGTCCGGCGTGGGAACCACCGCCAGGACAGTAACAATCCTCCCTGATGGAACAGGAGGCGCCTCCGGTGTTGGGCCAGACGACAGAGGAGGGCCTCCATCCCAAAGACCCTGGAAGGTGAGCAGGGATTCGACCCCGAGGTGTGCTCCACATCCAGGGGGCCCACACTATCTTCACCCAGGGCAGCCCACATAGAAGGGAGGGCTACTGGTGGGAGAGAAGTGGGGAAGGGTTAGTCTCCCTTGGGCTCATCCGGATGTTGGGGGTGTAGACAGTGGGCCCCGACAGGAGAGCCACGTCTGTGCGGTCACTGGAGGCAGATGACTGATCAGATGATGGAGCTGGGCGGGAGGGGGAAGAAACCCCTGCTGACTTATCGGCTGTGGTCAGGCAGGTCCTCGCTGCACAGGGAGTAGACTTAACGGCGGCTGGACGATCCCCGGAGGAGCCAGGGGCCTACTTCATAGTAGTAACGGTGCGGCCAGCGGTCGACTTACCGGTTGTGAAGGATTGGGCCTTCGCGGTTCTACCAGAGTCCCTGGCCGCTGGCTGGGCCTTGGAAGGAGGCAGTGGGAGAGAGGCCTCACTGATGGAGGGCCTGCTGGACTCAACCCAAGAACCATCCGAAGAGCGCTTCCTCTCCTTGTGTTTGTCCTCACGATGCTTCGATGGGGAAGGAGAAGAGGAGGAAACTTCCCTAATGCGTTCCATCTGCTTCTCAAGGGACACCAACCATGACTTAAGAAGATGGGCCTGCTGCCTCCTCTTGCGGGTAGCCTGGTTGAAGGGACCCAGTCCAGGCAAGTCGCGGTCAGATGGTCTGGGCCTAAGCAGATGACGCACTTGAGGTGGCCGTCCTTGTGAGGAATCTGAGTGCCACAAGACTGACACCACTTCTTCTGAGGAGAAGACAACATAGAAGTATGCAATTTATTGAAGAAAACAAGTAGGAATAAACTACTGACGAAAACAGTTCAATGGTGATCGCTGTGGAAGCCTACCGTGAGGTTAACTGACATGAGGCGATGGCAGGAAAGAACTGGAGGGCGGGTGTGGAGACCATCCACTATATAGGGTCACACGGATGTTAGTCATATGATGTTAGGTGGGCAGTCCCCCATCAGGTATTGCTGGAAAAGTCTGCCATGCGGTCCGGATGCCAGGTGGCACTAGACCTACATGTTATGACCTACTGAAGGAACATTCTCGAAGTAATATCAGTGCTTCCTAATGTTACCCCCGAGATTCTGTGCTTGTGCCCATGCCCTGCACAGCCCAAGCCAAATCAGATCCACACATGTAGACTACAGTAACTCCGTAATCCCTACTGTAAACAGGTCTGATTTCTGTTCAGGTCATGCTGGTTAACATTACAAATGTAATCGTCAATAAAGCCCCCGTCACTCTACATAGAATGACTTCATGCTCTCTATATATAGTAGTATAAAATGGGCCTCAAAAATCCAGCAATCTGATTGGCTAATACATCTTCTGAGCCGTGTCCTTATCAGAAGATATAGTAGCCAACTGGCACTCCCGAGCCCCATAGCAGTAATAAATCAGTGAGCTGTGCCAGCCCTAAAGAAAAACGGAGACTGGCACAGCTCACAGCACAACAGCGGGAAACAGCCAGGGATAGACAAAACTGAAACATGCCCCCTCCCCCCCCAAATAAACTTTACAAATGTTGTACCTTATGTATTGTTTTGTATGCTCTCCACAGCAACTCTGTGACTCTCGTTCCCACCCAAAAGCTTCATCATGATCTCCGAAGTAGACCGCGATCTCTGAAGCCTACTGCAAAACCGGAAGTCAGTTCTCAGTGGTCGGCCCATGCAGCTCTTCACAAAAAGACATCCCATAACCTCACTAAAACCAAAAAAAGTGCACACCATAGCAAAATCTCACATCAGGATTTGGCAGACCTGGCCACAGTGCCAAGTCCCGACCGCGACCTGCAAATGCCAATGGTAAACCAGAAGCAACTCTAAACCGGTCGGCTCAGTCAACCAACCTCGCAATAAAACTAACACCTCTCCTCTTCTCAAATTAGACAGCAAACAAAAGCACAGAAAAATGAAGCACAAAACCAAATACTAACTTAAATAAATGAAGCACAAGCCAAATACTAACAAATAAAAAATAGTGTGGGAACGTCGCAAGCCAGTCTTCAGTAGCAGACTCAAACGCTAACACTCCCCTCAAAGCAGGAGGACACTGAACATTAAGGAAACACAAACATTCACAAAAAAAGTAAAAGAAAAGAAAATTTTCACTATCAAGGGACTAGGGTAGGGGCCAAACACATCACAGTAAATGCTGAAAGAGCTCCATTACACACGACAGGGACTATTTTTTTCTACTAGTATAATCATATTTTTTATTATTTTTATATATATTTTTCATTAGTTTTTTTTTTTTTTTAAATGTACATCTTTACTGGGAGCCTATTTTACAAGCACAATAACACACTCTGAGGTGTGGGTTATCGCCTGATAAGAGCACGCCCAGGTGCACAAGCACCTCGTGCCTTATAACACACCTGGGCATGCTCTTATCAGGTGATAACCCACAACTCGTGTGTTATTGCTTGCATATTACTGTTACTGTGGAAACTGGTGCCCCAGGCATGCTAGGAGATCTTCAGCCCTAGACCTTCCTCAATTATTTTTTTTTTTTCTTTTAAATTAAACACCCTGCTGGTAATAACACTTTTAGAACAACTGATGACCATACCTCTCAACTGCCCCTGATTTTCAGGGACGTCCCTGATTCTGCTTCTGCTTCAGAATTTTCTTCTGTCCCTCGTAAAATTTGTGTTTTTGTGACTGAACAGTGGGGACTATAAGCACAAAATAACGTCAAACATTAAAGTTACAGACTTGTTCTCTTTCAGAAAGTGCATCTTATACTAATCCCATTATTCTGTCAGCTTTCTGAGTGAATATTACCAATTTTTAAGATGTGTCCTTGATTTGGAGTCTTTGTCCCTGATTCATGAGACGAGAGGTTGAGAGGTATGCTGATGACAGGAAAGTCATATAGTGCATGGGAGAGCGCGACTGTGTATGAAATTCAATGAATTCACAAAAAATACCACCAGCAGCTTAATCTGGTTTAATGTCAGTTGGCATCCATCTGTATCCCCCTCGACGTGTTTAACATCGGCAGAATTGTCTAGTCCTCCTTTCCGGGTCAACAAAAACTAAATAAACACATAAATTCCTAACGCTGTACCATAGTAGTGACACAAAGAGGTTGTTGTCCCCTCTTGAGTATGTCACTACGATGGTACAACTTAGAATGTCCTTGCGCTCCCATTACCCTGACATCTGTGCCGACTGCTCTCCTCCCCCCTTCCCCCAGTTTCCACTGACAGTTGAAAGGAGAAACAAAATGAGCAATCAGCGATGGCTTCAGCAGTTTTTCCAAACCTGCAGATTCAGATAAGCACCAATTCATATAAAAGGAGTACGAAAACCAGTGAACGATGAAAAAAAGTAAGGTAAGTGTGAGGCAGTGTGGGACACAGTCACTCATATCATGGACTGAAAAACATTTACTTATGTTAAACCTGCTAAAAATGAATGTCACTTGCTGGAAACCAATCAAGAAATGATCCATTGTTGCACTGTAGTCCATACACTATAAAATACAATTGATAGTGAACAACGCTGCGTTCACTTCGAGGTTGTCATAACAACCACGGACCTCTCGAGTGCGACAAGGCTGTGGAGAGAGCCAGTGGGATGCTAGGGTGCACAGGGAGGGGCATCACCAGCCAAAAGAGGGAGGTTGCGATACCACTGTGTATAAATCTTTGGTGAGACCTCACCTGGAGTACTGTGTCCAGTTCTGGAGACCACATCTCTGGAAGGACATAGAGTTGAGGCGGTCCAGAGGAGCGTAACAAAAATGGTGCAGTGTCTGCACCACAGACCTTATGAGGAAAGACTAAAGGACCTCAAAATGTACACCCTGGAGGGAAGGAGGGATATGACAGAGACTTTTAAATACCCAACGGGTATAAATAAAGTACAAGAGGGAAGCATTTTACAGAAGAAAAAGATGCTCAAGAACAAGGGGACATGCTATAAAGCTGGAAGGGAGTAGACTCAGGGGAAACATAAGGAAGTACTTCTTCACAAGGAGAGTAGTGGATGCCTGGAACAGCCTCCCAGCCGAGGTGATGGGGCAAAAGCTGTGGCAGGAATCAAGAATAATTGGGATAGGCATAAGGGAACCTAGTCATGAGGGAAGAGAGGGTTAAGCTGGAGATCAAGTAGAGTCTATGGTATTACAATAGGTAGGGGAAAATAGGCAGACTGAGCGGTACTTATTTGCAGTCAAGTTCTGTGTTTCTATTAGCTTTGCTCTTGAGGTCTACTTGGTTGTCATGACCTCTCAAAGTGAACACAGCATTGTTGTTCACTGTTGCCCATCCATTATCCTTTATGCCTTGGATTAAGACAAATCCATTTTTAGCAGCCTTATGATGGAGACAGAGCCGGGCTGGTTAAATGATTTTGTTAGGAGCTGAGCAGTCGGTGAGGTGGCCACATTGCCACTCGCAATGCTCACAACCTGATTTGGGGAAGCAGAGCAAACCGTCAGATGGCTGGAGGCAGGAAGGAGGAGCGAGCATCCCTGACAACACTTGAGGTGGGGGTGGGGTAAAACTTCCTGCTTCACTACTGCCACCTTGGGGTCCACAGGTGGTGGTACAGCTGAAGCCTGCCTAGCAGGAAGGGAAGGGTGCTGTTCTGATTCAGCAGGTCATTATGTTTTGCATGTGCGTGCAGCAGAGTCCCACATGCCGGTCTCCTACAGGGAAAGGTAAGGAAGGAAGAAAATGGAGGAACCACTCAACAGGGTGACGGACCTAGAAGCCACTTTCAGACCCTGAGCCCCAAACTACTGGATGACTAGTGACTTTTTTTTTTTTTTAAACAAACACCTGGCTGGTATGTTCCATTGGACTGATAATTATATTTCAGTACAATTAATGCTATGCAACATGTGGAGGCTGGTGCTCATCAAAATGTAAGGCATGATGGTAGCTGAATTGCTATTGGGTAGTCAACCACTCACATATACATTCATGTTTGGGGGGGGCAGTGACTTCCAAGGTCCCACCACCTGGAGTGACTTAATATATTGGAAAATGTTATAAGGCAAGTTTTATTTATAAATCCCTGCACCCCAAACCCCTCAGCCATCAGGATACATCCAAGAGCTGGGCCCCGGGCATTCAGGAGGTTGGATCAGAAGCATCATAGTTCTTTCAGGAAGAGACTAATGAAAATGAAAACAGCAATAATTTATTCTGGAGGGTTAACAATTTGAGTGAGGTACTGGCACGAAAACAACACTGGGTAATTCAAAAACAAATCTCCGTTTGAAAACAACTTTTCTAACCCAAGGGAAGAGAAGTGCTTTTTTATGTTTAGTGGCGGTCTACCTCCCTAGCCTGGTTAATCATGGTTTTTAGGCCTACAGACAATTGTTGGTGTCTCATTAAGTGCCTCTGAATGCCTGCCACTTTGTTTTATATTGCACAAATAAATCGTAATCACGAGGCATGCCTCCTAAAACGAAAGTTCTGTGCTGAAAGAAAGAGCTCGAGGAAGCAAAGTGTGATATTCTGCATGCTACCATTACATTTAATACCTACATACAGAAGGGCCTGTCTGCCTTGTAATGGGCTATTCCAAGCCATCATTTCCTACAGAGCACCTTCATATCACTGCATACTATTAAATGTAATGAGCAGCTATAAAGAAAAGCTATGTTCTGGCCCTTCCAAGTTACAGCTGCATATCTGAAATGTGCTTCTACACTGTACATCTGTATACATGTTATGTAAAATATATATCTATTGTGACTGATTATATTTGTGTGTTCACTGCAAAAAAAAAACTTACTCCACAAGTTAGTTACTTCTTAAAGCGACAAATGTAAGGAAATGCCATATAAGTGTTTTTCGAACCCTAACTTATCCCACCCCAATGCACCGTCCCCATGAACCCCATCGACTTGCATGCCAAAGCACAATCCAGATTTTATACATACATTTCAACATCATGTTTGTTTAGAAATATTTCAATTTCAGATTGTTGGTATGTTTATATGTATTATTTTCCTCAGGTCATTGGGTTGGGGGGAAGGTTCTGTCATTTATCTTTATTATGTGTGTGTGTGTTTCCAGAGCAAGAGCTTCTTCGCTTCTGCCCCCGCCACTCCGCCGAAGAGGGATTGCCAGAAATTCCCAGAGTTCGTTTGAAGACCTCTGGGGTCCGAGCTTTTGAATTTGCAGCCCCCACCCTTTGAAGAACTGTTGAAGTAGGGGGAACCCCACACCTGCCGAGGCCACTGAGGGGCTAAGAGAATCATGGTGGCAGGTTCGAATTATAATTTCAGTAGGGTCCGTTGCGGGAGGGGGGGCATATAAGAAGAGTCCTGTCCATGATTGGGACAGGGCATCTATAGACTGTCCCTTTTTGCTCAGGAAAATGGAATAGTATCTAGGTAGACGGTGACTGACTGGGGACACAAAGAGATTCAGTTGCAGGGTCCCCCACAGATGAGATTTTCTGAAGCACTTCACAATGAAGAGTCCATTTGTGTGAGGACAACTGGCGACTGAGAAGGTCGGCCAGGAGATTGTGACGTCCTCGTAGGACAGCTGTCAGTACAAGGTGTTGCCGTATAGCCTCCTGCCAGACTGCGACTGTGTCTCTGCATAGAGAATGGAACTTCGCACCTCCTTGTTTGTTGAGGTAGAACACTACTGAGGTATTGTCTGACAATTAGCAATGGTCCCGGGGACAAATGAGGCTGAAAAGCCTGGAGGACTAAGCGAACCGCCCTCATCTCCTGGAGACTGATGTGGAGAGGAGGGATAGAACTGGTCCACTTGCCTTGTGTCCTGTAAGGACCTAGGTGCATGCCCCACCTGTCTAGGGATGCATCCGTGGTCAATGTCTGCTGGGGTGGGGAGGATTGAAAGGGCATGCCTTGACACAGATTGGCTCGAAGGGTCCACCATACTAGAGTGGACTGCAACGTGGGAGTGACTGATTTTGTCTTCGAAATTTCCTGTTCTTTGAGACCACTGGTTCTGGAGAATCCACTGGACTGGTCTCATGTGAAGGCAGGCAAGTGTTACCCAAGGGATGGTAGTGGCCATGTGTCCTCGAAGACGTAACATACATCTGGCTGTGACTACTTTCTGAGATTGTATGCGAGAAGCCAGGAAGTAAAGCTTGTCTTGTCTGTCGGTCGGTCGGCCCTGGCAGAGACAGTGTCTAGGACTCTCCTATATACTGGAGCAATTGTGTAGGGGTCGGATTGGACTTCGGCCAATTGACCGTAAAAAGAGTGGAACAGAGTTAGTGTTGCGTGTAGGGAGGAAAGCAGAGAAGTTTTGGATCCTGCCTTAATGAGCCAGTCGTCCAGATACGGGAAGACAAAGTGCCTGTCCCGTCATAGGGCTGTTGCCAATACCGCTAGGCACTTGGTAAACACTCTCGGGGCAGATGAGAGGCTGAATGGGAGTGTTTGAAATTGGTAGTGTTGTCCTAACAGGTGAAAACAAAGAAACATGTGGTGGGCAGGGTGGATGGGGATATGTAGGTAGGCATCCTTTATATCCAAGGCACACATCCAATCCCCTGTTTCAACATTTGCATAATGGAATTTAGGGTTACGATGCGGAACCTTTTGTACTGGATGTATAGGTTCAATTGTATGAGGTCTAGTATCGGTCTGAGATCCTCAGTTTGTTTGGGCACCAAGAAGAAATAGGAATAAAACCCCTTTTGGTGTTATACCGGGGGTACTGGATAAATGCCCTTCTTGGTTAGAAGAGCCTGTGGTTCCTCCTGGAGAAAAGGAATGTGGTTGGGTGGGTAGTGGACAGACCGGGGGGAGATGAGGGGGAGGCATGAACAGGAGTTCCACAGTGTGACCTCTCTGAATGATCTTAAGTACCCACTTGTCTGATGTGATCATTTGCCAGGCCTCTAAATGGAGGGCAAAACGACCGCCCATGGCTTCCGAGGCCTGGTCAAGGAAGCGTGGACACAGCCCCAGTTGGTCACTGGGATGTGGGCTGACCAGCCCCACCAGGAGGGTGGGGGCAGGAGCCCTCGGTGGCAGAGATGTTGGTTCTGGAAGGCTGGAACGACCTCGGAATCCACCTCTGAGAGCCTCTGTATTTTCTACCTCTTTTAGAATAAAAGGAGGATTGAGGATGATACGATGACTGGGTGGTATGGTACACGCCATGTACCATAAGTAGTGTCCGACCTGAAGACTGGAGATCATCTAACAGTGTTTGGATACCTGGGCCGAAAAGCTTAGACCCATTAAAGGGAGCACTGACCACTCTATGCTGTACATCTGGTGTAAAGCATGAGACGCGAAGCCAAGCATGGCAACTAAGGTAATTAAGCGTCGGCGAATGGGGTCAAGTATTGACCGCATCGTATGCCGAATGAAGCAAGTGTCAGGAGATGGAATTGCCAGTAGATATTGTAGCCAGTAATTGTTCCCTTCCCGTAGAAGGAGGGAGTTTACTGACTAATTCTATGACAGAGGACCAGACTGTATGCTGGTAAATCATATGTCCCATTTACTTTAGGATTCTGAGATTCATGATGGTGTCTACTTGGAATACCTTCTTTCCCAGATAGTCTATCCTACAGGAATCTTTATCAGGAGGTAAGGGGCTCATGTGTTTAGGTCGTTTAGTACGATCATGAATGACAGTAATCACTACTGAATCTGCTTCAGGAGTAGTGGATAGAAAAGGGTGATCCAGAGGAGCCTGGTAGAGGTGATCCGCCTTGTGGGGAATAGCCGTCACAGTAGAAGGCTGATTCCATGCTGCAAGCATAGCATTTTGTTAAGTTTATATATGTGAGGGGTACCACTATGACTGGTTCCTCTGGTAGTTTGAGATAGTCTGCCATATCCTTACATTGTTTGTCATATTCGGTAGTGGAAAATCCCATTACTTTCTGAATTTGGACCATCATCTCGTAGAAGGATGGGTCATCGGGAGGAGAGGCAGATGCCTGACTGGATAAATTCTCATTTAAGGAGGAAATATCTGAAAGAGGGGACTGGGGCTGGAAATCCAGGTCCTGAAATTCCTCATCCTCCAGATCTCCAGTAAAATCGGTCAGAAATTCAGCCTCGTCAGATAGGTAGTCATCCACGTGTGAGGGAGGTGACCTGAGGGTGGTAAAGGTTCTCTGTCACCCTGAAAATGTTTAAGTGAAGGAGCAGGGGAACGGGACGGGTGACTCTGCTCCCATGGATCAGAGGGCTGAGTATGCCGGATGGCATGAAAAACCTGCTTAACTATGGAAGCACAGCGTCCGGGGGGGCCTTCTGGGAAACCAAGAGGATTAGACGTATAGTCTGAGCAGGTCTTGCACCTGGGAGGTAGAGCCCAGGGTCCCGATCCCTGCCCGCCTTGCCCCTGTGAGGGTGGAATGCATGGCAAATGCAGTAGGTTTCCCCATGAGTATGCCACCCCTCGTCGATGAGGCTGCTGGGGACACATGAGTAGAGAGTTGAAATGAAGTCACCATCGACGAAAGAGGAGCCCCTGTCAATGGGACATCAACGGAACCCATAAAGGGTTCATCACAGACTGCTGTAAGAGCACGGGAAAGCACCATCGACGAGAGGGTGAAAAGCTCCATCGATGAGAAGGCAGTGTGTGAACACACCGTCGATAATGGGGCACCTGTGACGGTGGCTGTCGACGAGTGTTTAGGCACAGAGGTTGAGGAAGGCTTCTCCTAATTGTGCCGTTTACGAGAATCAGTGGATGGGGAGCTCTTGGGACGAGCCCCCCGATTCTCTAGTAGAGACAATTTCTGCTCCATTAAGTAGTTTTCAATTTCCTGCAGCCGTCGACAATGGGTTGCCTGGTTAAAATCCTGGCAATGTATGCAGGAGGTGGTGTCATGTGTGGGTCCCAGACACCTTACACAAGTGGTGTGGTTGTTGAAATGGTAGATTTTCCTTTTGCAATGACAGGAACGAAATAGTGCTGTCTTGCTTGTAGATTCTTTGGACATTCGTCGATGTAAAAAGTTAAACGGAAAAAATACGCTTCTGTGATTGATTTTTCTTTCTTCTTTTTGGTGTACTGCTATTTTAATGTTAATTTTATTGATGCTTGTTCTGCTTTTAAAAATTGTTAGGCACCTTTTTTATGGATAAGGCGCCCTATAAATAAAATTTATTATTATTATTATTCTAAGCTCAAATTCTAGTTGATGACTGCTACGGAGTTGCTCTAGCTGCTACGTGCGAGCTGAAGACGGTGGGAAAATGAACTGAGGATACCAGGGACCACTCACACATATAGGAAACAGGAAGGTGATATAATGTCTGGGCGGCCCCCGGAAAATACTGTTAGAAGAGCTGCCGTGAGCCACAGTGACCTCTGGAGACAACCCAAGTGTATTACCTGCTGCAAGAGACCACTCCGTGGAAGATCTGTTACAGGTGAGTAACCTGTTTTTCTAGGGACATGAATATGATGTTCTATCCACACTTCTGGCAGACTCCTAGCAGTTCACCAGGAGGAGGAGGAGGGAGGCAAGGCGCACACCCACTACTTAGGGAACAGAGACTGGAGAACTGAGGCCCTAAAACCAGCATCCCGGCATGACTCGAGGTCAATGTGGTAATGGGAAATGAAGGTCTGTGCAGGCTTCCAGGTAGCAGCCCTGCAGATTTCCTGGATAGGGACATCCCTGGAAGCAGCCACCGAGGCAGCGATATGGCGGGTGGAATGAGCCCTTAGCCCTATGGGAGGCTCCCTACATACCAACCTATAGCAGAGGTCGACGCAGGATACAATCCACCTGCCAACCATCCACTTAGCTGCCAGTCTGCCTCGTGCAGCTTCAGTGTAGGTGACGAATAGCTGGCAAACCTCTTGCCGAACTCCAGCTGTGCGCTCCTTATAGTATGGAAGCACTCGCCACAGCACTCAGAGGTGTAACTGGTTAAGTACACCCAGAGATTAGTCACCTGATTAAGGTGAAATTCTGACACAACCTTCGGGAGGAACTTCGAGCTGGGGTGCAGGACAACCCTGTTCCTGAGGAAGACCAGGTACGGAGACTACACCGAAAGTGCCTGGAGCTCACTGATCCTTCTGGCTGACGTGATAGCCACCAGGAAGGCAGTCTTCCATGACTGGTGAGACATGTCATGCCTGTGCATCGGTTCAAGTGACTTGCCCACGAGCTTTGCCAAAACCAGCAACAGATCCCAATGTGGTGGTGGTGGTTCATGCACCAGAGGGGAAATGTGGTCAAGGCCTTTGAAAAAGCACCAGACCAACTTCTCCTGCACCACTGACTGCTGACCGGCCTGCCCCGGTAAGCAGAGATGGCTGCCTGGTACACCTTAAGGGTTGACTGAAGACCATACTTAGAGAGAGACCACAGGTAGTCAAGGATGCTAAACACTGGACACAAGGGGTCCAGCCCTTTGCCCTAGCACCAAATGGAAAACCTCTTCCACTTGAAGGCATAGCATTTCCTGGTCAACTCCTTCCGAGATGTCTCCACAACAGTGAGAACATCGTCAGAGAGACCAAAAGCCTAGAACTCTTGCCGCTCAGGAACCAGGCTATCAGGTGCAGGGATCGAAGGGCCGGATGAAGTACCTTCCTCTGATTGATGGAGAACAGGTCCAGGCACAGAAGAAGATGCCATGGAAGCCTGCTGCTGAGGCAGATGAGATCAGGGTACCAGAACTGGTGGGGCCAGTCCAGAGCCACCTGTGCCTCGTCTCTCTCCTGGCTTTGAGCAACACCTTGTTAATCAAGGGAAGACACAGATGAGGTCTGGGGTCCAGGGACTCGAAAAGGCACCCCCTTGCAGCATTCACTGCAGAAGGGGGGCGCTCACAAAACAGCCTCAGCTTTGCGTTCTCCCTGGAGGTGAACAGGTCCACCTGAGGTGTGCCCCACTGGGAAAACAAACAATGTTCTACCTCTGGGTGGAGAGACCACTTGTGAGATGCCTCACCCACAAGGTTGAAGGCATCCGCCAGCTGGCTGGAGGCCCCTGCCACATGGATGGCTAGGAGATCGGCCTCCAAGCTGCACATGAGGGTCCACACATGGAGAGCTTACTTGCACAGTGGCAGGGAGTGCATCCCGCCCTGTTTGTTGAGGCAGTACATGGTCGTGGTGTTGTCCATCTGGACCTGGAACACCTGACTCCGAATGTGAGGAGGAAAGGCAGTCAGTGCCAGCCAAACTGCTCAGAGCTCCAGCAGGTTGATGTGGCACCAGGACTCCTTGGGGGCTCTAAAGTCCGTAGACTCAGTGTTCCCCCAGGTGGGCATCTCAGCCCACAAGAGGCGCATTGGTCATCAAGATGACCGTCGGCTCTGGGCAGACAACCAGGATCCCTTCCTGCAGATTCTCTGGGCCTAATCACCACTGGAGGGCGTCCCACATCCACTGGGTCACAGTGACTAGCTGGCTGAAGTGACCCTTGTGCTGAGACCACTGGCTGGCCAGCTCCCACTGCAGGGAGCCCAACGGACCACGCTGGTGCAGGTTGCCATGTAACCCAGCAGGTGCAGGAAGTCCCAGGCAGGGGCGCAATTGCCCAACCAGAAATAATCAGGCAACAGAGACGAGAGCCTCTGCCCTGTTCACCAGGAGCCAGTCTCTGGCTATGCAAGAGTCGAGCTCTGCCCTGATGAAGTGAATCACCTGCAAAGGCATGAGTTCCAACTTGGCCTCATTGACCAGGAGGCCAAGTCTGACGCAGGTCTGGAGGGCCAGGTCTGTGGACCGCTTCACCTCCTGCCTGGAGTGACCTATCAGACAGTCGTCCAGGTAGGGATAAACCCGGACCCCTTGGCGCCTCAGGTAACCTGCCACCACTGCAATGCACTTGGTGAAGACCCTGGGAGCCGAGAATAGGCCGAATGGCATGGTCTGGAACCTGTTGAGGGGTTCCCTCAGCTTGGAAGCAAAGGAACCTTCAATGTGATGGATGGAGTCATACATGAAATAATGCGTTCTGCAGATCCAGTGAGCAAAACCACATGTCTTGCTCTAGAGGTGGTAAGATCTGAAATAGAGTTACCATCCTGAAGGTGCATGACTTGAGAAACTTGTTCAGGTCGTGCAGATCTAGAATAGGGCGCCAGCCCCCGTCCGCTTTGACACCAGGAAGTACCTGGAGACAAACCCTGGGTGTTCCGGAGAATCTGCGACAGGACCCACGACCTACTTGTAGAGGAAATGGGCTATGTCATCTCTGAGAGCTGACTGAATGCCTGTGGATACCAAGTCCTCCCATGCGGCGTGAGCTTGGCAAGGAGGGTACTGCTGAAATTCCAGAGGCAGACCCTGACCCACCACCTCGAGAACCCACCTGCCTGAACTTTTTAGGAAGTAAATCCTAAGATTTAGGTCACAAGGGCCTAATTCAGCGTGAAAGCGGTAAGGAGGGAATCGCACTTAATAAATCCTGCCACTTGGCCCTAGGTGTCCATAGGTACACCCACACCTAAGACTTGTATGCCCAATCCAACTGGTTACACCTCAAGGATAGGTTTACCAGATCTGCCTTTTGGTGAAGAAGATCTGCTTCGGGCTCACCCCTCCTGCTGCACAGCACCTCCTCACACCTACCTCCAACCCATGCAGCACAAGAAGTGCATCTAAGCTCAGCTACCATGTCCCCTTCTGCAGTACGGCACAAGCGCAGCGTACCTTCATGTACAGGGCTCCCAACTGGTTGAATGGCCTCCCCATCGACGTCCTGGATGTACCCAAGCTAGGACAGTTTAAAAGCAAATTCAGGCAACACCTTACTAAGCTCAGCAGCTGTGATTGTCCCACCTAATTCAGTGCCCTCCTACCTTCCCTTCATTAACATTCCTCATGCCACCTATCTCTCCCGCTTCTTCCTTTCACCACCCTCTATCTTACCTCTTTTTCTCCCTCTACCTGTTCCTACTCCTGTTCCCATCTGCTTACCTGTCTCCTATTAAGCCAGTGGATGCTGGATTTGCCTCCCCAATCCTCCTAATCACTGACTATGTCAGACTCTGACCATTTTGAGACACTGAATACTTCCAGGTACCTATCTGTAACCCAAGGTTTTCTCTCACATCTTATATGCAGCCAGCCCTATGAGCTGCTGGCTCACACCACCCTACAGCACTGTTTGTTGACAATGTCATTTCTATGGACAGCACCTTCTTAACTGCACTCTTCACCAAATGTAACCAATTCTGCTCCTGTTAACTAGTTCTATGTGCATCTCCAACTTTACATACACATCCTGTAACTGTAACTCTGTAAATGTTCTTGTAATTAATGTTTTTGTACCTTGAAATGTCCTATTTGTTGTATTAATTGTTCACTCCTGATATGGAAACTTTGTAAGAGAGTTCTGGACTCAACTATATTGTAATTCAGAGAAAATAAACAAACAAATCTGCTTCTTCCAGTGGAAAGGAAGATCTGGCATCATGGGGCAAAGCCGAGGGAGTTACTACCTGGGTGGGTGGTAGGAGCCAGCTTGAAGACATTTCCAGTCAGTCTTAAAGGGAAAGGCAACTGCTAGAAAGTGTGGATAGAACATCATATTCCAAGTCCCTAGAATGAAATTTCTGGTCCATGGCACTGTGCCAAGTGCACTGCTGAGGTTTTTTTCTTTTTCCAATTTGTTTTAGCCACCCCCCCGTTTTCACCACCCTCATCCTTGGCATGAGCCCGTGCATGTGGAGAATGACTGTAGGGCGCCCTCACCCTACCAGTTGCCCATTACCTGCCTGCACCACTACCGGATCTTCACTCGGAGGCGGCGGGAATGCAGGAGGGAGACCCCCACTCCCTGAGAGAGAAGAGTTGTTATTAGGCAGCTCAATCCTGCTCCCCGCTCCCTCCCATGCTAGCTCCCCGATGACCCGAGGTTGTTCCCCAACCTGGGTCACCGGCGTGGCGCAAGGTAAGGCACTGAGTTTTTAACATCTGACTTGAGTATCAGGGGATGGCAGAAGAGGCTGGGTCTGAATGGGGTGAGCAAGAGGTGGTTAAGGGGTGAGACTTACTCCTATTTGTAGCCTGCTAAACATCAATACCAAGAATCAGAAGTGTTTTTGGCCAAAGAGCCAAAGCACTGAAGATAGAGGATCTGAATCGAGGCTGAATCTAAGAAGGCAATTTCATAATTTACTCACCTTTACTTTGTAAGCAGTTACAGGTGCATTATAAATCAGATTGCAGCAGACCTGCAGTGGACTTCGCAAGTGACCAGAAAGTAGCTGCATCACTACACAGAATGTGCCACATCAGTAACAGCTTTCGTGAGCAGTCCTGGGGCCCACATGTCATGCAACTGCAACACTGCTGTAGTTCTCGCACGGCAGCGGTAGACTTCATGAGTGGCCCACAAATATGCTGCATGGTCATATAAAGCCATCTAGATTTTTCATGTTTTGAGATGAAGTGTCATGATAGAGAAGCTGTACACCTCATCAAAGATGTTTTGCAAGTCACAAAAGCAGGTTCATGAATGATGAAAACAGGGAAGTTTGTGAGACTTACTTCAGCTTAATTTAATAGTTTAAAACTATTTTTTTTTTTATATAAACACACAAGGAATCCATTTTACTTCCTGCATTGTCAACCACACATGTTTCAGACATAACTGCAAACAGATTTTCTTGTTTTTGATGCTCAAGGTTTTCTGTTCTTTTCCACACTTGTGACTTTTTGTGACCACTACGTCACAAAAGTGGGTTTGTGATTTACACAATCTGGTTCACAAGTCAGAAAGTAGAGTGTATTCATTTTCTTAATATTTTAAAGGACTGTTTTTATCCAAAAAAGCAGTGAAAGAATCAACCTTACATGCTACATTATTGACTAAATACATTTCTGACTTAACTTCCAACACATTTTCTCATTTTTAATGTGTGAAGGTTTCTTACTTGAAAGTGGGTTCCAACTTACAAAAGTGATATACATTTTACAAAAAATCCATGAAATATTAACTGTGCATGCATGAAAAAGGGATTTTTTTCTTAACCATTTAAAGAGCACCTTTCTCAGTGCTGCACCGAAATAAGAGGAAGCAGCTCCCTTACCTCAGTAGAAGCTCCCCTGCACAAAAAAACAGCTTTTGAAATTATGCCTCTGAAGAACAGGAAGGGATTACAAATTGCCCCCAAGAGGCCAGCAGTGCAATCCTTTTTCACTTCCCTTTTGCTGGCCATGCCCCCGTGCTCCGACATTTTAGGATGCTGCAACAGGGAGAGCGCAGAAGCACGCTCCATTGAAGTGTACGGCGCGTGATTTTAAAATGCAGTTTTTCGGCTATTTAAGTGGCTATTTGGTAAAACTGGACCCAGGGTTCAACTAACAAGACTCTTGTTAGTTGAACCATGGCTCTGATATTACCAAACAGGCACTTAAACAGCCAAAAACTGTACCTTAAAAATCACACTCCATACAGTGCAATGGAGTGCGCCCCCTGCACTCTTCCTATTGCCACGTCATAAAACCGGGCTGGCCAGCAACAGGAAAGTGGAAAGGGATCGCGCTCTATCCACTGGGGCAATTTACGATCCCTTCCTTCCCCTGGGCATAATTTCAAAAGCTGTTTTAGTATAGGAGCTCCCAAGTGGAGGTAAGTGGAATCAACCTCCTGTTATTTTGGGGGAGTTGTAAAATTGCCAGGACTGGTTCTCTTTAAAATCTGCAAATTTCTTACAAAGCCATCTATCAAAGGATCATTGTTTGACGAAATTCTAATGAACCTGAAAGTGTAATGTTTCAACTTACAGCCATGTCTGTGATACCAGAGATAAAAAAAAAAAAAAAAAAATAATAAAATTAAAACAAGGGGGTTCTAAACCATATTCTTATGTATTTTCAACCTTCTAGAACTTTCTAACCACCCAACTTACTCAGTAACAAATTTACAGGATCTAAAGAGCCTGGCAATAGCTACATGCATGCTGAATTTCAGGTTATTTTAATTACGGACAACCACAGTATTATGGTGCAAAACTCTGGGTTTAACATAGAAATGCCAACACAACCCTAATCATAGTAGCGCTACCACCACACTGTATATAAAACAATGATTCGCTGTCCTTGCATCCTGCAGTAGATATGCCTGCATCTGAAAATCTCTTGTGATGACTTACTAAATTCAGGCTATTTCAATTAGTATTACTGCACATTAAAAATTAATTGTATTACAGAGTAGATTAAGGTTTAAATTTCAGTTCTTAAGTGTGTTCATCTGAAATGACAGCTAAAGAAAAAAAAAATCAATGCACTCAGATTCACATTCAAAAGTGAACGTAATTACATCATGTACCACTGGCATTATCAGTGATGTCGCTTGCAAAGGCTGCTTCAAAGATGAGGTCCATCACACCCATATTTAAGGTAAACTTTTTTTTTTTTTTTTTTTTTAGGAGACTAGGATTTCTAGAAAGGAAATGCTGTACAAAAATAAGCATGAGCAAATGGGGCCTGGTTAAACAGTATTATTTAGTGCAACATAATGCTATTAAAAGATGCCTTTTAAATGTAATAAAGTCCACTATTCCAGCCTTTTATCTCCATGATATGAGAAAAGCTGCCCTGCATTTTTCATGTTTTGAAAAATTGTATCCTGCATTTAGGAGATGAGAAACTGAGAGGTATGCTGGAAAATGGTACTATAGTCTTAATCTCCTACCTAAAAAAAAAAAAAAAGAGCTTCTGGGATCTTGACACACTAGTCAATGATGCAGCTCTACAGAGAAAAGGAAAATAAAAGGATACTGAAAATATTCAAGTACTGACTGAGGACAAGGCCACACGGGATTGCCTTTGTGCAAAAAGAAGGGCCACAATGTGATGAGACTGACTCCAGAGTCCCTGTCCATCGGGCCCATGTGCATTGTGTACACAAGGGAATGATATGCTTGGTGTGTGCTGGGGGGAGGAGGATAAGATTTGTACCTGTAGAGCACCAGGCTTAGGATGTTGGGTCTGTATTTGATGTATTTGTTATACAGTGCACCGAATGCCTTAGCAGAAAGGTGGCTACGAAATTCCGTAAACCAAACCAACCAACTTAGAGGTGTTTGGGGAGAATTTCAGGAAGGAAATATTTTTCACCTAGAAACAATAATGCACAAACATATGATATTGTCAGGGGAGCTTTGACCACTCGGGACTGTGAATACACCCAACAAATGCTACAGGATAATGCAGCACAAATAAGCACAGGTGGCTTCAAAACTGGATCTGTATCTTCGGAGCTAAACATCATCCAGTGACAATGTGGCCTATGACTATCTCAGATTTATGATCAGAGTAGGCTCTATGGGTCTAGAAATCATGGCCTCTGTAGGGTCTGGACCCAGATATGGTTAGAGATCTGCATAAACCTGCTGACAAGAACAGAGCTCCATCACGCATTTATAACTGCAACATGGACCAGTCCCCACTGCCAAGCCTGAGTTTACACAAACTGTAAGTGCACTCAGGATGCTTTTATGAACCACAGCACTACTCTGCAAGAGAGGGGCACAGGTTCTACCATGTAGTTCACATTTGCAGTATGACCCCTTTCGATGTTGGGCTGACTGAACAGAAACACTAACAAGGTACCCACCATTTCATACTGCCAATACAGAGGCTGCTAACAATCATCTTGTATCCATAAGACACAAGACTCCGCATGACTCTTCACGAACTACCACAAGTCTTTGGGCCAGAGGTTCATCATAAGAATGATATTTTAGCTATTCCCACTTTCTGCAAAGCATTAAGTATTTATTTATTACAGTATGACAGTAAGAAGTTGCACTGTAATGTTACAGAAGAATACAACGTACAGGAAGGTTGAAAACAATATCTGCACCACAACAAGCAGCAGATTAGTGATAAAGTAAAACCAGTATAGTTTTCTGAAGGGTCAAGTAATAAAAAAACCAAAAAAAATTAACCACAAAGTCAACAGTCTCTTAAAGGAGAAGTCCACCCAGAATGTGCAAAAACATGTGTTATGTAGAGTGTTTTGATATGTATGTTAGTACTAGTGTGTTCTTCCCTCTGTCTGCTATTAGGAGTTTTTTCTAAATTAGCCTGCTAGCTGTATGGTAATTTTACGACCCCTAGGGATCTCCATCACAAATAGGTTTATTGGCTTTCTTTCTCCTACGATGCACCCTGGTTCTTGTGACAGTGATGTAGCAATGCCCCTAGATTTAGCAGGGTCTGTCACAGCTCAGCCACAAAGACAATACTTCTTTCGGAGAAGTCACATTGCTACATTTTGGGTGAGTGTAATCATTATTTTTTGATATTAGTACCTTGTCCTGCTATGTTACAACCTATAGGGTGATGTTCAATTTTTGCTACCTAGTACTGGTGCAAAAACTGAAAGTGACAGAGGAATAGAGTAAACAGTGACATGATTTATACACACACACACACACACACACACACACACACACACAGCAGAGCATAGCAGGACAAGGTACTAATATCAAATAATAATAATGATTATACTCACCCAAAATCTAGCAGTTTGTCTTCTCTGGAAGAAGTATTTTCTCTGTGGCTGAGCTGTGACAGACCCTGTAACAAGACACTGGCTTACTGCAGGGGCAATTAGACATCACACCAAAAGGCACTCTGGGAAGACTAGCGGCCATAAAAGAAACCAGAATGGCAACCTCCAAGGGCAATAAAACAGTTAGGGAAAGTTAGAAAAAACATCTCTCACAGCCTGAGGAAAAGAAAATGCTGGGAACTGGTTAGAACACAGAAAAAAAGACTACTACATATCTTTTTCTGATTTTAACATGGAGTTTTCCTTTAAGTGCTGGTGGTAAAGTCTAGAGGTAAGAGTAATGAGCTTGGTACATCCAGCAGACCTGATTTTGATTCCCACAACCTCCACTTGCATACTGTGTTACCCTAAGCAAGTCATTTAACTTCCTGGGTCACCCCAGAACAGTCCTTGTGCCTATACGAGTTACAAAAGAATAAAAAAAAAAAAAAAAAAAAATATAGTGATCTTACACCTCTCTCTGACACAGGCATTTTTACTAGTGGTTGTACACAGAAAGCTACAGTATATTTTTATTTTTACCAATGATTCCGTACCCAGAGCTACCAAAAATAAGGTTAGTCAGGTTAAGGTGTATGTACGCACACGGATAACACGGGCAATGGAGAAGGTCTACAGTCTTTATTTTTGCTGAAAGACTATGTATAATTAAGATGCAGCACTAAACTATAAAACTATTGGGTTTACATTTTTGAACAGTAAGTAGCAGAAACTACTTCATTCTAACAGGATAAAATATCTACCTAAAATTGAAAATTCAGTGCCTCAGTAGTTAATTCCAGTTACAAACTTCACATTACCATTACACTCAGGTACATGGTTATCATATCCTAAACATTAAGACATAATAAGTATGAAGGTACTGATAATTGGATATTAACCACAACATACTTGACTGGGCAGGAGGTAAGGCCTTGCCTAAACTAATCCTGAGGAGTATTAATCACCAATTAAAGGATGACTCGGAGTTCATTTTCTATTATAAAACACTTCTGAGCATTCCAGTCTTGTTTGTTATGAAAACAGACTTCAAGTAATGACTTCATATCGGAACGAAATACAGTTCTGGTGCCAACTTGGTTACCAATGTTTTGTATTTCAGGGTTTCATATTTCAACTAACAACTGGGCTGTTATAATACACAGCGCCTACAGAAGACCGAAAGTAGGCTCACCAGACAATATTAAATCTTATAATTAATTATTTATAACACTTTCAACCTTTTTATACTGCAGATGTTAAAAGTGGTTTGAGTATACAGTAACAAAGTAAAAACAGCAGTTCCTGGGTAGCTCAAGTCCCTTGACTGCTCTGCTTGTCTTACAAGGTACAGTCAGGAGAGATGCAAGGAAAAGCACAGTTACGTAAGAATTTACCATAACAGTGGATCTTCGAGAGGAGCTCTTGCAGCAGGTAATACCATTAGGACTAATGCTGTCAGGTGTTAGGACCCCACAGAAAACTTGTAGCTAGCAGTCTGAGGCGGGGGACCGTCCTCAATGTCAGCTATGACCAACATGGTATAGAGGGGGCGGTCCCCCGGCGCCATCTCAGTTCTCCCACCAGAGACCCGGCTAACACAGTATTGGAGAACTGAGCAGGAACTCCCCAACCTAGTACAGGTGCAAAACTCATATCTGGGGATGGAGGGTGGGAAAGCCACCTGCTGCGAGAGCTCCTCTCGAAGATCTACTGTTATGGTAAGTTCTTGCGTAACTGTACTACCTAACTTCAAGGGTGGAGCTCTTGCAGCAGGTAATACCATTAGAACTGAGTCCCAAGCAGTACCCAAAGATAGGTGCAGTTCTGAGAGGGAGGTGATACAGAAAAACTGAAACATAGGCCGATGCTGAGTATTCTAAGAGAGTAGGCTCTGCAGGACGGATAATCCAGAACCTGCTCTCCTCTTAGAAGCAATGTCTAGGCTAAAATGCCTGAAGGTGGTATGGACTGAGCTCCATGTCGCAGCAGCGCAAATGTCTGCTGAAGAGACATTCCTTAGGGAAGCAAAGGAAGCGGCCACGGCCCTGGTGGAGTGGCTCTTAATGGGACCCGGAAGGGGTTTACCATGGTGTTGGCAGCAAAAGGAAACAGTGCACTAGCCAATGGGCTAGAGACTGCTTAGAGACAAGAGCCCCTGTCATCCTTTTTGCAAAGGAGACGAACAACTGGTTCATCTTTCTGGAGGAGCGTGTTCTGTGAAGGTATACCTTAGGATTCTATGGACATCCAAGGTGTGCAAAACACTTCACCATGGTTGGTAAACTCAGGATAATAAACCGAAAGGTTGATTGCCTGATTCAGAGCCAGGATGGACACCACCTTCGGTAAGAACTTGGGGTTTGTACGCAGGGTCACCCTGTCCCTGTGAAGAATGATATAAGGTTCCTTACACATCAATGCCTGGAGCTCAGAAACCCTTCGAGCTGAAGTAATGGCAACCAAAAGGAGAGCTTTCCAAGAGAGGAAGTGTAGCTCGAAAGAAGTGGCTGGCTCAAAGGGCAGAAGGGTGAGTTTCTCCAGCACAAAAAGTCCCATGGAGGAACGACGTCCCTCCTTGGAGGCCTGATGTGTAAGACCCCTCTGAGAAAGGTCTTGCAGACATTCAACTGTGCTGGAGTTCTCTCCCCAATCGGCTCATGATATGTGGAGACCGCACACATGTGAACCTTGATGGACGAATAGCTCAGTCCCAAGTCCAAGATGTGGAGGAGATAGTCCAGTACATGTCTGACCAGACAATCCAAGGGATCTATGGCACGGGCCATAGCCCTGAGACAGAAACACTTCCATTTCAGAGCGTAGGCAGCTCTAGTGGAAGGTTTCCTCGCTGCAACCAAGACCTCTGCCGCCCTGCTTGACACTCCTAGTCTCTCTTCCGCTAAGACTGCAGGAGCCACGCGTGCAGGTGAAGAGAATGAAGAGCAGGATGGACGAGTGTCCCCTGCTCCTGTGACAGCAAGTGGGTGGAGAGGGGCAACTGTATTGGAGGTTCCAAAGACAGCTGCTGAAGCAGCGGATACCAGATCTGTCAGGGCCACAGAGGGGTAATCATGATCATCCTGGCTCCCTCTGACTGCAATTTGAGCAGTACTCTCTAAATGGGAGGGAAGCACACAGGAACTTCCCTGTCCAGGAGAGGGACAATGTGTCTTGCCAGAAAACACCAGGCCCTGGAGTGAGCGAGCAAAGATTTTGCAATTTGGCATTGCACGGGGATGCAAAGAGGTCCAACTCTGGATGGCCCCAGTGGCCGAAGAGGTCATCTGTGACTTCTTGACATAACTCCCGCTCGTGATTCAAAGAGGTGGAGCGACAGACTGTTGGCAAGAACATTCTGGACCCCTGGCAAGTGCACCACCATGAGGTCTAGACTGTGTTCTATTGCCCAATCGCACACTCTCATGGCCTCTCTGCAAAGGAGATAAGAGCGAGTTTCCCCTTGCTTGTTGATGTAGAAGACCACTGGTGTGTTGTCTGTGCACCAGAAGACGACCCGGTGAAAATCGATCTCTGAATGCATGAAGAACATTCAGAACTGCTCTCATTTCCAGAACATTTATATGCAGAGAGCAGTCTGTGGGGGACCAAGATCCCCGGGTCCCGTGATTCCCTAAATAAGCACCCCCCAACCGGTCAGAGAGGCTTCTGTGGTTAGAACTTGAGGCAGGGTTGGCCTCCGGAAGGAGACTTCTCCCTCTAGATTCTCATGGCAGAGCCACCAGTTGAGGAAATGATGGACTGCCCAAGAGATCCAGATCTGGAGATCCAGATCGTCCACCACTTGGTGCCACTGAAGGACCCTCATGTGCAGTCTGACAAGGGGTACTGTGGCTATGGTGGCCGCCATGTGGCCTAATAGCTGAAGGACGACCCAGGCTGAGATAGAGGGTGCTCTTTGGACCCTGCTTGCCAGAGCCCGGAGACATTCTGCTTGGCCCGAGGGCAGAAAAGCTCTCCACTGTTCAGTGTCCAAAATTCCCCCTATGAACTGCAGCCTTTGCGATGGCCATGGGTGTGACTTTGGCCAATTCACGGTGATTCCCAGGGAACAAAATTGACTTTGTGTCTCTTTGAGAGTGATTTGGAGCTGCTCTTCAGATGATGCGGACAGAAGCCAATTGTCCAGGTAGGGGTAAGCAAAGAGGCCTCTCCGGAGTGCTGCTGCCACCACCACGAGACACTTGGTGAATACCCTGGGGGCTGATGAAAGGCCGAAGGGGAGTACCCTGAACTGGTAGTGCTGGTCCTGAAAGCTGAAGTGAAGAAACCTTTTGTGAGATTTCAGGACCCTGATATGCATGTACGTGTCCTGCACAGAGGGAGCACAACCAGTCCCCTTGCTGAAGCAAGGGGAATAGGCCTGCCAGAGTAACCATCCAAAATCTCTGGCACTTGACAGAGAGATTGAGCTGACTCAAGTCCAGAATGGGGCCAAGGTCTCTGGTTTTCTTTGGGACCAGGAAGAAATGGGAGTAGTAACCTTTGCCCTTCTGGGCTTGGGAAACCGGCTGGATGACCTATTTCTCCAAGAGCTGCTGGATCTCCGCAGCCAGGAAGAGACTGTGCGCCGGTGGACAACTGACCATAGGGTGGGGGGCACTGTCTGGTGGAATAGAAAGGAATTCTATAGCATACCCATTTTGAATGGTGTCCAGTACCCATTGGTCTGAGGTGATACTGGACCATTCGAGTGGGTAGAGGACAAACCTCCCTCCTATTTTCTCGTTCTGCAGGTCCCTGAAGAGAGGAGGGGGGCAGGAAGAGTCAGGTGGAGGGGGAAGTGGGTCCTTGGGCCCTTGGAGTTTTGGGCTGCTTAGGGCCCTGGGAACCTTGGGGGGCAGGGTGACGACGCCTCTTGAACCCTTTTGCCTTGGGCAGGCTTGCTCCCCTGTCCTTTTCCAAAGGGACAACGATGGGGTTCTTGAGGCTGGGATTTGTACATGCGGTGTACATCGGCCACCGTTACCAGACTCCTGTAGCTGTTTGACCATGGTTTCAACCTCTGGGCCAAACAGAACCGGGCCCTGGAACGGGGAATCCAAAATGGAATCTTGCAGATCCGGTTGGAACCCCGTCAACCTGAGCCACGACTGCAGTCTCAGACAAACCCCCGAGACAGCAGCCCTAGAGGCCATGTCCACCATGTCGTAAGAGCAATGAAGGACATGTTTCTCAACATCCAGACCTGATTGGGTGCAGGCAAGCACCTCCTCTTTTGAGTCCGAGTCCGGTATGGACTTGACTAGGTCCATGGACTTCTGCCATAAGGATTGTTGGTATGTAATCACGTGTGCCATGAAGTTAAATGACCTGATGGCACCTGTGGCAGAAAAGAAAACCTTCCGGGTCCCAGCTGTTCAATTTTTTGGAGACCGGGTCCGGGGGGTTGAGTGCTCAAGTGTTTGGGCTGGGGGCCCCTGCCGTGGGCTGCGGCAGAACCAGGGAATTCATCTTTGGCTATTCTACCTGAAAAGGTTCAGATCTGGGAGGCTTGTAAAGCCTGTCAGCCTTCCTAGGAACTGCAGGTACTGAGGAAGGGGTACGCCAAGTCAGGCGAGTGACATCCTGGAAGGTCTCGACACAAGGGGGTAGGGATTACCAAAGGCTTAAGTTCATTTTCGCCCAGGAACATGGCCAGGCGCTTGCACTCTGGGTCCAGGTCCTCAGTGTCCCACTCATGAATGGCCTGGATGTGCCTCATTATATCTACAAATGAGGGATCATCCGGAGGGGACCTTGGGGAATCCTTAGGTCCTGGGGAAGGAGGAAAGAATTCCCCATGTGAATCAGGCTCAGATTCTGAGTCTCCCTCTTCTGAGGAGGATGAGAAGGAAGAGGAGACTGCTGACGTTTAATATTTTTGCCCTTAGGATCTGGGTGTAGGCTCTCATCCCCCATCAGGAGTCGGGTGGGGGAGGCCCCATGGGTGGCGGAGCTGGGGTGATATCCGAGGGTCTGTAAAGGAGATCCCCCTTTCACTGTATTCCACCATGTGGTGAATAAGGAGCCTATGTCAGCTACTGGGACAACCGCTGGGCCGGGCCCGGTTCTCTGGGCCTGTCGGAGCGGGCATCTGGTTATCTTGAGGAACTGGCATCGGGTTGGGGACCCTGCCGTTAGGGGCTGACGTCCGGTGTCACCATCGCCCAGGGAGCTGGCATCCAGAGTAGGTCTGACCGATGACCGGAGGAGGTGCAGGTGTCTGGTCATCCATCGGTGACTGCCCTGTATCAGGCGTTTGGGAGCAGGACGGAGAAGGCGACCGGCTAGGCTTTCGCTGTTCGACTGGGGGGGCGAACCTTAGCCGGGGGAGGTGGAGGCGACCAAACCCGGACGACCTCTTGCCTATCTGGGTGTTCGTCTGAAGGCTATCTTTTTTTGGATGAACTAGGCCTGTCCTTCAAAGACTTGGACTGGCCCTCCTGGGTTGACGCCGCGGAAGATTTAGGAGGTTGATGAGCCAGGGAAGACTGGCATCCCGAAGAGGTCGACTCCCGGTGCTTGCCCTAAGAGGCGGGAGTGGACTTACTCAAGCGGGAGTGTTCCGTCACTGGCACCAAACCAGATGTCTGACCGGAGGTCAAGGAGGAAGCGGCTTGCTTATCCGGTGATTTAGAGTGGGACTCTGATCTGGCCCAGTCTTTATCCTTGTGGTGATGTTTCCCACCCAAGGACTTTTCTTTTGGTGGGGAATTCTTGGCGGGAGAAGAGGAGCTGGCCCCTGAGCCATGCTGCATCGCCGTTAGTTGCTTCTCTAGAAGGAAGGTTTTAAGTGTGTTGGCTCTCCTGGCACGAGTTTTTTGACTGAATTGCTGGCAGTGGGTACAGGCGTTGGGCCGGTGGTCTGGGCCTAAGCAGATGAGGCAGGCCGCGTGGCCATCTTTGGTTGGGATCTGCTTGCCGCACACACACTTAGCTTGGTGCCACGCTGGAGGAGGCAATGACATACACAAGGCAAACTAAATGAACGACTGAGAAAAAACACTTTTTAAGCTGCGACTGCTGAAGAAGGCGTCCATGTAGCCGAACTACGCGGGTTGACAGAGGGAAAAGAACTGAGATGGCGCCAGGGGACTGCCCCCATTATACCATGCTGGACATCGGGTAGAACCAACGTCGGGGGTGGTCCCCTGCCTCAGACTGCAAGCTACAAGTTTTCTGTGGGGTCCTAACACCTGACAGCATCAGTCCTAATTGTATTACCTGCTGCAAGAGCTCCACCCTCGAAGTTAGATCTTTTTTTCAACTGAGAATAACAATAATGGGATCATGGAACAGATTACCAGAAAAAGTGGCAAGTGCAGACAGTGTTCAGAGTTTCAAGACTTGACTCAATAGTTACTGTACATGAAGAGAAAAGGCATTTCAGGGTACTACTGCTAGGATAACAAGGAGGTAAACTAGGTTGGTCACACAGGACTCAATATTCAGTGCCCTGAGAATGCAGTAAGCCCCTGGTGTGCAGATTGTTTGGCTCATGGGGCTTGCGACATTCTCCTGGCTGGCAATCGAGATTTTCAATCCCGAGCACCAAATGCTGCAAGTAAGGCCAGCTTTCCCCTGGTTTAACTTGCAACAGTTGGGGGACCATCTTTACCGGGTTTGAGCCAAATCTTTGGCACAAACTGCCGTAAAGTGTGGAAAGTATGCCTGATGTATTAAAACAGGGTGCAGTTGCGTCAAAGGAATTTGGCACAGCTGCACCAAACAAAGGAGCTGACGCAGGGCTTGATGCAAGCCCTGCATCACCCTTTGAAAATCGTGACCATAGTCTCAATTTTGGCTCACTACAGTTGTGTACCGATGCAACTCACCTGGGGTGTGTGGTTATTACAGTATCATGGCACACCATACCAGTGAAATAAGCATCAGCTGACATAACTCGAGGCACATTTTCAAGAGAACTTTGGGCACAAGGTGAATAAGTAGGAAGATGTAGATGCGGTAAACGTGCCAGTTCAAATCAGGAATTGGCCTTTTCCCTAATTGATTCCCTCGCTGGCAGACTCATAAAAGTGTCACCTTGCAATGGTCCTAGGACACTAATGTTCGCCCCTGCTAGATGTGTTGCAAAGATCTGAGTGTTGAGACTCCTCATCAGATTTAATGTCTCCAGGGCTTCCTTGCAGAGTCTGGAAGAACCGCATGCCCCATTTGTTCATGTAGAATATGGCAGTCATATTTCTGTGTTGCAACAAAACAACCAGACACCATGGATAATGTTTGTAGCACCAAGTAAACTGCCCTTTGCTTAAGTGCACTGATATACAGAACTGCTTCTGTGACGGTCACAGCCATGTTCCTGCAGGTCCACCTGATGAGCTCCCTAAACTAAAAGGGAAGCAGCAGTGGTCAGGACCAGTGTTGGGGGTGGTAGCTTGAATGGGTCCCCATCTTTCAGGTTGTCTGGGCCCAGCTACAAGGCAACTGCATCGATCATGATGGATTCTACCATCACAGAATGAGACAAGCCAGCGGACTGCTGTGACCACTGCACCACAACTCCTACTGGAAGCGACATCTAAAATCTGGCCCACTGTACAGTATAGTACCACGAAAAAGGTATACACCATCAGGGAGAGGAGCTGCAGAAGTTCCTAGCAAGGCGACTGTCCCCGAACTATGGTGAATGGCATCTCATCATTTTTGAATGCATGAATGTGACATACACTTTTTCACATGTATACTATAAGCACTGGGTGAAGGGGTTATGAATTTAACTCAGCTATTTATTTAAAAAAAAATATATATAATTTTTTTTTCGCTTTAGGACCACGCCCCTTGAAAAAGTTTTTGTTAGAAAATAAAACACTGGGACTCTGTGCGTGGCAGCCTAGAAATTTGATATGACACACTCTATTTGAAGATTTAAGAAAGAGTTACTTACCAGTAACAGTATATCCCCTCCAGTGAGCCATACCTATGGAACATAGATGCCATCAGCGTCGCACCTATCTGGAAACATCTGCATAGCAGGCTGTCCCCAATGACACGCATCGCCAGTGCCTATATATCATGGGTGGCCTCAAATCTCCTCAGTTTTGCCAATTCGATGGAGACAAACTATGTCATGTCAGACAGATGAATACCAAAGACAAGCACGTCAAAGTCCCAAAGGAAGCAATAATGATCAAAAAAGACGACCCAGTACAGGATAAACAGGGCAAAATTATGATGACCAAACCCCCCATCATACCACCCCAGACGAAGGAGGAAGGTGGGAGGGTGCACTGTGGCTCACTGAAGGAGATCCCTTGAAGATCTGTTATTGGTAACTACCTATCATATCTTCTTTTGGGGCATCTCTCTCCAGTCAGTCATACCTATGGAGCAATTCCAAGCAGTATCCCAAACAACAGGGGGCAAGGCAATGAGGAAGGCATACTAGCCAACCCACATAAAGACCAATGCCCCATAGGCCATTGGAGATGGAAGCCACAACTGGGTGACATCAACATAGATCAGGTTGGGGTATGAGAGCAAGAAGCCCGGAACCCACCACCAGACAACCGTGCACAAAAATAAAAGGCACTGACGGGGACCTGTGGATGGACACAAGATGGTCCAAAAAAAGGGAAGTCGATGAGGCTAGAGCCCACAAACGACAACACAGATGGGAAACCCAACAATGAAGCCAAGAACGCTGCCAAGGCAGAGCCTGGTGGTGACCAGCAAAGGAAAACAGTGCCCAAAAAAACAGTTGAGGCAAAGTCATGCAATGGGACCCAAGAGAGCCACAGGCCTGATGGTCAAGAGAAACCAGCCAGAGACTATGAGCCAAGAGCACTGACTGGGTAGGACGGCCACAACTAGAGTCAATGGCAAAGTCGACAACAGAATATGTGGAAACAGTCATGGACAAGCAGAGGGCTGCAAACAAAGCAGGGCAGTGATGAGGCAAAGACAGGTGACAACCAGCAGAAAGAGTGAGTGATGAAAAATGGCAATCCCTGAACCCAACAGCAAAATCATCGATGAGGCATGGACAGGCACTGATGGGGGCAAAGGGAGCTATGAAACCCATAGAAGATAGGGTCCACGCAAGATGCCAAGAACCAACCAAGGAATCCCAAAGGATGGCTGGACCCCGCAGAAAGCCAAGTTGAGGGCAGAGCTGACAACTGGAACATGAACACAGCCATGCACAAACAGGGGACTGGACATGGAACAGGAATACTGATGAGGTAGCGATGAGCAGCATGAAGGGGAACACTGAAAAATGGCAACCCCCACCTATACAACAAAGCTGTTCACAAGGCAAAGCCATGCAACAGAGCCAAAAGGACCCACAAGCCCCAAGATAATGGGTAGCTAGGCTGTCAAGCTAGAAACTGACCCAGGCATCCAAAGACAGCCTTACCAACCAATCCAGCTAAGTATATGGCCAGTACATACCACCTCAGCGGAACAATGCATCCACCAGCAGAGACCCCAGGCCAGAAGGATAACCAGTAGAGGGAATGCAGCCACAGCCAAATGGGGCCCTCTGCATGTCATGATGGCCCCATTTGCATGTGGTGCGCCGATCCCCAGCACCCGATCGCGGGCGGAATGTACAAAGGACTCCCTGGTGGTCCAGTGGTACCCCACCTGCCCACTGAGTCCCCCATCACCCTGCACCCCCCCAGCTGGTACCCGCTGGTGATCGGGCGCTGGGGGTCCACTGCACCACCAGGGTGTTTTATCTTATGCCCGCGATCGGGCGATGGGGTTCAGTCCACTGGACCACCAGGGCTTATTTTAACATATGCCTGCGATCGGGCACTGGATAGCGGTCCACTGGACTGCCAGGGTTTACACTCACATATGCCCGCGAATGGGCGAGGAGGGAGCACAATGTTCCTGGGCAGAGGGCATGTTGACTGTGTCCTGGGTGGGTGGGTGGTCTCCCACAGCAGGCAGCTTCCGTGTTGCGCCTTGCAATACGGCAGCTTGCCTGTGGGTGGCCAGGACTTGTTCTGGGTTGCAGAGCACATCTTTGCGCCCCACAGGCGGGGAGATTGCAAGGCGTGAGCCAGCCAACATATGCACCGCACATCCCAGGCTGAATATCGAGATGTGCCGCATATGCATAGGCATGCCCCCCGCACTTGTGCCGCATACATTACTGATGCACCCCAGCGCATCGGGAGTTGCGCTGCGCAACATGTCCCTTTGAATACTGCACCAGGGTGCAACCCTTTTGAATATCCCACCCACAGGGTATAGAGGGAGGAAGGGAGGATGGGGTGGAGGAGAAGAGCATGGGAGGGAGGAGGAAAGGAGAGGTGGGGGGATGGGAGGGTGGATGAGAGGAAGGGTAGAGGGGGGACAAAGGGAGAGAAAAGTGGGGAACAGTGGGAGACAGGGGAAGGGTTAATAGCAGAAGAGCCAAGTTGCTAGTATTAAAGACAGGTGATTAGGTCCAAGTTTGGAGAGAGGCTCAAGGGAGACAGTCGAAAGAGTTTGAGGCTAAGGGTAGCAGTCGGAGCTTGGATTTGAACGGGCCAAGCTTGGGTTCGGAGGTAATGTCACTACTGAGAACATTCAACCAGACTGGGGCCCTATGAACGAATGATCTTTGTCACCGAGAGGTATGGCAGCGAAGGACCTGTCAGAGTTGAGATTTAGAGCCTCTGGTGTCGCGAAGGTTACGAGGGGGGGAAGATCATCTTGAACTCCAGGAAGTGAGAGGCCTAAGGCTATTTTCTTGGCCATCAGGCACGTTTGATATTTGATGCGGTTTGTGAGTTGTAACCAGCCAGTCTGAGCATAGAGGTCGCACGTGTGAGTGAGACAGTGGGCTCCCGTGATGAGACGACATGCTTTGTTAAGAGCAGCGAAGATGCGCCGGAGGACAGTAACAGTGGCGGCCCAGCAGCATGGCGTCACACGGCCATGCTGATGCCCCAGGTCTGTAATTGAGCCCAGGAAGTCATGTTGGTAGGCAGGCCATGGCTAACTATCGGGGAGGGTGGGCAGTAGGTTCCAACACCACAAAAACCCCTGCGGCTGGGCAAGGAAGCTTGCTTCTGCTGCTGGGGAAGCTGTGGCTGTGTAAGGCTGACAGAGGCACCACCCCC
Source organism: Neoceratodus forsteri (assembly GCA_016271365.2). Lineage (NCBI taxonomy): Eukaryota > Metazoa > Chordata > Ceratodontiformes > Ceratodontidae > Neoceratodus > Neoceratodus forsteri. Next base: position 1,236,086,473 of record CM057455.1, read on the forward strand.
ACCAGGGGAGATATGGGGGGGGGGGGGAGAAATGTTGGAGAAAAAGTCGGTACTCAACTGAATAGCTAGGTTCAGCCTGATCAGGGTATATCAATGTGAACAGAGTATACCCTGAGAGAAGAGCTGCTGGCTGGGAGAAAAAAACAATATGGGGGGGGAAAAAAAAAAAAAAGAGGCTGTGTGTGTCAACTCCATAATCTCTTGCTCAAAGACTGGTCAAGTTATATGCAGCCAAAGATTCCAAAATAACATCAGTAATTAAAGTTGAATTTCATGAGCTTTTGTGAAATTGTGAGATGTTGTGATACTGTTGTCGAAGCCATGTCCATACATTTTGCCCAGTCATACACCTGAGTTGCCACTGTAGAGGAAGGTAAAGACTGGGTTAAGTGGCAATAAGGTAGTATTCACTAGAGGATCCACAATAAAAGTACAGTAGTGCCAAGTTTCAGGTAACTATCTTGAGTTACAAACCATGAAGAACAGTCATGCACATCACTGTGCACTAGCCTGAGTTCTTGCAATCTGCCAGATAACCACAAGCGCTCCCTGACTTAATGACTTGTGGAAGCACGTGCAGCATTGTTCCTGTACAATGCTAACAATCATGTAGATTGCAATGTCTATTTTTACCATTTGAAAACAGTGGCATCAAGTGACACCAAGCCTTACAACTATTTGCGACTTAGGCCATTGTGACAGAAGTATCTGGATATCTTTAGTCATGGAGCATGATGCTGGGCGTCACTGTCACAGGAGTGCTGGAGGGTACTGCAGGGCCACAATGCCAGTATAGGTAAGGTGATTCAGTGGTACTAAGTACTTTGTGAAAGTTGCATTCCACGAGTGGAATTCTAGTGGCATTACTTATTATGTGTCCTTGAAATGTCTAACAATTTTGCTAATTAGTAACGTCTAAAGTAGCCACAATAAATGTTAACCTACTAAACCTCGTTATCCAGCTTAATTAGATTCTGAGTTATACTTACTTTGATATGCATGCCACACCTTGAGTGTACTTCTGCAACAGCAATGGAACTATAAACATCTAAATATTTTGGAAATTTTCACACAATTTAAAATAATTAACTTGTGAAATTTTGAACTCCTGTAACTTAAAATTTACAAAACCATTTACCTCTCTGTTTAGCAGTTTCTACGACTCGTCCAATAAAACATGCATGTAAATTTTCAATTACCTAGTTTCAAAGGTGGCTAAGTTGTAAGCATAAAAATATTTTCAGGAATGTGCGCATGAGTAATAAATCACCAGACTGAGCCTTTACAACGTCCCCACCCCTCATCCAAATGCCATGAAACTTAGAATTATTGTAGCTACTCTTCTGAGCAATAAGCATACCACACTTCAGATCTCTAGCTATAATTGAGATTTGACCAATTAAAGAATTTGGGAAATTTTCTGAAAAATGTAAAATTCCACAAAGTAAGAATTTGCTAATTTCGCCTAGCCTTGATGGCCATAGTGAAGATGAACCATTCCCTAATACAGCAAAGGATACGCAAAGCTCTAGGGTTTTAGTTCTGTTTTCTCTCTTCACTACAACTATGAGTAAACTTTTACTTCGTTCTGCCACAAATTTCCCAGAGGGCATTGTTGTGGTGAATGAAACCTGTCTTAAAAAAATCCTTAACTGAGGGAGTTTGAAGAGTAGCACTGATAACTGTTTTCACTGTAACCATTAGATGATGCCCCTTTTTCTTCAGAAAGATAGATAATGTAGAGATCAGTGATGACCTCTTGGCAAGACGTGGCAGAGAATTTTTGCTTTTATAAATGGGCCTTTGACCACCAAGGACTTCAGGAAGACATGAAAGTCAGGACAACCAGGGTCCAAGATGTGGGCCAAATAACGGGCTGGAGACAATGGCAGCCCATGTAACTGGTGCTACATTATGGTCAGTCCACTATATCTGTCAAAGGCCAGCATACCTCATATGCACTCACATATGTTTGACTCATCTGTACTGTGACTCGCTTGCAGTGGGAGACTCCTCTCACAGTGGCGAAATCCAAAGTTTTGAGTGTGGCAGCAGATCCCAACTGATGTTTCCAACCTCTATCTTTTTTTTTTTTTCCATATTGCTTTTTACCTTCGGGGCTGGCAGGCCGCTGACCCCTGGCAACCCAAGGTTGCTCCAGATCCTGGGTCGCCAGCATGGCATGAGGTGTGGAGTCAAGTGCCTCATCTCTCAGCGCCACTGGGCTGGCATGCCAACATCTATCTTAACTGGTCTGTCCAGGATCAGGGTAAAAAAAAGAAACTGCAAACTGGCACCATCAGTTAGGACCTGCTTCGTCGCAATTTTAGGAGTATGTTTACTACAACACAAGAAGGTCATGTGACAAGCCTGGGCAATCGGAGGCTGCCGGGGAGAGAAGAGGAGGATTGAGTGTCCCAACAGATGCTGTCCTTCTCCAGGGGAGGGTGGGCTATCGGGTAGAGAAAGCACCCGTTGCACTATCACTGGTGGAAGCACAGGCGGTAGGGCACACGGTTCCACGGAGTTGGTGAGGAAGGGCGCGATGATGGGTGCTTGACGGCGGCGAGCACGTCTGGACATATGTCCTTCATGCTGGCATCCTCCAGGGTTGGGGACTAACTGGGGTTAAAAAGCAAAAATACCCCTGTCCCCGAGCACAATTAAGCCGGGATCCCAGAGATTGGGGACCAGGTGGAAAAGGGGAGGGGAGTATGAGGCCCCCTCCAAAATAAGGCAGAGGCATGCTAAAAAAAGAGGGGGGGTCATGTGACTTCCTGAGTGAGCCAGTGGCTGTGGTAGGATTCCAACCAGCGATATTCAGGTTCACAACTTAGTGCTCCAACTCCTGGCCACAACACCTTCCCTAAGTCTTTGTGAACAGAAATGTACATTCACAACACGTATGCTAAACTAGCACAACAGACAGCATCACTCAAAAGAAGCCCAACTCAGAATGCACCTCCTTAAAAAAAAAAATGGCAGTGGTCTCCGCCAGTGCTTCAACAATGTGGGGAAGCATGTATTGGACTATGGCTGGATAAACAAAGGGCCTTAATCCAGTATGTCATAAAGTCCATACTTTCTTATCACAGAGAATGTGTTAATAAAGAAATATGAAATGTACTGTATGTATCTTTTCTTCAAAGTGGCTGAAAACAATAGGTTTGCAAATTCCAAATATGTTGCCCAGTAACATATTTTACAATCATTTTGTAATACCCTCTACTACCACTCTTCTGCCACAACATCTTTAAAAAGTTTAGCAGTAGAACGTACTGCAGCTGGGAAGTAACACTAACTGCCTCTCTGCTTCACTTTAATCTGTTGACACTAGTTTCTGTAAATCCTAATTAAACACTGCCTGCAGATGGGCTGAGATATGCAAACAAGGAGTCCTTTATAAATAATTTTGCCACCAAACTAGACAAACATTTCAATGGTTCTTCATTAGCAAACAAATCAACAAGTGATATTTTAATGCATGACTTTATTCCTTCTCTGTGGGGACCACAGTTGAGTGTGTGATGTACAGTACAGAGAGAAGAATCATCAGCCACAATGTCCCAGGGCTCTATCCATTGAGGACTTCTCAGCCTTTGCTTAAAGAGTGCATTTAATTGACTGATAGACAGTAGCTTCTTTGTTCACAGAAGACAGCGAAGTAATGGCAGTTTGAAAACCGTACCATCTACAGGGTCTCCCGAGACCAGTAACAGGGGGATATGTGTCAGGAATAAATAAATAATCTAATTATTAAGCCACTTCCTGTCACGTTAACTCCAATTTGTTGGCTTTTGAAGGCAACAAAACGAGGCATTTTTCCTCATTATGTTTCCCTTTTTACACCACTGGTAATCGCAGGCAGATTAAAGGGTTCCTGATTGGGTTTTTTGTCAGGAAACTGCGAGGCAACCAACAGCACAGAAAAAGAGACAGTTGGGGTTGGAAAAGGTTTTGTGCGTGTCTCCTTTCCAGCTCCCTAACAGCCTGCACTACTGCCCCATACAGTGCAGCCAGCTGTACAGCAAATGTGTGCCCCTCCAACTGAGGCCTACCAGGCCATGGGCTCCATCCTGAGATCTGTAAGATACCTTGCAATCTTGGCAGGTAGCTACTGCTGTCACAGGCAATTCTAAAGGTGACTCTGGGAACCCTGCCGACTCACCAAATGCAACAATCTGATTAGCCCAAGTTGGTCACCCACTCTCCATATTGCACGGTTTTACTTTTCGCTCTCCTACAATCAGCTAAATGAGAACATCAGCTTAAAAAAAGGTAGGAGTTCTTTTCAGCCATGATCAAAATGCTACTGGAGTGTGGCAAAATGCATAAATATCACACTGCTAGAACTGGAGTGATTTGTTTTCTAACAGCAGTAGACGTAGTGGCAAACTGTGCTTCTTTTGCTTAGAAAAAAATTAACAGAAAACTCATCTTCACTGAGGACCACAATTTACTATACATATACTACACTAACAGTTACCAAATACAATGAAATTTAATTATATAATACACAAATCTAAGAAATATACAGCAGCTGAAAGATTCAGATTACATCAGTAATTTCAACCACGCATAACTCATGAGCAGAATATTAATAAATTAAAACATGTAACAGGACAAGTTCTCTGATGTGATTTATTTACTGATTGATAACAGTTTATTCTTATGATGCAACCTTTGAGGCTTACAGAGACGACCAGAGTGAACAGTGCATCTTGTACAGAGCAGGTAGTGCAAACTTTATTGTCAAGGTCAAATCCAAAAGGATGCAGCACCATGTATACTTCACTGCACATTTTAACTCTGCGATTACTGCCAGAACCCAACAACAGTGGAGTCACTGAGGGAAGGTTATGATCTAGCAATCCCTCCTGCCCCCAAAAAAACCTACAAACAAATGGCATTGCAGTGCACTCTTCACTTGTGCTCAACAGTACTTGGAACACCTCCCTTTCTAAATAAATAACTATATTTACTTGCACCAAATGGGGACGCTGCAGAGCAGCAACACTGCGGTGGTATCCTAAAGCAGCTCAGACTCTTTATTAAATAAAAGTATAAATAACTCCTGATTTACCAGTCTAACACCTACTACGATAATACAGTGACTCGTCAGAATCGCCTTGTAAAAGAATGGGACCGAAGAAGGATACACAGCAGGCATCGCACGGCTTCGATGTCCTTCTTCCCCGAGCTCGGTTAAAAGCACGGGCCTGCCGCAACAAGCGAACTGGTGGTGCCTGAACTTCCAACGGCACAAATCCTCGCCATGCTAACTAAAATACAGGTGACGGGAGAAGAAACTAATAAGAGGTTAGCAGCAGTTGAGGTTAAGCTTACAGATATGAGCGCCATACTCAAGAAAACATGGCAGCTATTAAAGAATTGACTGAAGCAAATGCCCAGCCGTCTTAAGTGCAATGCTGCCTACATGTGGGATTTCTCCTATTTAAAAGCAAAGGTTGAAAACCCTAGAAAATGTTCAAGGGCAAGCAGACATTCGAATCGTGGGTTTTCCGCCTAAATCCTACAGGCAGTGACCAGGCAAATTTTTCAAGACCTTCAGCAACTTTCACCTGATTCAGGGCTTAAAGTCTTGAAAGTGTTTGCGATCCCCTAGCGGCCTAGAACACGAGGCGACCAGCAACAGAGGCCATTCACAGCTATTGCCACCCTGTCAACTCCAGAAGCCCGAACAGCATTGCTGCAAGCTGCTAGATTGTGAGGAGAAATTTTGTGGGAGGGCAGCCATCTAGCATTCTTCCCAGACCTCTTGGCACAAACACAAGCCCGAAATAAAGATCTGCAAGGGATCAAAAAGGACCTTTTGCAGCATGGCATTAAGGCGCAACTTAATTACCCTGCGCGCTTACAAATCTGCCATGCATCCAAGATGTACATCTTTGTGGACCTATCCTCAGCGGCTCAATCTGCTGAAATGCTTATTGGAACTCTAAGTCAATCTGAAGTTTCCTCCGATGAGCAGCTGAAGTACTACACCTTTTGAAATTGTTTTAGGTGCGAGTCCGCCTAGGGGAAATCGTCTTTTTTTCTCCTAAGGACTGATGCCTAAATGGTCGATTATTTGCTGAACATCTATGTGCTAACATGATATTGGGTTGTAGCTCTGATAAGGGGCTGCTAATATAAGCCTATTTTAAAGTATCTTTTTCCTAAGTTTTTTTTTTTTCTAAACTCATTTATTTGCTACTGGCAAATTTTTTCTAGTAAATGCTGTCATATTTGCTGCTCCAAATTCAATGATCTTGTTATAAGACCCTGCTATGGTTACATACTATAGTTGTCTAAATGATGGTGTGCTAGAACACCACTCAGTTTGTGAACATTAACCATTTCCTAAAGCTCCATACTATAACCCATAGGGCAGGCTGCCTTGCTTTGCCTTTGTCTATGGGTGTATAAAGCAACTCAGCTGAGTCCAGGCTATCATTTATTTTGCCTGTCTATAGTTATTAAACCACTCAGCCCTCCCTAGTTCTTCAGTCCTACATGGGACCCGATATTCTGGTTTTCTCTCCTGCTGCTATATATTGGGGTGAGAGTGGTACTGTCCTACAGGATAATCAGTTCGAACTTTACTCCTTTCAACATTCATTTGGTTGTTTTCCACACTGTCTGGACTTAACGGACCCATTTACCTTAAATGTCATGTAATGATATCTCCTGTACACCCGGTTTGGGGGTTTACATATCTCAGTTTTTTAATTTTTGTGTACTACAGTATGTGCTGTAATATCATAAAATTCATAAATAAGTACAAAAAAAATTTTTTACTTACACCGTCAGGGATGTCATTATCTAAATATAACCTCCCACTCACAAGTTCTTTAACACTATTATGAAAAATGATAAAGTAATTTTTTAAATTTTGTTTAAATGTATAAAAGCAAAATGGTCACTTTACAAGCAACAAAGAAAAAAGACACAGCTTAAATCGTTTTTTTCATCAAGGGCTGGCTGCGCACAAACCCTATAGCTATCACAGAGATTCCAGCCAATCAGGTGGCTGGATTTTCACTGTTAAGATTTTACAGTCCTTGATGAACCACTTAAGGAGGGGCGTATCAGCTCTCAACTCCCTTTTAATACTATGTGAAACAATTTCACCATTAATAAAGAATATCGGCATACACATTCTTGCTCTGATATGTTTCGTTAGATCTGAAGACAAATCAAACTTCTCCTTTTAGTTAACCATCTGCAATACGTGCAAGTCATACATTTTGAGCTCATTTAGTTTTCAGGGACCAGCTGTCTATAAAATCCATTTTCGAACATTTTCATAGTTGGTGGTAATACTTCATTTTGTACAAGGTTTTAAAAAAAATCTCAAGTCCCCATACAGTGCTACCAGCTGTACAGCAAATGTGCACTTTGCGAACTGAGGCCTACTAGGCCACAGACTCCATCCCGAGATCTGTAAGGCACCTTGCCGTTTTTAGCAAGACTTCACCCCAGATCCTTTACAAATTTTACACTGCTGAACACTTAAAATACACCCCCGATTGCTAGAGATCTGCAAATGACACACTGTTATGTGCAGTATTTAATCTGCCCTCACATCACACATTTGTTTAAATGTTTTGGCTGGCATACAAGTCATGCAGCCATCTGCATGGTAAAATGATATCATTCAGATCAAGTTCTTATTATAAAGAAGAAACACAAAAAAATTATGCAGACTTCAGTGATGTTTTGTTACCCTGCAGTCTGCTGGTCAAGACCCAAACAGACAACTAGAAATATCTGCGTAAATGAATGAAAATCGCTGGAAAAACATGCAACAGAATGGAGAGCTTGCTCCATTACCTATGTTAATATCATGACAGCTGAGGAACGATGACCTGGCCCACTTCTCATCTCCACTGTACAGATGGCCATGAAGAGAAAGTATCCCTTTTGTATGGTCTATGCAGAAACCATTTATTGAGGGAGGCTGGCTCAATTCAGCCAGTATTACTCACATGAGGGTAGGCTGGTGACTGCGCTGGGGGGTAAAACAGATTTAACCCATTCCATGCAGAGCCTGCTATATTATACTACAGAATTACAATGAAGAGAACATGAGATTAATACTTAACTTGCAGCAGATCTTTGAAAAAGTGAGCTGCCAAAATCTGTGTGTAATTAATCTATTGTACATACTTACCTATTGACAGTCCTATCTATCCACTTACAGTGGATAACTAGCTACAGTATCTATTGTGCTGTATACAGCATAATTATTCAAGTTTATACCCAAGTATTTCACACTTCCACACACATCTGTCAAAATGCAGTCACTCAGTTCTACTCCCAATCTCTAGCTACAGATACTTCAACCCCCTTCCCACCACCACTACCAAGGAAACAAGAACCACACTTACTTCAGTGTCTCATTTCAAGTATTATTGACTATGGGATGTAATCTATAGCTCTGCTAGTGACAATGCTATCCAGAGTCAGGGGTCTCCTCAACCATGCCCCCTGACAAAGCATTGTTACAGCCTGAAATGCCAGGGCAAGTGGCCAGTGAGCACATTTGGTGCCAATAAACTGCAAATTTTGCTGAAAAAAAAAATCTAGGTTTGTCTTTGTTTGGAGTACTGGTGCAGACTCGGATACAGTGGTCTCCTCAACAAGGCTTGCTGCTTTGCGTTGGGCCTAAAAAATGACACACACACACACACACACACACACACACACACACACACACACGTGTGCTGTACAGCAACCTAAACTGGTTAAACATAGACACAAGAATGCTCCACCACACCCTTGTCACTGGCAAAAAAAGCAATGCAAGGCTTGCTGTCCTCTGGCCTGAAGGCAATGTTCACCACTGTGGACAGCACACAGTCCACCAGAGGTGTGGAGTGAGACTCTCTGCTGCTTCCTCGGGAGAACCTCTTAGCCAATCCTCTTTCTCATATCATTTTGCAATGTAATGACCTGGCTGGCTCCCTAAAAAACGATTATTCCATCGAGCTGTTCAAATCCCAACTGCTCTTCTTACTTACCCCTTGTGGGACTTGAAACTGTTACCAATGACTGTCAACGTTACCTGTAATATCTTACGTACGCTGCACTTCCTCTGTCCATAACAAACGGTAACCTAAGTACTGTCATCACTGTACTTCATCATCTGCTAAATTACTGTCAAATGTAATCAATTGTTCTATCCTTCACCATACATCATCACCTGCTAAGTTACTGCCGTATACGTATCCATTGAAAACATTACTGTAGTATGGCTAGATCCAGAAGCAAATGATTTGATATCTTTTAATGGACCAACATAGATGTAACAACAAGAACAAAGTGCTCTAGCTTTCGGACCAACCAGTCCTTCTTCAGAAGCTCATGGCAGTTGTTTAGAAACAGTTGTGTAGTATGGCTGTATTGTACTGTATTACACTGAACATCTGTGCCTAACTCCAATACTAGTTTTTTTGTTCTTGACTCTAAACCCTTTGAAAATGGGCTCTGCCTACAGTGTTTAATGTGAAATAAAACTAAACTTCCTGAACACACCACTCCTAAGTGAACCAGTCACTCTTGTCCTAGCATCTCTCTGTAACTGCAGTGAGGGATAAAATGGCAGACACTGACAACACAGCCATATGACAGAAACAGTATCTGGTGGACTAGGTAGATATAATTGATGGGGAAATGGCCTCAGACATCAACTGAACAGCGACAAATGCCATATCCTACACTAGATGGTAACATTTCTTAGTCTTCTGCAATGAAAGCACACTGGAGATGAGATGTTATTCATATTATCTACACTACAAAGAAACCTATTTTTTTCAATCCATCAGTAAATAAATCATCAATTGTTTTTATTTGTTCTGCACTTCATCCCAGAGGCTCAAGGCGTTGCAAATGAAAACAAAAATTAGGGCAATAATAAAAAAACACCACAGGTCTAGAGAAGAAATTACGAAAGATAAAAATAGGGCCCGGTGGCGCCGAGGTTCAGGCACTGGATGCCACACCTCACACCACTTGCCCGGCGACCGGGTTCAGAAGTGAGCTCAGACGGCAGTCGGCGGGGAAGAGTTGGATGAGTAGCTTCTGGTGCTCTCCACCCGGGTAGAATGGGGTGGGTTGTCCCGGCGTGCTGGTGACCCCCAGTGGGGGCCGGAGGCACTACAGCAGCCAAGACGTGCACGACTCTAGCGTGGACGATGCTGGCAGGGTTGCTGTGTGTACCAGAGCATCAACATGCACCATGCAGGGAGGGAGTGAGAGGGCTCACAGAACAAGGAATCTAACAGCGCCATGGGCAGGCGACAGCACCTGTCCCCCATGCCCCCCGCCGGGCCAACCCCGGCTAGCCTTCCAGGTCCTCCATTTCCCCAGACCTTTCCCGAGCCACAGTCTGACTAGTAAGTGCCCCCAAGAGGAGAAGGCGACCCACCCCGGGCGGGTCAAACCAGGTGTACTGACAACGGGGGAAGGGGAGGAAAGAGGCAGATCAGTTCGGGGAGGTTTCAGGCTGGGCAGGTAACAGAACTAGGCTGCCTGAGAGAGGCTCCATGGTGCCGCGACCAGAGGGAAAAAGAGGTAAAAAAAAAACAGGCCCGCATTTTTAAGGCTGGTATCCAAAATAAAACCTCAGAAAGTCCAGCAGTTCAATGCTGGAGTTTAGAATCCATATTTTCCTGAATTCAGGGTTCATAACATTCCTTGGGCCATTTGAAAATAAGATCTTGAGAATGAAACTCGTTGTGGTAGCAGTCCCTTGTGCTACATCCTGGAACACTGTAGTTGGGTCTGCAATTTCAACTTAGCAGGTTCAAATCATACCATTTTCTATTACTGAATTTCCTGACTGATGGGGCTTAGCAGGAGACAAGCAAGAAGATTATATCAACATATAATTGCCCTCATTTTTGTAATGATAGGCAATTTGTTGCTTTCATATACATTATTTATTGAATAAACAACAGTGACAAAAGGCTATGGTGGCCAAATTAGATGCAAGTCAAGAAATGATTCACAAAAGGCCAGTCTTGAGGGTTACAAAAATCATCAGTAAATTGTCGACAACAGCATGCAACTCCCGTTGTCAATAATGGAAATCATCTCTAAATTGAGGACAGTGGCCTGTGATCCGAGTTATAAATCCCGATGTGTGATGAATGACTTAACAGCGGCTTCTTGCCACTGCTATACTCTGCAGAAATCCTTAAAGTATTGACGACAGGGGCCTGTGACCACTGCCATTAATTAAAGAAACCGTGAAAGGACTGGCGACAGCATTTGTCGATTTCTTAATTTACACACGAATGTTGGACAACAGATGCCATGAATTTTGGTTAGCATCGTTTAGTCCATGCAGCTAGTATCAGGATTCAGTAAGTCGTCACTAGGAGAACATCAAGTTACACCATTCAGGTGCAAGTGTAAGACTCTGCCCTGAACTGCAAAAGCTTTTTCACTGGTTTTATGTATTTATTTATCCATGCACTACTGCAATGTGGTTTATATGTTTCTTCGTTGAGCAGTGCTGGTAGCTCTCAATGGGCTGACTTTTCTTTTTTTAAAGAGACAGTGTCAGATTTGCTCGTTTAGGGATTCATCCACAAGCTGTAGTGCCAGCCTCTATGGTGACAGAAATATTTTCTTAGCTTAAGCAGGCAATTACAGGCTGGTGATTACTGGTCAAAAATATCAGGGTATGGGAAACAAAGTTTTAGAACACTCAAAAACAGGACTTGGGAAGGACTGTTACAGTATTTTTTTTTGTTAGTTATGCCCTGCCAACTGGCCCCCTTCCACTGGCCCCTTCATCACCGCCACCGGGTGACATGCTGGCCATCGCCTCTCGCCAACTGAGGCACCAGATTAACTGGTGCGGTGGGGAGACCGGCTTCATCCCGCCAGTCGGCTTCTTTTCTCCTCCTTTATTTTGTCCCGACCCCGAGCACGGAGTCAAGGCATGGAATGACGCCAATGGCCGAGCACGCTTCCATATGCAGCACACCGGGAGTCTTGCTCGGCTCCGCCCACCTTGTGTGGGTCCATTGTGCCGGCCCCCAGCCCCCGCTAGGGGCCAGTCAAGCAGCGGACTCCATCCCCACCCCTCCCTGGGAGAGGAGAGCTGTCCTCTGGATGCTCGATCCTCTCCTTCCTCGGCTGACCCCCAGCGACCCGCTCCCACCATGAACACGGGTCACCAGCGTGGCAGGAGGTAAGGCATCGCTGCCTCGGCCTGCCATGCCACTGGACCGGCTCTGTTACAGTATCTTGAGTCCAACAGTAATTATTCACGGCAGTAACAATTCACACACTATCACTGTCAAGCCATACCATTTTCAATGGGACTTGACACTGGGTTAAGGCACATTTGAATTCTTTACTATGTGCATCAGCAAACTGGCTTTTAGATATGCTGGACAGAGGAAAAGAATGCATATAGCCATGTCTGTCCCTGGACAAAACTACAATTTTTATGTGATACCTTTTATGGACCACCAGTTATTTTACAAATGTAACTCTTCAGCAGTGAAACACATTTAGGGCATTTTTTTTATTTTTGCCCCATTCAGTTCAACGTTTGGCCACTAGACAACTTACAGCTGCCATTTTATTTGACTTCATAGTGAAAAGCTGATTAAATAAAAATCCATGAATGAGACTGATGGGGCTGCACATATAAGAAAAACAGTCCAGTGTAAGATATCATGAGTAATATGCAACTCGCAATGAAGGTATGTACGAAGAGTTATCATTAAGCACAGCAGTAAAGTATCAAAACGACTCATGAAACGTCATCCAAGACCGATATCAGCAAACCAACACCACATGCTTTAACGGGTTCCGTACACATCTGTATGATATACCCATTACCTCAAGGACAGCACAGGTTAGTCAGCCCATGTTTACAACTGTTTAAGTCATTGTGCATCCAAAGCAGCAAAACCGTTTAGAGAGTTAGTAGCACTGAAATATAGCTGACAGAACATTTTCGTAATTTTCAAAAGTAGTCCCTTAATACTTTTTATTCATGAAGTGATTTTCTTTTTCTGTGTACTCATTAGATGGTTTTCTACCTAAAAATAGTGGTGTGATATGAAAAGCAGTTCTTTGCCTGGAAGCAGACATACCTAATTCTGTTCCTCCCACTACATCATATCAGCATGTGACCTCATTCATTGTTACATCACAAGCCCTGCTGCCCGATTGCCAACATGTATTAAAAGTCTGGGAGTGGGTCCCAGGGTGGTAGCCTGGGTAAAAAAAATTGGCAGGACAACAGGACACAGAGGGTAATAGTAAACGGAGTCCACTACGAAGAAGGAGGGGGGTTACTAGCGGGGCACCGCAGGGTTCAGTACTGGGTCTGGTCCTTTTTAATGTCTTTATCAGTGGCATTGCAGAGGGACTGGAAGGAAAAGTATGCCTCTCTGCAGACGACACAAAGATCTGCAACAGGGTTGATACACATGGGGAGTGGAAAGGATGAGAAGGGACTTGGCAAGGTTGGAGGAATGGTCAAATATATGGCAGCTTAAATTCAATGCAAAGAAGTTCAAAGTAATGCACCTGGGAAACAAAAACCCAGGGGAAGATTACAGAGTTGGGGAGGGAGGTACTACCAACAACAAAAATGGAACGGGACCTTGGAGTAGTCATATCAGATGACCTAAAGGTAAGCAGGCAATGTGAGAAGGCAGCAAGGAGGGCTGGGGGGATACTGGGATGTATAGGAAGAGGCATCACAAGTAGAAAACAGGAAGTTGTTATCCCTCTGTACAGACAGTTGGTGAGACCCCATCTGGAGTACTGCATGCAGTTCTGGAGACCCCATCTCCACAAGGACATAAACAGGATGGAGGCAGTCCTGAGGAGGGCAACTAAAATGGTGCAGGGTCTGCAACAGAAACCATACGGAGAGACTAAAGGAGCTTAATATGTATACCCTCGAGGAAAGGAGGATGAGGGGGCACATGTTAGAAACTTTCAAGTACCTCAAGGGAATCAACAAAGTCCAAGAGGGCAGCATCTTTCAGAAAAAGATGTGCAAGAACAAGGGGCCAATTTGAAGACAGAGGGGGTACAGCCCAAGGGCAACGCGAAGAAGTATTTTTTCACGGAGAGGGAGGTGGACACATGGAACGGCCTTTCTGAGGAAGTCGTGGGGTCAAAAACAGTGGGGGAATTCAAGAATGCATGGAACAGACATAAAGCAATTCTGGTGGGGTGTAGGAAGTAGGCTGCTGGCTAACTATGATCTGCAACTTATCCAATAGGTAGGGAAATGGACAGACTGGGTGGGCCAAGTGGTCCTCGGTACTTATCTGCTGTCCAACTCTATGTTTCTAAGTTTCTAAGTCACCAACCAAGCTGCAGGAGATTGTCTCTTCCTGGTTACTAGTGAGGTCACTGTCAGCAAGGTGACAATGCTGGTTATGTACAGGGAGAAACATAACTACCTACAGAATGCTGTTCCATACACCACCATTAGTACCAGATAGAATCTTAATAATTAACACAACAAAAAGAAAAAAAAACTTAAGTGATAGACTACCGAAAGATGCTATTAATTCCAGGCCGTACACTAGCTCTTTAAAAGACAAGTCTTTCAATGCAAAAGTTTTGAGGCAAGGGTTATGTAGATGTGTAAAAACTGCACTGACAGTAAAGCCAAGTCTTAAAGAAGCACAAGATTATGCATGCCCTATGCAAAGCAGGTTGGGTACTGCAAAGTGTAAAAAAAAAGGGCTTCCAAATCTGCACATGTCCATGCCATATTACGTAAATTTTCCTGACTATGTCAGTGGTCTCCAACCAGAAATCTCTTAAAACAAAATTTTATAACTAAATTCTACCATACCTATGCAGGCTTAAAAAAATACCCAGCAAGAGTGTGTGTATACATTTGTATCCATCCAGCCATCCACATTTATGATATGGGCACAGTACTGCCCCTATTATGGTTACAGATGTTTTTCTATGGTAAACCACAATTCGTGCAACTTAATTCTGTGGTCATCTCTGGACAGAATAGCGTGAACGTTGGCATGCGTATTTTTGGTGCCAGGATCACTGGATCCTTAAACGTTGGTAATGATTGCTTCAGTGGGCTAAAAGTTCTAGAAGACTGAATACATGAAAAAAAAAAATTGTTTTTCTACTCAGTGATAGCACAAAAAATGGCTTAGCGTTTGAACCTATAACCTTGAGGTCTGTGCGATTTTGGCCAAAGGATGATTCTTGTTTAGGTGACTTTACAAAGGACATTGTAGCTGGTAAACTACTGAGACAATAAAATGCTGGTTTTGGTGGCCCGACAACGCAGCAATAGTGCTACTGCTCGCAATGACGGCACCCCAAGTTTGGGAGTGAGCTCTATGTCATCGGGGGCTGGCTGGGAGGGAGGAGGATTGCCATCCTGCTGCTATACTGCCACCTGGGTGACCACAGGTGGTACTGCAGATCGGGGATGAAAGGGGAGAGATGTACGTTGGCTGGATCTGGGAGTGGCACTACGCCTCTGCGTGTGCGCGACCCCTTCGGTCTCTAATGCACGCCGATGTTCACAGGGATGGGAGAAAACAAGGAAAATGGGTTCTGCATACACGGATGAAGGAGTGCCTAGCACCGTACCAGATCTTCCTTGCCTGTCCCCTGGCTCCGGCTTCCTGACGAAATGTAGAATTTCAAGGGTACCCTTCCCAAAAAAAAAAAAAAAAAAAAAACCCATAGAATTTTGAGGGTAACTCCTCCACCTCATCGCCACCTGGGGGGTATAGTCACGTCTCCATGCGGGAAGGCCTGAGCACTGGATTGCAGGTAAGGGGGGACAAAAGACAACGGATGCCTTGGCAACTCTGGAAAGTGTGTGTGCAGGAGGAAGGGGAAATAAACAGAAATGTGAAAAAAAGAAAATGCTTTGTCGGGGTGGAGTGGAAGCCTGCAGCCAACACAAACAGATGGCTCTAGAGGAGCTCCTATTAGCTAATTTATAAAACTAAAAAAACTAACTATTTTAAGCTTTGCTGTTTGACATTATCGTAGGCTAATCTGAAAGAGAACTGAAGTAGATCTTGAATAAGACTAAAAACGAACAAATGTACCCACCCCCCCAAAAAAAATTTCAGCGAACAAAGACCATTTTAAACATAAAGGCCAACAGCAACACATCCCGGGCCAGACAGACAGAGCCTGTGGTGGGCTCAAGTCATGGGTGAGCACTTGATTCCTGCCATTTGTAACAACTTTAAAGGTTTTGACCAAAGCAGTGGGTGACAGTGACAAGAAACTCGATATGTACAATCAGAAGGTGGTTCTGGTTGAAGCTAAAGCAGATGCAGCTCAAGTAACCAGGGGACGCATCACAATTGGCCATGAAAGCTCAAGCAGAAGCCCGAAGAAAGAAGCTGCCCTGTGAGAAAGCAAGAGTGAATATTTTTTCCAGCTTTGAGCTTTTTGACGAGGCAGCGTTGAATAGCTTTCAACAGCACTCATTGTAGGTTCCTGGATAAGGATATGAACATTTCCACATTCTTCTTTAATGCTGGAAAAGTTATTTGTTAATTGTGCAGGTAAATCATATGTTTACACTGATCCAGCAGGCATGAATAACAGTTGACGAGATCGCAGCTGAAGGAGATCTACAGATAGATTCTGAAGCTGGTAACTGGAGATGAGGCAGTGAGCAAGTGTGTTACTAATTCTGAATCTATTCATACTGGAACTGTTTATTATGTTATTTTTATACTTTCTCCTTAAGGCAATTAATGTTTTTTCTTCATGGTCCTTAAGGCTGTGTTTTTGTAGGACCGGGGAAAGTGTAAATTGGACAGCAAGGCTATATGCCTTTTCAAAATAATGGGTTAAAATGGTGACAGTCCTCAACCGACTCAAATAGGAGAAATTCTTTCATTCTTACCCTAATTTCCCTTTCTGTTAACTCCTAACATTATCAATGGGGAGTTAATACATATGGGTAATGAGTTTGACCACTCTTACCGGGGTAGTGGCACAGCTCAAAGCTGTCTATCAGCAAAGAACCCTGGGCACATGAACATTCCGAATAGTAAGGATTCTCCAGTCACCTCTGTTCTCACAGTACCTGTACAATCGTACATAGTCAAAACTCTGTAAAATGCCCCAAGTAACCGATTGTCTCCTTGCAGTAACATCAACAAATCAACATGTACAAAAAAAACCCCGACATTTAAAGAACAAACGGATGCCCTACTTCACTCTGGAGAGCTGGATGAATGCTATCACTGCCTACACAAGTTATTTGCACAGTGTGTTACCTTGCCTGTGTTTTACTACCTGTATCTTGATTCCATTTTGGTTTACTACTTGGTTCTCCAATTTCAATTATAACTGCTGTTCTTTTGTACTCCTCCTGGTCTTGCTTGTAAATAGGCATTTAGTTGTCTAGCATACCTACCTTGTAAACAAAAAAACTAACTATTTCTATATCTAAATATAGTCTTCATTCACTAAGCCCAATTGAATGAATGTGGTATAATGGTAAGAAGCCAAGATGGAATTATGAACTTTTACTTAGTTTATTTTGTTTTCATAAGTAAGCTAGGCTGGCCTGGTGGCGCAGAGGGTTGAGGCGCTGGACGCCACAACACTTGAACCATGCCGGTGACCCAGGTTCGGGAATGGACTCAGGTCGCCGAGGGCTGGCAGGGGAGGAGAGGATTGACCGTCTGGAGGACTACTCTCCTCTCCTGGGGTGGGCTGGGTGGATAGCCCCGCTCTGTTAATGACCCCAAGGTGGAGACCAGGGGGTACTACAAGCAGTGGTGCACAAGAGGGACCAGAAAAGTGTGAAAATGCATGCTTGCCGTCTGGATGACGGCGGCCCGCCTCCCTGTGTCGCCCAGCCGAGAAACCTCCAGGCTGCATTCCAGGTCCTGGTAAAGATGCAAGGGCGCTCGTGCACTCCGGTCTCTCCTCCTGAGGGCTCCGGTGGTATGTGGAGCCCCGGCGAAGGGATACGTCTGGGACAACCGGGGGCATCGGAGCAGCTGGATGGTGGATTGACTGAGGAGGCAACGGCAGGACTTGGCCACCCAAAGGAGAGGACGACAAGCGGGCGTGTCAGAGGAGGCAAAGAAATAATGCAAAAAAAATAAATAAGTAAGCTAGATGGGAAGAGGAAAATTCCGATGCTTTTCAGTTTCTCAGGCTGGCCTGAGGGAAGTCATACATACATATATATTTTGAAACTCCAGCTGCTACAGGGCACATAGCGGATATGGACCATATCGCCCTAGACTGCACATAACTAAGACACTTCAAGGTAGCAGATGAAGTCTGTAACCTGGATCCTGGTTCCAACCAAGCTAGCCTATCTAAAGAGACTGGGTTTTAGCGCTCATTCATACACCACGATGGAGCTTGGTGGTTGCTGTCCCCATGAAACAACTTCCCTTGGTTCTGAAAGGGAAGATCCCCTCAGGCTTTTGTTCTGTTTACCTGTGTACTTTGTAGGCATAATCAAGGACTGCCTTTATTGCACCCTCCTAAGTTTGTCAGGATTTAAATGTAAATTAAGGTACTCAAGTCTAGTACAAAAACCTGCCAGAGATCATTCCAAAGGTCATGACCAGACTTATGTAAGGCATCCTAGAATGTTATGATGTTTGGTGCAAAGGTCAGCAGTAGTTGTACAGTATTAGTCAGTGCTGTTGCTGTCCTCAGCAGCCCCTATGTTCTTGTCTTTTGCTGGCATGCAACTTTTCCAGGCACAGTGAATGCCATGCTGTGTTCTGCAGTTTAAAGTGCATCTGAGTAAGAAACAAATGCTTTTAGAGAATACGGGGACTTCACAAGACATACAACAGAACTGAATGAGAACTTCTGCTGGCTTGTACGTAAATTTTTTTTTTTGCCTTCAAAGTCGCCCAGGGGCAGGGCTGCCTCAGACGCTGCTTGTACACCCCAGACAGGGCAGGACTTTTATCTACCCTCCTGTGATACCTGAAGGCGAATTTCATTTGAGTGGTGGTCCATGGTGACCTGCTGTTACACTAGTAAATCTATAGGAGAAGCGACTTAGTTGGGTGAAAAGAATATTTGAGAAAAACAAGGTGATACCATGGAGGCAGTGCTGTCCCCGAGGCGGCATTCAGGTCAGAAAAGCTACATGAGCTGGTATGTGCATGTATGCATCATCAGCTCCCATGATGCCATGCAGAAGTGGGGTCATGACCTTTGGAATGAAGACAAACAGGTTTTCACAACAGAGTGAAGCAACCTCATTAGAATGAAATTAGGGGGCTTCAAGAGAGAGAATCATTGTTCATGCCTACAAATTGCACAGGTAAACAGCAAATAGGTTGAGGGGACTTTCCCTTTAATAACCTGCAATTTGTCACCATTCTGAAGAAAAATCTTAAAAGATGTTTCAATTTTTAGGAACGTTTGAGATATTGATTATACTGATTTTTTTAAAATACTGCATGTCTTCTTACGCTGTATGCTTTAAGTTTGCAGGATCAGCAGTTAAGGAATGAGAGAGTTTGCGTACTTACTATATGTAAACACATTTTGTTTTTGTCATGATCTCTCAGAGTCTCGGTCCACTGGACTAAAGGAAATAGGAAGGTGTAAGGAATCTCTGCTCCCTATAACAGATGAAGCTGTTGGAGGTGGAGGGCAGGGAGGAGGCACACAGAAGTTTCTGCCCACAATTTTGACAATTCCATGTGTTTTTTTTATGATTCCTGGTAGGAGGGGTTGAGGCAGACTGCCCACTGCCTCCAAACTGCAGATATATCCTGCCTGTTGTAATTTAGTTATTGTGATGTGCCCTGTGTTGCATCAGCAAATAAGGTACATCATAAAATAAAGTATACCGGGGGTGGGGAGAGATGTAGTGTAGCAGCTTGGCCAGGTCACTGTTTCATAGATACCATAAAATCTACTTTTTGTATACTTTTATTTTACAAGTTTCAGGAAAATCAATGTACCCAACTTAAAACCACACAGAGAATGCAAACAAAAGCACAAAAAGAAAACCCACACAGTTATATGAGGAAAATAAATCTTCTCAACCAGTTGATACATCAGAGGAAGGCATCTCATTAAAAAAAGAATTATAGTATAATATTATATTTCCAGTTATGCAGCAACTAAGCCTGCTGGGACTTCAGAAATGATAAAGGTATGAATCCAAAAATTATGCAACACCCCTCACAGTTGTAAGTACACTGCCTGGAGAGCTCCTTAGGAATCAAACTACACTGTAAGATAAGAAAGGCAGCATACAAAACAACAAAGTACTATCCTCAATAAGCACCACACAACAGCATTTTGAGGAAAAAAACTTATTCGGGAACAACAATAGTATATAGACAAACTGGAAACTCAGCAGTAATGCATTACATAACCACTGCTCCGCCAGCATGGCCTTTTCAGCTTGATAATGTGAGAAACGTACAGGCTGGAGCTCACGGCATCCTGGATGCCATGCTGTACAGTCTTAGCAATCATCATTATATCCCCAGCCATTAAAAGTAAATATACTGTCCTTGCATCTTTCATAAAACAAGGGATTTTACTGTGTGAATTAACATCTTTGCATGTTTCGTTACCACCAGAAAACAAATCTTGCAGGTCTAGGTGCTACGCAATACAATTGAAAAATCACTGTCCCTCATTTCATCCTCCATACCCTCCAGCTCCTTTAAAAGTTTAGTTTCCAACTTTCAGCCCACTGCCCTGTCTCTCAAGCCTCTGACAAGGCAGAAATATTGTTCTGATAAATACAATTAAATTTTCAATTTTATTTTTATACTGGAAGGTATGTGAGCAAAAATGCCTGTTTTCACAAACGTTCAGTGTTACATAAATTCAACAATACAGGGAAAAAAGTTAATATTTGCAAAATTTGATGGTATTTACAATAGGAACAGTGTATATGACAGGATCATCTGGAATAGAAACAAAAATACAGAGCACACAACAACAAAGCCAACATACAGATACTTATAAACTCCAAGGTAACTCAAGGGTTGGTGGACATTCAGGAGGTTACCTACCGGGGTAGACAGGTGGTGGATTGGAGGAGGTGGTCCTTGACAGAGGAGGTGAATGAGCCAACTGAACTACAGGCCTGAAGTTCAGGGGGCAGTTTATTGTAAAACTTAGGGCCCTTGTTTGTGATGGAGTTCTGCGCATGCTTGGTGCGGTAAAAAAGGGTGTCAAAGATATGACAGGCGGCCCCTTAAGTACTGCGTTTAGGAACCAGGAAAGGGAGTTAACGCTGATCGGCAGTAGGTTACAGTAAACTCTGCATAGAAAAGAGCATTTTAAGTTGGGACCTGCCTTCAAGGGTGAGCCAGTTTAGGGAGGCATAGAGGGTACAGTGATGGGTCCAGGGGAGGATGGTCATGAAGCATGCATTATTGTATGTAGTCCGAATTTGGAGGCGGGGGAGTAGACAATAGAGCCATGATCAATGAGGGGCAAGAGAAGGGAGCTGGCGAGGCATAGTCTGGAGATGGGGATAAGGAACTTTCTGATTCAGTATAAGAGACCTAGCCTCATATGGATTTTCTTGATGAGGTTGGTAATATGGATATTGTAGGTCAGGTGAGGGTCTAAGTACAGGCCAAGGTATTTGAATTTGTAGACTTGTTCTATGATGTTACCAAGATTGTCTGAGAAGGATCGGCCCATGACTGGGGTTTTTCTTGAGCCAGAGAAGGTCATAAACTTGGAGTTGAGAACCATGCCTTTGGCAGAGAACCAAGTGTGTAGCTTGCTTAAGTCAGCCTGCAAGTTACTGAACATTGTATCAAGGTTAGTTTCGCAGCAGTAGAGGGCCACGTTGTCAGTGTAAAGAACTAGCTGGGTGGTTTAGCAGATGGAAGGGAGGTTACTGATGAAGAACGAGAACAGGAACGGGCCTAGGATGGAGCCCTAAGGTACCCCATATTTAATCGGACATTCAGCAGAAAAATGGCCTCTGATATTAATTTTCTGCGATCTGCCGGAGAAGTAGCTTCCGATCCATTTGATGTTTTCAGATATGTGCAAGCTCTTGAGGGTGTCCAGGAGAAGGCAATGGTTGACCAGGTCGAACGCCTTGGTCAGGTCCATGAACACAGAGCCTGTGTACTGGCCCTTATCGCTTGTCTTGAGGATACCATTGGTGAACCTGACCAGGGCAGTTTCGGTGCTATGTCCAGATCTGAAACCAGGCTGAGCAACAGAGAGCAGGTTATGATGGTCGAGGAAGGCGGTGAACTGGGTATGAACAATTTTTTCAATGATTTTGGAGAGGGAAGCAATGAGGGAAATAGGTCAGTAATTCCCTACTTCCCTCCTCGACCCTGACTTGAACAATGGTTTGACAGCGGCGATTTTCCACGTGCTAGGGAAAAAGATTAAGCAGAGTGAGTGGTTTAGCATGTTGTTCATGGGGACTGCTAATTAATTAATTGGCCAGTTTAAGGATTTTAAAGTCGATTCCGTCTGCCCCTTTGCTGGGTTTAGGGTTGTTACTTCGGATGAGCTTTATGGTGTCCAAGGGTTTTAGGACCCTAAAATAGAATCTGGGACTGGGCTCGGACTTAGAATTGTGGCAGCTCTGCAGGGAAACCAAACTGGAAATTTCATTTGTATTTTTATACTGGTTAGCTAATGCGCAATATGCCCATTTTCACAAACGACAAGTAAACAAAACTAATTACATACAGGACAACATAACAAATACAATATAAAAACTATAAAAATAACATGCAAATGACCTTCAAAAACATGTGAAAACACTTCTGAGAAATAACCATTTTTTGAGCCTAACAGTATTCAGCCTAGAAATATGAACAACTTCACTTGGTAGTGAACTGTAAACCAAAAGAATTTTTAAACAATGTTTTTTTGTTTTTTTTTTTGTATACCCTTTTATTTTGGTATCTGGTTCCTTGCGGTGTGAGAGCCCTTATAAACAAAGGAGAAAACTATTTGTGGAAGTTGTTCCAGTAAGCCATTGTAGATCATGACACCCATTCAGTCGGTGTCAGTGGCTCAGTAGGTAGCACACTCGCCTCTGAGGCTGGGAGATCAGAGGGCTGTGGGTTCAGTTCCCACATCTCGCACTTGGGTTAATATCCCAGTACTGACACTGTAGTGCAGCATGAGAGGGGTGCTGCAGTTCTGAGGTGGCGTCTTTCGGATGAGACGTTAAACCGAGGTCCACATCTGCCTGGATTGGTGGTAGTTCAGGTGAATGTTAAAGATCCCATGGCACTTGTCGAAAAGCGTAGGGGAATTTCCCCGGTGTCCTGGCCAAATTTCCCTCATTCACTAAAAATACCACCAACTGTTTCATCTGGTTCAAGGTCAGTTGGCATTCATCTGTATCCCCCTCCCCCGAGTCGTGCCTAAAAATAGGCGGGATTTGTCTAGTGCACTTACCCGGTCAACAAAAACTAAATAAATTCACAGGTTACACCTATCTTCCATGGAAAGGCAGCCTGATGCAAAGTGCAGTTATGCAATAACCTGGGGAGACTGGTGATGAAGTGGTATATACTACTGTAAGTGACCCCTAATTTCTACAGAACTCTCTTGTTGGCTGCCGAATAAACTAGTAGCCCACAGTCTAATATAAAAAATAGTACACTATCGTTTAGCAACTTATGGAACTCAGATACCAAAAAGTTCTGGATCCTAAAAAGGAGACCTTGTCACTGATGAATTATCCTAGTAACATGAGCTACATGGGGCTCAAACAAAAAGGGTACTGCCCAACACTGACCCAAGGTATTTAAAACTATCAGCTTTTTCAGTGAGTTCTCCCTCAAATCTAAAACAGACAAAACAACTTCTCTTTCTTTCCGAGGACATGAGAATATCATTAACTTTGTTTTTTTTTTTTTTTTTCTAATATTCCAGACCAATTTTCTAAACAAAAAATAATTCTTGAAAGAGCTGAAGTCATCCTGAACTCTGTCCCAGGCAAATTACTTCCAAGTTCTGGCTGCAAAGCTCAAGTTTAGGAACACACGAAATGGATGGCCATCAAATTAAGAGTCCTTGTTTGAGGTGGGCTAGGTGAAGCAACTGACCCCCTGTCTACACTCTAACACTGCTACTAGTGTGCAAGTCTTAGTTGCTACTCAAGAAGTTCTGTGGGGGGAGTTTCTGTAGGTCTACTCCAGTATAAAGAGGTTTGTTCTACAGAATCATAACCAACACAACTAGGAACCACTCAGAAAGAAACAATACAAGGCAGACTCCAAGGGGCTGCCTAACACACTAACAATCCAGGTTCTTGGAGTGAGCCCACGACAACAGGACTGAAGGCTGTTAGGGAGAAGGAGGAACATCCAAGAGGATGCGCTCCTCCCTTGGATCAGTGTTTACGACACACCCTCTTGAAGAGACACCTAGGGGAGACATGGTTGTGGTGGCACAGGTGACCATGGGCTGCCAGACGCTCCATCGAGGTAAGCTGTGAACGTAATGCTCACACGGGGTGGAAGATGTGACTGAAGAGGGCAGAAGACATCCACTAGCCATAGAATGACACGGCGGTCAGTCACTGCTACATCCACGGGCACACTGACAAGTAGGTCATCCCCCCTTTCACAACTACATTCTGGACAAATGGGGGGTTAACCATGCCAGGGGGAGTTAGACTGGTACAGCACAATGGCAAAAGTACACAAACAAATGTGCTACCAAAAAAAATGCAAACACAAAATGAACATCACAGGGCACTCGGGGGGGGGGGGGGCGCTCTGATGAATAGTCACTGCAACTTGAAGCACTGTGGCGTACTAATGTTGTGCCTTGTTACTTAACAATAGTAGCCCTTTTATAGTTTGGCAATTTTTCTTGTATTTTTTGTTTGTTTTCCTTGAGTGCCTGGCAATGTTATTCTTTTAGAGTTCCAGATGGGAATCAGTGAGCAAAAGCAGGAGGATATCACAATGCATGGAACCAAAGAGGTGGTTTAGACAAAAAATAAACTATAAAGGGCCCCTTATAGCCTCATGGGTTATGCCAATCTAGGATTCTACTTTGGCAATGTGTGCTGCTTGCCTATCATGCTTCATATCAATCATGGTTATGGTGCAACACAATTTTCAGAACTGCAGACAGTTTACTCTTTAGGGCTGCCACCCACCCCCTGAGGTATCCAAAATTTCTTCACCCTTCTCCATGTTTTTTTGCAGTTTCATGAGGTGTTGAGCATGGCTTAAAGAAGTGTGAAGAGTTTTTATTTTGTTTCCCCATACTGGTCAACTGGAAAGCCTATCAGGTTCATACTTCTAAAAAAAAAAGTTGTGAGCTAAGTTTTTCAGTACAAACATAAGTCTGTATGGGGCTTTCCACAGGAGCGCCCGGAATCTGCATCAGTTGTACTTGGCTGCTGCCCCTTCCCCACACAGTTTTTACTGTTCGAACAGCTGATAAGCACATAGTTATACATGTCAGCTTGAGAGTGTAACGTCTAACTGCACATACTGCCTCTCTGAATATGATTACATGAAACAATCAAGATGAGACTTCAATCTGTCATCTTCATTATTTTACTACTACTTTGGAGACCACTATCACGGTTAAGTGTGGTCTCAAATACATTCTCAGGGTATGAGAATGGTTCTGAATCCCTAAGACTATAAACGCGACCACTCGTACAGCCATAAAAAAGTGGTCTCTGCAGCAGTGTTAATATATGACTGATCAAGGTCAATCGACAATATTAGAAATTTTTAAAACTCTCCCGAAAGAGTCAATTTCCAAGGCACCTGCAAGTGAAACACTTTTTATATACTCAAGGGAAAGTAGCTCTCCGATAGGCCGGATGCACTCCCAAAATCTAAAATGAAACAAAGAGGGGCACATACTAATCCATCAGCACATGAAACAGTTTAAAGCCTTGAATGATAGCTCCTTAGTGCTGAAGGGCCTGAACGCAAACCTTAAAACACATATTTGTGCAAAATGGCTACACCATGCAAAACATGTGGGCATGCTTGTTCGCATATTCCTGAGCTTTGCTCATTACACAATGGAAGCCATTAGCAAGACAAATGGAGATTGATTACTAGTCAATGTTGGCAAAGCTTTAGCACACACAGAATCTCAAACTGGGATTAAACTTGTTACACTACTAGCAGGTGTTGCAGTGGTGATAATCTAAATGACTGGAAGGGGTGTACATAACTGTAGTGCAATGCACAATGACCAACAGTACACCAGGCAATAAATTCTCAACAGCAGCATTGGACAAATATAGTCTGCTCGGAGATATTACACCCTTTACAGTGTCTTCAAGTTCATCTCACTGGACAGTAAGGGAAACTTCCAATGAGTAAGCAATGACCCACAGTAATACACGTGGTAAGATGGATCTTACCACAAGCCACACTCTAAGGCACAAAACAGAGTACCCTCGACCACCTGGGAGTTTAAGGAAGATCCAACTTACCTCACACTCTGAAGTTAGTGTGCTCATACAAGCAGCTTGTTTAGGCAGAACAATGTCTGAACCAGATATCTGACAAGATTAACAAAAAACTACTTTGACTGCCAGCCAGCCTTGCAATAATGAAAATCACACTACATAGTCACATGACATGGTTCAGCCCATCATGTCCTTACCCAGTTTTCTAAACCGGCATAAAGTATTGCATCAACAGAATTTTTTTTTTTTTTTTTAATCTGATTATCTTAATTTAGTCCTTGCTGGAAATAAAACTGGCAGCAATGCATCTACAACCCCAAGGAAGTCGCAGCAAACTGAATCTAATACACATTTGTAAGTGCTGTAAAAGAGGCCTCCTTAAAATCTTGCAAGTCTGGGCTAGAGGACTGCGAAGCAAGGCTGAGCAGTTCTGTCTGCCCAAATGACACGAGATGATAATCTTATACATCCATAAGAGACATCTCTCACAGCACTTATAAACTTATTATAAATCACTCATGTGCGTTAGACCGATTTGTAATAATTTTTTTTTTTTTTTTTTTAAGAGGATGCAACACTCCTCTCCTCGAACTCTGAAGTGAAATGTTCCACTTTACCGTTCCTGCATGAGATGACAACTGTATGCGAGATAAGAGACCCCGCTGTTCTGAGCACTGACTGGCTAAAGCCACTTAAATGATTTATAATGACGAATGAAAACTAGAAATAAATACATCCTTACTTGAATGCAGCTACAACCGCAAACATTTTAAAAGCCCTTTACCATCTTTCTTGCTGTCTTCCATTTCAAATACAGTCAGTTGATGCACTGAACATGCAATATTGTTGCTTAGCTTTAAAGAATGCAACAGTAAATGCTCTTGAAAAATAGTCTGGTGTCCATGTCACAGTGATTAACTGGCCTCTCGCTGGCATGCATAGTTGACCGAATGTGGATCCAAAACAGAATTGCAGTTTGTGATCTGACTGAAAGTTTTGAAAGATGTATAAACGTGGGACAAATTTTACTTCTGAGGAAAATGAGAGAAGAACCATCTTTTCCATGAACAAAGTATTAGTATGTGAAAGGGTCAATTTTTCAATTACATTATTTTCTTATAAAACCTAGTTTCTGTCTAATGAAGATAGCCTCACAACAGTAGCTTTTTTCTACTTATCAGACTGTAATACACATGTTTGACAAGATAAGTAACTGGCTAGTGGATGTAAGGTAGTCATTTGCTAGTTAGTATAAAAAATGAAATACTGTACTAGTTCCCGGGGGAAAAATAGTTTTTTATGTCCATGCTTCAAATAGCTGTTGATCCAATTTATCAAAGACAGAAAAATACTAAGAGTCAAGTCAGAAAAAAAATCATCTTAGACATCAAACCCTGCAGAATATTGCTTTGTTCATTTAAAACAAAAGCCTGATAAAACAGGGCATCAATAATCGTATCAATACATAGGTCTCGTCTAATCCGAGATACTGCACTCATCTGATTACGACAGAAGGGCTTTGAACGTTTAGATGCGAAGGCAGCACACTACTACAAGTTGTTTTTCCCCAGCATGCACAGTCAGTGCAGGACTTGAATGATGTGCTGATTTTCCGCTTCATGAACTGATCCATCTGGATCAGTAGTTCTACTCGGTTCCAGTCCCGCGTGGCACATCACGCCACACACAGTAAACTCAACTGATCCTATCTGACATTTATACCTGATCTACCCAGATTGTAAAGTTGTCTACATAACAGTTTGTATTTTTATTTATGAAGAATATGACAATCAGAGTTACTAAATATTTATGAAGAATATGACCAAGTCAAAGAGTTCCTAACACCTTAGAAGGGGAGAGTATTAACTCACTAAATCGCTAGTACCAAAACCGACCCACTTGTCAGTACCAAATTAATGATTAAATAATGAAACTATTTAAATTAAGATGCCTTATTTAGTATAAATTGAAGAATATTCATACTTATATAATAATGAAAAACCTATTCCTGATCAATATTTATAAAATGAAAAACCTATTCGTGGTCAAGTACCAGTGATGTTATGAAACACTGATTTGAAAATAAATATGTTTTTTATAAAAGTGATAATATTTTAATACACTTGTGGTGAGTGAGATGGTTTCAGTATTCATTTTTGTGCTGGTGACTACCCATCAGGATTCAGTTTCTTTCCCCAAAATAGTTATTTCTTTCCCACTACTGTATTTATGGGCAGAACTTTACCCTGTCTAGATACTGTGATTACATGTGTACTCGGGGATGTCTTTTCATGCTGCATGGGCAAGAGCATACCTCTCAACTGCTATGAATTTGGAAGAACATTATGATTTTTACACTAAATTTACCCTTGCTCTGCAAAAGTTTACTGATGTTCTTAATAATGTTTACCCCATTTCTGGACACACAAAGTATTAAAACACTGAACCAACTTGATAGAAACATTCCTTAACACTAAATATACGGTGCCCACCATTTGTTGACATTGTATTCTTTAAAATAAGAAAGTGCTATACATTCTGGCCCGTTTGCTTTGAATTTTGAAGTCCAGTGCTATCAATTTTAAAGAGCAGCTGACGCTTTTGAAAAAACACTAGAAAACATTATAGTGGGACACAATTCAGCTTTGATTTCACATTCTCCTCTTCATTTGTTACTGAGGAAATTCCCACAAAAACAGGCTCTTTACCCCTTAGAGCTCATCGGTCTATAATTACCCCCTACATGACATCATAAAGCTCTGTTGTGACATCAGTATGTTGCCATAATGACTGATGTCACAAGTGCAGTATCATGACATCAGGTTGGGAAGAAGGAATAGGAGCTGATGAACCCTCAGGGAACAATTCTTGTTTTCATGCATCTGACCTCAGTAATAAATAACGGAGGTAAAAAATACAGAGCTAATTCGAAATATAAGCTGCTTTGTGTTCAAATATTATGTTCTTCAAAGTTCTTCATGAGGCGTCGGTGGCTCTTTAAAGCGGAGAGGTATGGGCAAGAGAACTGCGGAGCTGAGCGATTCTGCCTGACCCAACATCACAAGACAACCTTCTTATTCAGTAAGAAACACCCCTCAGTACACAGACATATTATAAATCACTCGTGTTGGCTAGAGTAGCTTGTAAGTTTTCTTTTTTCAAAAATGAGTGTAATGCTCTTCCCCCACCTCTGAAGTGGAACACATCACTTTAACTGTCCCTTACGGGACAACCATTGAACGAAGGAAGTGGGCCCCTACAGTTCTGAGCACTGATTGGCTGAAATCACTTAAGTGATTTATAATGCATTGCTCCCATCATGCTCTGTTCCCATCAAGTGAGGTGGGCAGGCTTTCAGCCCCACCCCACTCCTCCTGTCCAGCGTCCACCTTCACCAGTCCCATAGGCTAAGTCCCCATTTAGAAACTACAAGAAAAGAAAACCTAGCAAATTAGGATTGGGCAAAAAAATACCAAAACCTCAAAATTCAATTTAGAAGTGAGAAAGATGCAAGTCATATTGCAGTTTTTCTTTTCATTTCAAATATATGCATATTACACTCTCTGTAAATAAAAATGTAATTCTAATTTGTGTGGTTCCAGGGTGTGCACTGAGAAACATAGAAGTTGTCGGCAGATAAGGACCTCTTAGCCCACCTAGTCTGTCCTATATTCCCTACAATACGTACTGTGCCACCGCAGACCCTACTTGATCTTTGGTCCCCCCCCCCCAAGCCTTACTAAGATCCTCTTGTATCAATCCCATGCATGCCTGAATCCTGATATTGTTTTAGCACCCACCACCTGTGCTGATCCAGGCATCCACCACTCTCTCTGTGAAGTAGTATTTCCTCACCTCTCCTCTGACCCCCCCCCCCCAGCTTCATAGTATGAACCCGTTGTCCTGGAGCATCGTTTTCTATGGAAAATGCTACCTTCCCGTACCTTATTAATACCCGTGAGGTATTTGAATGCTTCTATCATATCACCCTTTTCCTCTACAGAGTACATATTTAGTTCCTTGAGTCTTTCCTCGTAGGGCTTTTGATGCAGGCCCTGAACAGTTTTGGCAGCACTCCCCTGTATCGCCTCCACCATATCTATGCTCGTCTGGAGGTGGGGCCTCCAGAACTGGACACAATACTCAAGGTGGGGTTTTACCAGTTATTTATACAGGGATAATACTACCTCCCTCCTTCTGCTGGTGATGCCCCTTCCTATGCACCTGAGCATCCTGTTAGCCTTCCCCACAGAAATGATTACCCCTACATCCCTTTCCTGTTTTGTGGTTGCTAATACCTCCCTGCTCAGTTGGTACAATGCCTCTGCGTTTCTGTGCCCCCAAGTACATGATTTTGTACTTTTTTTGCATTGAAACCCAGCTGCTATTCCCTTGACCATTCTTTCAGCTTTTTCAGATCATCCCTCCTTTTCACCCTCCCTGGTGTATCCAATCTGTTGCAGATTTTTGTGTCATCCACCAACAAGCATACGTTCCCCTCCAGCCCTTCTGCAATGTCGCTGATAAGACACTGAAGAGGACTGTGCCTAGTACTGATCCCTGTGGCACCTCACTTGTTACCCTGTCTTCTCCACAGTGGACCCCATTTACCACCACCCTCTGACTCCGACTGCTTAGCCAATTTCTAACCCATTTTACTACTTTTGGACCTACTCCTAGGTTGCCCAGCTTGCTCACCTGTCTTCTATGTGGAACAGTGTCCAGGGCCTTACTGAAATCCAGGTAGGCCACATCTACTGATCCACTTCCCTGGTCACTCAAAGAACTTGATCAGGTCTGTCTGGCAAGACCTTCCCCCTGTAAACCCATGTTGCCTCGGTAGCGATGCCATTACTTTACCTACTATTGAAGACAAGCTGACAGGTCTGTAATTTCTTGCCTCCTCCCTAGTTCCACTTTTGTGTAGTGGGACCACATCTGCCCTCATCTAGACCTCTCCGAACCGCCCCTGTTTCTAGGGATATGCTGAACAGAGCTGTCAGAGATGCAGCCAGCACCTCCTTGAGTTCCCTCAATATCCTAGGGTGCACCCTGTTAGGTACCACTGCCTTGTCTACTTTTAATTGTGCTAGTTCCTTGAGGATTCTCTCCTCTATAAAAGGACTAGTGTCCACCTCCCTTCCTTTAATGCACTTGTCCCTTATATATTTGGCCCATCATCTACCCCTTCCTCCATAAATACTGAACAAAAGTAATTGTTCAATAGGTTTGCTTTTATTTTTGGTCCTCTTCCTCCCAACCCCCCCTTCCCCTTTTAACCTTACTATCTCTCCTTTGGTCTTTCACTTCTCACGTATACATCTAAAGAATGTGTTGTATCCCCCCCCTTTTTATTTTCCTGATTAGGCAATATTCTGCTCAGTTTGTGCCTTTGCGCTAACTGCTCTCTCTGCCTCTCTGTTTCTCCTGGTAACTCTCCCTATCCTCCACCTGTGTCCTCTTGTACCTTCTAAATGCTATTTTTTTGCCCATACTTTCTCCACTACTTTTCTAAAGAACCACAGCGGTCTCTTTTTCCTCTTGCCTCTGTTAACCTGCCTGACACACATCTGCTGCCTGTTCAATGCCCCCCTTTATTTTTTCCCCATTGTTCCTCAACTCCCCCCAGTTTCCCTATCCCTGCTAGGGTGTCCCTGAGGCATTCTCCCATTTTCTTAAAAATCGGCCTTCCTGAAGTCCAGTCCTCATCTTAGGGTGGCTCATTTATGACCCTATTCTTGTACTGAGCCACACCGTACGGTGATCTCTGGTGCCGAGGTGGCCAAACACTGTGACGTCAGCAACACTGTCCCCGTTTCTCAGTAACAGGTCCAGTATTCCTCCCCCCACCACCATGAGTGGGTTCCTTAATTAGTTGCCTGAAGAATGCCCCTTGCTGGGAGTCCAGGATGTCTACTTCTGACTGCTGCTGCAGCTGATGGGCTCCAATCCACGTCCGGTAGATTGAAGTCTCCTACCAACACCTCCCCTTTGCGTGCCATCCTTTGGATTGCTTCCATATCTTTAGCCACTTCTTCCCATGTGCTGGAGATCTGTAGATCACTCCTGTGTAAATGGCAGCCCTCCTCCGTGTCTCCAGGGTGACCCACAGTACCTTCGCTCCTCCCTGCTTTCCCTGTATTTTTGTAGCTTTTATGTTGTCCATGACTTAAAAAGTCACTCCCCCCCCCCTTTTTTTTACCTGTCCTGTCTGAACAGAGTATACCCTGGCATGACTACATATCAGTCCTGGTTTTCATTGCACCAGGACTCGGTAATTGCTACTATGTCCAGGTCTGCATCTGCCATGGTGGCCTCTAGGTCTGCAATCTTACTGCCCAGACTTCAAGTATTTGCACACATGGCTCTCCAAATAGTCCTGGCACCCCTTCCCCTTTCCTTATTTACTTCACTATTATTTTTTAATATCTCTCTTTCCTTTTACCCCGTGGATTCCTTTGTTATTTGGTTCCTTTTGGGATTTCACTCCCTCAGGATTCCCAATGCTGACCTTGTCAGCCTGTGGGGGGAGCGGGTACAGCTTATGTCTCCCTGACATATTCCGCCTCCCCTTCAGCTAGTTTAAATGCTCGCCAATGTAGCATTTAAACTATTCGATGAGGACCACGGTTCCCCTCCTGGATGGATGCAGGCCATTGTCCCTGTACAGGCCCTTATCCCTCTAGTTGGGCCCCCAGTCCCTAATAAAGCCGAAACTCTCCTCTTTGCACCATTCCTTCAACCATGCATTGAAGATCCTGGTGCGGAGAATCCGGCCATCCCCCCTGTTGTAGATAGGCAGCACCTCCAAGAAGCTCACAGATCATGTTACTTGCCGAAGACCCCTCCCCAATTCCCTAAACTCCTCTTCAACTATTGCTGGCTCATCCCTAGCCAGCTCATTTGTCCCCAGATGGACAATGACATCCAGCTCTCCCTCCCTTCCTGCTACTCCAGCGATCCTTTGGATCCTCTTTCCATTTCCGCGAGCCGTGGCACTGGGAAGGCAACTATCCTCCCTCTACTGATCCTTACCTGTCCCCAACTGTATCCTGCGTACTGTGGAGCCCCCCACCAGGATTCGCTTCCTTCTCCTCTGGGGTCCTCTGCCAACCCCTCTTGGGGTCTCCACTATGGAGGACCCCAACATCCACCCCGGTCACTACTTTGGATGCCTCTATGGGACATTTCCGCTCAGCCAGTGCAACGTAGGTATTTTGTGGTGATACTGGATGGGGGATATGCCTACGCTCCGCCACCCTAACCCTCCCTGAGCCCACTGTTGTCCAGCTGCTCCTCTTTCCGGGCAACCTCCGAGGTGGCAGTGGAGGATTAGGTGGTCCATGGGTTGGGCAGTAGGTCCTCTGAACCCAAGCCAACTTGGCCTTGAGTCTGGCAACCTCCTCCCTCAGCCCAGAGAGGTGCATGAAAAAATGAACGAGCGCCTTTGGATCCCCAGATTTCCAGACGTCCTGGTAGTGCAGTGGTATTTCAAGCAGGGCAGGCCGAGGTTCAAATCCCAGCTAGGGCACTTGTTTCTTTCTCATTTATAAGTTGTATTTCAAATACATGCACACTGCACTACTTGTAAATTAATATGCAAACCTTAAAACGGGAGGGGGTGGTATACAAGGTTCAGCTGCAGAACGAGGTGGGTTGATACTCGGTAAGCAAAAGGTACAATCAGTCAAGCCCAAGGTTCAAAGCTTGGTGTGTTCCCCTCCCCCCCCAGTCAACAGTCACTGGATAACAACTGATGAATTTGGTCAGTCCACAGGGCTGGAATTAAATGGAGTTCCACCCTGTTTTGCATACCAGTTTTCAAGGTGGAATACCATTTTGTTCATGCTGGTATTCCAACTGGGATACCACTCACTCCCTCCACTTTGGAGTTTTATGTATAGCATGCTCTTCTGGATAGATGGAATACCAGAGTTTAAGACCGAATACCAAAGTTGGGTTTTTTGGTATTCCACCTCCCACTTCAAACAATTTAATTTTTACCCCTGCTCTTTTTCAGTTTTAGAAGCCAAATCAATTTTAAAAAGTTCAACTGATTCAATCTCTAGTCTCACTTGTGATTTAACTGGTCGCTGTGTAGAGACCTACAGAATGCTGTTCTCTATCCTAGATTAATTTAACTGCTGGTGATGGCTGATCTAAAGAAAGTTTACCTTTTCCGACAGTGTACTAAAGATAATCTTCTCTGTTATAGGAACCTTAGTTGTGGAAATTGTCTGCTTACACTACTCAGCTATGAAGCTGTCAGTTAAGTTCCTGTTTCCCCGGTGATGACATCATCAAGGTAAAACAACGTGCAATGGCTGCAACAGAAGACTGCAAGCTCTAACAAGGACATCTTCACAAGGAAAGCAGGAAGTAAATGAGCAGCATATCACTGTGAAAAAAAAAGAGGCACTTCTGTTAGTTAAGCACCTGTGTAGAATAGCCTTCACTTTTTAGATCTAATACACTACCTGCACCAGGCATAATCAGATGAAAAAAACCTGTATCTAGTTATTATGCTAACACTTTTATGGCTTACATCTACCTTACTGACACAATAAAAAAGTTTCATCATTAAAATGTGCTGCATTGCATTAATATTGGAATGCACTAATCTAATCCAGTGTTTGTTTTCAAAGTAGATTATGTAATTTGTTATTCATGCATTGCACTATCTGAACATGTCAGTATAACCAAAGATCATATCTGCAAACCACATTAATGATGTGATGCAGTACTCCGATACAGTACAGTGCAATAAGGATTACCTCATGCAGCCTTAACACAGTGTATCACATGAAAAGGGTGGGAAACACGGTATTCTGTCAAGTTAAATGCTTTGGCTTTAACTTATGCTGTTTTGTGATATGATGTTATTTGCCTAACACAATGCATCCAACTGAACGTACTACCATAACCTAATGTGTCCTGCTTATCCAAGAACATCTCAGTAGTGAAACTTATACAAACTATGATTCCTAGTTTTGCATAGCTCACTGCAATGCCTGTGGTTACTGTGTTATGGGCTAAACTAAACATTTTCATACAAATAAGATCACACCCTCCGTGACCCACCAAAAGCCCTCATGCCCCTTACCTACTGGTCACTGAAAGATGCCAAGTATTTTTATTTTTTTTTTTATCCCACAATTTATCCCCACTGGACCCGCATCATCAGGAGTTGCCCATTAAGCCTGGTCTCTGCTGGAGCCTTACCTGTCAGTCCAAGGTCCCTCCATTCTACCGCGGATACCCCCCGGGTGGGGTCAGGGTGGGGGCAATCCCCCGACTCTTGCAAGTGTCAGGGTCCGCGGGGTTGCAGCCTGGCTCCAGCACATAGAGCCCGGCTCGGTGCTCTATCTTCTCCAGCTCCAGTGGGGTATTTCCAGTTTCTCCCTCTTGGAGGGCACGGGCCCTGAATGTCAAGGCCTGAACACTGAAGTCAGCAACGTCCCTCCCTCCCTATAGTCCTGAGGCTGATTGGTTGCTGACCCACGTCCTCAACCAATCCAGCCCCTAGGACCCTGACGCCGCCCTTTTAGCTTCACCAGAGGTCGCCGTTTGCCAGGATAGAGAACCCTCCCTCCCCCGGAGAAGGCGAGCCGTCGTCGGATGCTCTAGCCTATCCCCCCCAACCCCCGGCAGCCCAAGCTCGCTCCCAAACACGGGTCGCCGGCGTGGAGCGAGTTGTGGTGTCCGGCGCCTCAACCCTCAGCGCCACCAGGCCAGTGTGCCAAGTATTTCTCAGCAGTCTAATAGCCTCTTTGTTCCAAACATGGCCTTGCTCTCCTAAATACTGCCCCAGCCTTTTTGTCTTCTTTTTGCTCTTCTTCTACACTATAACGCTTGCTCAGTTTTTTTTTTTTTTAACGAAGCAGTGAAGTTTAACAGATACAGTAACTAAAAATTTGAAAACTAACTGGATTTTCTAGGTAACTAGAGAACGAGAATAAAAATTCAACTTTTGCTACACATCTATTGACAAATGTTTTGTTACAGTAGTCTGGGTATTTATAACATTTTCAAGGACCGCATACTATGTAAACAGAAGGGCAAGTACTTAGACGTCCGACAGGGTAATAAAACAGACTGCCTTACAGAGATGCCATCTCTCCTAAATCCAGTGTGTGTTGTTTTATGATGTACAGCTATCTGAACACTGGCCTTCAACACCATTATCTCAGCAATATGTGCGCTGACCAACATGTGGCCATGTCAGGTTTCTGAACTTCTTTCCACTTTTAATCTATACACAAATGGTATAGGACACAAAGACTAAAAATCCATCCAGTCTGCCCTGTTGGGCAATGGCCCTATGGACAACTTTCCATTTAAAATATAACACCAATGCTACAACTAATCAAAAAATGGAACAAAATGCATAAGACATATATAGCACATGCTATACATGGGAAATCGAGGCAAATCTGTGGCATAATCACAAATAAGATAAATGTCTAGCTGTTTCGACAGCTTCCAAGAAGTCACGATAAATCCTGGTCCAAGCCAGGTATTTGAGTTTGGGGGTTCCACTTACCAATCATGTGATTTGCAACATGAACCTGAATATCCCACTCACTGTAGAAGATCATCTGGCACTTGATGCATTGGTAAGTCTTCTTCTACAACATGAAGAATGCAAAGAAGAAAAAAAAAAAAAAAGACTGTTAAGGCCCAGCTCCACAGTATGCACTTCCATCTGCATTTAAGACTCCCACAGCATCTAGTATGAATATTTCACAATACGTTTCCCTTGTTGTGCAACCCTTATTTGTTCCAGTCTTCCCGAACATCTCATCTATTGTATAATAACCCACTTTGGAGGAATACAGTAGTCTTTTATCTGCTACAGACCCAAGGATACTCAGAAAACGGATTCTCATCCTGAAATAAGAATACAGCAGTCTACAAAGTTATGCAAGGGTTACATCTTTTTTTGGGGGGGGGGAGAGCGCGATGTATTTAATAAGGGGGACAAGGGTCTGTCCATACAATGTCTCATGGATTCAAAACACAGCAAGGAGTGTGACTAATTTTCAGCAAAGGAAATGTTGGGGGCTCTATCCCAGCAGATTGGATGTCCTTATGCTCTGATAACGTACTTACCAGTTTTATGGCAGCTTTGCTGCTCAGAATGTTCTACTGCAGAACACAGCGCTGCCCCTCATGCTGTTGTGACTATTAACATTCTGCCACACATAAAGGCAAGCATGATGCTTAAAGGGACAGGGCTAACCCCTTCCTCATAAATGGACCAACCTGACCCTTTCTAAATAAGACACAGAACTGAAGCCCAACTTAAAACCAGTAGTACACGATAGCAGTAAATATTCTGACCAATATTTTTCTGTTTTAGAGTGCTCCTTACCTCCAGAGTTGTACGTTACCCTTCTTTCTCCATTTTAAGTCTGCTTTAGTACCTTTTATTCACGTTTGAAATAATAAATGGCTCAAACCAGGTTTCATCAGTATTCTCTGCTGTTTTTGTATATCTATTGTTCCATTAGGTCAGTGAACAGTATCTGTGGCTGCATGCTACTTCATTTTAACACCAAGAAAAAAGGGATCTCAGACAATGGGTGTTCAAAAACAACAGAGAATAGTGATGAAAACCTAGTATGAGCCATATCAAAAGGTGTACTTTTGTCATTCCAACTGTAAACTAGTGGTAAAGCAGACTCAAAATGGGGAAATATGGTATCATACAAGTCAGAATACAAGAGGCAACCTAAAATAGAACAAAAAAGTAGAGGTCAACATTTTCACTGTAATAATGAACTGCTTTAACACAAGTTTCAATTATTTGCTAACTGCCTGTTAACATGCTTTAATTTTGGAAATACACTCAATACATTAAGTGTCAATTTTTCAAAAAACAGAAATGCGAGTACACTCAATACAGTTAAT
Organism: Neoceratodus forsteri; assembly: GCA_016271365.2. NCBI lineage: Eukaryota > Metazoa > Chordata > Ceratodontiformes > Ceratodontidae > Neoceratodus > Neoceratodus forsteri. Next base: position 1,236,124,805 of record CM057455.1, read on the forward strand.
TGCTGTATGCTCTACCGTTACTTGATAAGACATTTTAACTGTCAGTGTAATTCTTGACTGTAAGCCATGCTGTACTTCTGCAAGTGTTATGCATCATGTGAATGTTGATACAATTTTGATAACTACTGTTTCTTTTCCTTGGCCTGGGTCATGCCCCAGTGTACGTGCCCTGTCATCACAAAGTAGGAAATAAGTGAATCAATAAATCAACCAATAAATAAATAAATAAATAACACTACGAGAACCTGAATAACTGTCAGAGAGACAGATTCTGTCGGCAGAAAGGGACCTTTAGGCCCATCCAGTCTGCCCCTTCTCTCTGCCTATTCCATCACCACTGACTTTAATTAGCCATAAGCGTCACTCCCTTACCCGTTCCTCAACCGAATATACCCCTGTGCCTATCCCACACATGCTTGAAGCTCCTCACAGTCTTTGCCCTCACTACCACAACACTGGGGGTAGCAATGTCCATGGTACATAACTACCAATATGCATTTTATTTATATTTTCCTTTCACGGTTTATGAAGTACATTTCTTCTGATGGAGCATCTGTTGAATTATAGTACGTGACCACAACTTTTAAGCCTTTCCCTGCTCTCCCACTCAGTAAAAAAAAAAAAAAACACTGATAAAATGTATTCACCAGAATGTTGAATGCAATGTTGAATCTATTCCATCTCCTATAATGTTATTTTAAAAGGTACTATAGTGAGCCAGTGATTACCAGGTTTAATAAATGCTTTCAGTACAACACAGACACTTGCCCCAATATTCAGAACTCTGCGTGGGCACTAACCAGTGTTTGCCTGTGCGAATTAGGCTTTGTGCTGTACAACTATTGAAAAGGACTCTTCGCTGTGAGCAGGGGTAGTGGCGCACAAACCAAGGGTTATGCAAATAGTGGGGTGGGGACAGGAATATTGGCACAAGACAATATTCAGTGGATTTCTGTAGCACAAGAGGGTTTGCATGCTCCATCTGCGCCATGCAAACACAGTAGATGAAAAGCTCCTCTTAAGCTGTGCAATCCTAGCGGCTGCCGGGTGCATACCCATCCCTGTGGTCCCTGCACCCACCCCTCAGAGCCAGTCCAGTAATACAATTACCTTCACTGGTAATAGTGGTCCCCCTTCCCCAATCGCCAGCCCCGTAATACAATTAACTTCCCTGGTGGTAGTAGTTCCCCCTCCCTCTGACCGCCAGCCCCATATGTAAAGTTAACTTCCCTGATGCTAGTGATCCCCCCGACATAGAAAAGATAAACCTTCCTGGCGTCAATGGCCCCAACCAGTCATACCCCACACTCACGCAGCATTATCCATGGTGCTGTGGGGGCATCTGGCGACTGGCACAGCCCTCCACCTCCTCAGCTACTAGCCACCATATGTAGTGGCAGGGGTGCTGCCTCTTATTTATAGGAAAGGCAGTGCCGCTACCTCTATAAATAAGAGGTGCACTCCTGCCTGTGCATCGGTGGTCAAACGAGGAGGTGGAGGTCTGTTAGTTGTATGCCCCTACAGCACTATGGATAATGGTACAGTGAGGGAGTAGGCCACTGGACGCCAAGGAGGTTTATCTTCTGTACATCCGGACTGGCGACTGGAGGTTGGGGGAGAGAGACGACGACTGGACGTTACCACTAGGGAAGTACATTTTATTACAGGACTGGCGATGGGGGTGGGGATCTTTTCATATTTTGCCTAGCAAACTAATCAACTCTGAGTTGTGACGTCATCCCTACCAGGAGGATGAAAACTTTAAAACTCAGGACATCATCCTGAACCCTGCCTCTGAAGGGGAAGGAAGTCTCTTATGAGCTCCTCAGGTTTTATTTCTTTGTCAGTTTCACCTTCTACTAGTAGAATTCAGTCATTTCCAAAGAAATTCAGACTATGCCAGACTTAGTTTCATTGGTTTCTGCCTTTATTGTTATCCCAGTCAGTTGCCTACAGTTGAGCCATTTCATATTAATTTATGTGTGCACTGTGACTGCAGTCAAAAATTGGAAAGGGGTGGCACACTCCAAGTACATTACACCATGTGGAATTTATAGAAAATCAGATCTCTCCCTTAAAGTCCACTGCTAAATTAGGATAATTATATATGTATAAACAAATGTAATGTACTATTGGCATAACTATTCCATACTCCAGGCTGTCTTCATTATCCTAGACCTAAGCTTTCTACAAGGTTTCCCACCTGATACAGCAGTAGCATGTCAATTAACATTAATTTGGAGGCAGTATAGCGCAGTGGTCTAAGGCTCTGAGCTGCAAATCTGGTGACATCCAGCAGACCAGACCTGGGTTTGAATCCCACAGCTTCCACTTGCATACTGTGTGACTCTGAGCAAGTCACTTAACCTCCTTGTGCTCCCAGGTCACTCCTGTAAAAAAGCTTTCAGCTTAGTGTGCTATACCTGGTTAAACAACTAAATAAAAAAACATACTAACATGCCAGCAAAATAGGCCTAACGGTCTTTCGAGTCTGCTCGATTTTCTGCACTCGCACTGAGGGTCGATTTTGGTGCCCCCTCCCCCTTGGATTATACTGTCTCCAGTCCCAGATGTTCCATCTGTATTGGGCCTGGTCAGATTTACCCTCCCCCTGTACCTGTCAAATCCCCTCAAACTCATCCACAGTCTCCGCCTCTACCAGCTCCCTGGACAGTGCATTCCATGGATCCACCATCCTTTCAGTGAAACACCACCACCTCCTCCTCCTCCTCCTCTCCCCTCTGAGCCTGCCCCCTTCCAGCTTAAACCCGTGACCTCTCGTTGCCCCCCCCCCTTCTTTTGGAGCACCTTGCCTGGGCCCCCCTTATTGATCCCTTCGTGTACTAAGACCTTTATCATGTCCCCCCGTCCCTCCTCTCCTCCAGGGTGTACATGTCGAGCTCCTTGAGACTCTCCTCGTAGGTCCTCTCCCCCAGGCCTCAGATCATTTTGGCTGCCCTCCTTTGGACCCTCTCAAGGAGTGTAACGTCCCTCTTTAAATGTGGTCTCCAAAACTGCACACAATACTCGAGGTGTGGCCTAACCAAGCAGTTGTACAGGGGAAGGATCACTTCCGCCTTTCTGGAGGTAATCCCCCTGGCGATGCATCCCAGCATCCTATTTGCCTTTGCCGCTGCCCTCCAGGTCTCAGAGTTGTTCATTTTGACATCTACCACTACCCCCAGGTCCCTCTCACCCTCCATGACTTGAATCGGGTCTCCTCCCAGGGTACACCCCTGGCCTGGATTTCTGACTCCCAGGTGCAGAACCTTGCACTTGCCTGCATTGAATTTTAGTTTCCATTTTCCCGACCACCGTTCCGGAACCTCCAGGTCCTCTGCAAGGCCACCCTCCCCTTCCCTCCTCTTCATCCACCACTGCAACCAGCTTTGAGTCATCTGCAAAGAGACTCACTTCATGCCTGATCCCCTTCCTCTTGTCTGAAACATAGGTGCTGAACAGGAGTGGCCCCAGCACTGACCCCTGGGGCACCCCACTAGTAACACACCTTGGGGATGAGGCTAGCCCTCCAACCACCACCTTTTGAGTACACTCAGAGAGCCAATTTCCTATCCATCTTAACAACGGTCTCCCTACCCCCATTTCCTTCAGCTTAGCCAGCAGGCCACTGTGGGGTACCGAATCAAATGCCTTGCTGAAGTCCAGAAAGAGGACGTCCAAGGGCCTACCCTGGTCCAGGGCCCTCATCACCCAGTCATAGAACTCAACAAGGTTTGTCTGGCACGATCTTCCCGGGACAAAGCCATGCTGCCTATCGTCCAAATACCCAGTTTTCTCCAGTAACCTCCCTAGCCTTTCCTTGACAATACCCTCCATTACCTTGCTGACCAACGATGTCAGGCTAATGGGCTTGTACTTTCCCACCTCCTCTCTTGATCCTCCCTTGTGGATCGGCATGACGTGGGCCACCCTCCAGTCTTGGGGCACCCACCCAGTCCTCAGAGAGATGTTGAAAAGCTCCACTAGGGGGACTGCCAGGACATACGCCAGTTCCCTCAGCACCCTGGGATGTATCATCTGGCCCAGGTGCTTTCTTCATCCGAAGGGACCCGAGGGCTTCCCTTACTCTCTCTACCGGGATTTCAGCCTCCACGGCCTCCTTCTTTTCACCCTGTACTGCTGGACCCCCACTTGTCTGTGGTGGCCCCTTCCTTTCCACAGACCTGTCAGGGCCCCTGATCTCTACCGGTCCCACCCCTTCCTCCGGTTTGCCCCTGCTCCCCCCGCAACACATAGCCCCTCCATCCCCCCTAGTAAAAACTGAGGCAAAGTACTCATTTAGGACTTCTGCCTGTTCCCCCGCCTTCTGTGCCCAACCATCCCCTATCCTTATCCTGCTGATCTGCACCCTTACTTTCCTTTTCCCTTATGTATCTAAAGAACCCCTTGTCCCCCTCTGGATCCCAATGGCCTAGGACTGCTCCTTTTTTGCCTTAGCTGCTCTCACCACTCTGGTGACTCTCTTGGCTGTCAGCTCATATTCCTCCTGATCCCTTTCACTCCTTGAGCGCTTGAAGCACCTATAGGCCACCATATTGTCCCTCACCCACCTCCTGTACCTCCCGGGTCCACCAGCAGGGTTTTCTGGCCTTACCAAACTTACGCCTTTCCCTTGCGCAGGATCTGGTAACCTCCTGTATTCCTCTCCTAATGATCTCCCACCTGCTGTCACCATCCATATCCGGCCTTATCCTGTCCAAATGATCTTTAAGGATCATTCCCATCTCCCTGAAGTCTGCACCCCTAAAGTCGGTTACTACTGTCCTTGTTCGGCTTTCCTCCCCCCCAGATCCAGAAGACTGTGGCGTGATCACTCCCCGTCAACACCTCTAGGCCCCTAATCTGATCACTGTCTGCCAGGACCGTGTCCGGGCCTCCCTAGTTGGCTCACCCACCTACTGGATCAGGAACGCATCCTGGAAGACATCCAGCAGCCTCTGCTCCCTGGCCACTGGTGACGTCATAGTCCCCCAGTCTGCTCCTGGCATGTTGAGGTTCCCCATTACCACTACCCTTCCCTTTCCCAGTCTACAGTGTCCCTCGAGATTTGCCACCAAACTTTCTTCCAGAATCTCTGCCAGTGCTAGTGGTCTGTATACCACTCCGACCTTTACTCTCTTACCCCACTCCATCAGCAGGGTGAACCAAATAGCCTCCACGTTTTCCCTCCGCCTCCTCTACCCCTTCAATACCCATGCCATTTCTGACTAACAGTGCTACACCATCCCCCATTCCCTCCCCCCTATCTTTTCTGAACATAGTATAGCCCTCCAGATTTAGGTCCCACTCGTGCCCTTGAGTGGCCCAGGTCTCAGTGACTGCTGCCACATCTACCACCCCCTCAACCAGCATCGCCTGGAGCTCAGACATTTTATTTCCTAAGCTCCTGCCATTTATCAGGACCACTCTCGTACATTCTCATTCTCATGAGACCACTCTCATACATCTCATTCACATACAGTATATGCTGCCATGCAGTATTGCCATTATACAGGTTACACACTGAAATAACTAAAAACAATTTCAAGTTAATAAAGTTCAAACCAGTTGTCTTTAAAATAATCAAACGGGTCATAAAGGATCCCGAATAATTTCAATTAGACCTTTTATTTGGAGTGCTCCTGCAGCATCTGATGGAAACCCTGAAAAAAAGGTGGACTATCCTTGTAGGCTCTGCCAAAAGAGAATGTAGTAATTTAGTTTTCATATTTTAACAGGATCCAAGCCAGCAAGAGCATTTTTATTCCAGCTGCAATGCACACTAGCAGGCCTTGACATCCTCCCAGCACCGTTTCTGTTCACAAAATGGATGCCTCCACGTCACAGTTTCAGTTCTCTCTGGTCTGCTGAAAGCATCTGTTAAATCTAACCTACAGTAGCAGTCAGGTTATTGATCAGTATAACAGTCAGGTTATTGGATCAGTATAACAACTATTAAAAATCAGTATATAATCAACATTTTTTTAGGTTATACAGCAAAAGGAAAGCAACTGTTCGTAGCTATGCTGAGTCAAACCTTACAAGTGACACTTTGGTTTAGGAGAAAAAGTTTCAAGGCAATTTGTGGGCATCTTCCATCTGATTGCTAAACCCACTGTAATAATAATAAGTGTGACCAGAGACTACTGGGTACAACACAATATTACCTCCTTGACACATGGAATTAAGTCAGGGCTCATGCGTCCCTCTTTTGTTGCACTAGGCTGTACTCTAGGGTAATCCTCACCTTATTTCATCCCATAAATAAGCTTCACCTTTGATGGCATTTGTGTAATCACTGCTATCCCAAGTACTACTGCACATGGACAACAGCAGTATCCCTATAGGTGTACAGTAAAGAACTGGGCATCTCCCTCCAATGCCACACTGTGATGCAAAGAGCAATTAAGAAACGGAGCAACAGGCAACCATGCTTGGTGCAAAAAATCTTCTTGTATGCACAGAATCAAAGAGCAACAAAGGACCCACTGACTGAGTCCCCCCCCCCCACCTGATGTGTCACACAAGTGGACGGGGGTCTGACTGTGGACCTGCCATCAGTTTTTGATTCTCTGCACTTTGATAATCCTCACCTTATTTCAGTCCATGAAAACACCATCAGTAATGGCATTTATGCCAAATCACTGCCGTGCCAAGTACTAATTACTGCAAATAGAAAAAAACTAACTGGGATATGACACTGCTGACAATGTTAAAGGATGGGGCTCACTTCACTTCAAAAAACAGCCTTCACATTTTTTTTTCCGCAACAGGCCTTGGCTCCTAGTAGCGGAGGGAGTAGGCTGGATAGCTGTAACTTTGACTGAGAAATGATAGGAGAGCCATGCAGAAAGACTTTATGAATAATGGACAGACATTTCCAAAAGAGGCATCCTTATTAACTAATACACATGTTAAAACCAAGACTGACTCAAACGGGAACACTGAGATAGGGCCAAGATGAAGCGGCATCTAGGCCACAGAATGTTGCCTTGTCCATCTATCATGTGGCCTGTTACAATGAAAGACATTTGAACAATATTTGTGAAGTGGTTTGAGTTCTATCCTTTAACGCTGTTTCACGTCTATCGCTCAGCAAGTGACTACCCAAGGCACACTGTGAGAGAAGAGGGCATCCTGGTTTTGTTGCACATGACAATTCTTGGACAGCCTTATTTGTGTCGGAGAATCTATATAAGCAGTGCTTGATAAGCATTACAAACATATGGCTTAAAATCCTTCAATTTGTGTTCTTCAGAGTCATCAGAAGTATCATTCTTTCTTACTCATTTTTTTAATCTGTGGCCTTATGGTTGTAAATACGGACAGTCATGAGAAAAATAGAAATTACGTACCTACCGTAATTATGATCTTTCTGTGTATCTTCACCATTCATCACAGATGGGTACTGGCGAGATCAGGACCGTTGAGAGCCTTTTTTTTTTTTTTAAAGGATGGAGCGGCATGGCGCGCCACCCTTGGGCCGGCGTACTCGTGGTGCTCGAGGATTAGCCATTAGCTGTGTCGACTCCGCCTGCCTACCAGTTCTGAGTCGCGGAGAGGAAGAGGAAGGGATGGAGGGTGGGACATGAGAGTCCAAGGGACAGAAAAGGAAGAGAAACTGAACTAAAGGAGAAATAATGACAGAGGACAGCATAGAAGAAGTAAAACTAAGGGGATTGGGTAGGGGCCCAATCTCTGGAAAAGGAAGAAGAAGGGGGGAGAGAATTTGAGGAGAGTGAGAGTAACAAGAATCCAGGACCCTTGTCCGTCACTCAGACTATATAGGAACTGCAAGGAGTGGCAAAGCTCACCTGCCAGAATTCAAGGCACAGAATAACTGGCAAACCCCAAAAGCAGAGTCGGCTATTCTGGAGAAGGACAGGGTACAGGGACTCAGTACTCTCTCTGTAAACACATTTGGTGAAAAAAAGGTTTTTTTTTTTTTTTTAAAAAAGGAAGGAAGGATAACAGAAGGAGGGCAACCACCAGTTCTCACCCTGTAGGGGTGTAGATAATAGTAGAGAGGAAGTGCCACTCGAACTGTACCCCTTGGGGAAGAAATTACCCCCTGTGTGTCCCAACTACCACTCTCAAAGAGGGTAGGCACAGAGGAGGAGGATCCAGAGACTGGAGCCCCAGGGGATGGCCGAGTAGGATTATGATGAATGGTGAAGATACACGAAAGATCATAATTACGGTGGAGTACGTAATTTCTGTATCTTATCTGTGTCAATCTTCACCATTCATCACAGATGGGTGAGTACCAAGCCCCAGAAGGTTGATTAATGCACCCTAAGGGACAGTGTCCCTTAGCCCTCAGTGGGTGACACACTAAGGGGGGGAACCTTCTGGGCTTAAGGAGGCCCGAGAGTGGGGAGAGCAAGACGGGGTCCCTCCGGAGGGGGAAGGAATTTGCCCCGACAAACGCTGTCTCGCCCTACGGGAAAAGAGATAGGTTCCCTGGTGAGCGGAGCAAATCACCCTACGCCGGGCCAAGGGTGACAACCAGGAAAGGCAAAGCCACGCCGATCTCCTGGTGCAGATCGCTGTCCCTACTACCCTGGTAGCTACCTCACTGGCGTCGTAAGATGCCCTTGCTTGGTGCCTTGCTAGCTCCAGGCCACGTGCAGAGAGAGCGATGGCTTGCCTGGTTTGCTCCGAGTCAGGCAAAGCAGCTAGGATCTGACCCAGCGCTGACCACAAGAACCTGTTGTGGGCTGCATAGTGGGCCTGATGAGCGGAGATGGAGAGAAGCAACCGTGCCGAGAGCCCCAGAAATCAAAATCGAAGAGTCCTGATCTGGGGGCGGTCACTGATGGAAAGCACGAAGCCAGTCAGGAGTGTCAGGTGCATCAATCCGGACTGTGGATGAGGCACAGAACCTGGAGACTCTGGGGGAGCGCAATACCTCTGGCTGAGGTCCCTAGGTGCAGGAACTCCGGAGAAACGCATGGACGCCTCCCGAAAGGGAGCAGGCCAGAGCGGCACCACAAGGGTGGCCGCACTGAAATCGCCTAGAAAGGCGTGCGCCGCATGCTCAGGATTGCTCATGGAGAGGGGAGAGAGGTGAAGGTCCTCCAGCATCCTCACGAGGAAATGCTGATACTCGGAGAGATCAGCGGCAGGAGAGATATGGACAGACGGTTCCTCTCCCCCTGAAGAGGGGGATGAGGAGCTGGAGGTCACCATGCACTCAGAGTGGCTGCTCGGGGGGAGGTTGAAAAACCTGGCTGTCCATGGCCCTAACGTAGGCAGGGAACCAAGCAGCCACTGCTCTGAACTGTTCCCCAGGTGAGAGGACCGCCAGGGACCAAGAATACCTGGGAATGCTGGAGAAGGCGGCAGAGGGAGGTGGCGAGCCGGAGGAGGAAGTCGGCTGACCTCTGCCAGGGCTAGGAGCAGACCATGGACCCCGGAGGGTGTCCTGGGAATACTCCGCAGCCGACAGCTGTACAACCATGTTGGTACTGCCTAGGCTGCGCCCAGAAGAATCCCCCAAGTGAGGCGACCGGGGCCGTATAGATCCAGAAGGATGGTCCCCTGCCTCCAAAGAATGGGACCCCCTCAAGGAACCAGAAGGGGAAGGGCGGAAGTCCGTGCTTCGGCTTCGTCCAGGGCCTGGGTGGATCCCAGAGAAAGGTCGACGCGCCGACCCCACACCCCTCGGAGTCTGAGAGAGTCCTAGTCCTCGAAAGGGCCAGCCTAGGAAGCTGGCAGCTCTGGGCTGCCCCGAAGGGACCCAGGGAGCAGCCCTCTCCTCCTGTGGGCTTCCGACAGGCCCAAAGTTGGGCGATCGAGACACACCACGGAGGGTACCACTGCCGGGTCAAGGAACCCCCAAGGCCAGGCTGCATGGCAATGGTGGCGCACCACAGCCTGCTGGTCAGTACCACTGACCCTAACCTCGGGGAACAGGCGCACCTCAGAAGGGGATGACTGAGACCGTCGTGGAGACACTGGCTCGTCCTCCTCTGCAGACAACCCGAAGGGTGTGACTGCCCTCGACTCGAGCCCGACTCTGAAGAGTAGAGTCTGAGGCCCTAAGCCAGGCGGTAGGAGGGCGAGGAAAAGCGACTACAAAGGGCAGAAGTCAAGCAGTGGCCAAGGCGGCATCTGCACCCTCCACAGCCCCGATAGCGGTGCTGGCAGAAGAGCAACAAGGCAGCATGGGCCAAAGGTCCTGAGTAGGGCCAGCTGCGGCACCGTCAAGTCCACTGGCACCAGGGCGGTACCAGGAACAGAGGCAGCACCGACAGAAGCCCCAGCAACCGCCTCGGCACCGGCGCGCGCGCCAGGCCCTCGGCAGCGACGAGCGGGCGTAGCGACTCCAGCGGACTCGGCGCGAACCGACGCACCGCCAGACCCTCAGCGCTGCGCGCACGGAAACCATGCGCGCTGAGGCGGCACGATGGAGCTGACTCGAAGGCCTGCGCGCGCCCGAGGGCGGTGCTGAGCAAGACCGAGCGGCGATGCGATTCGGGTCACGCGCGCCCTTGGCGAAGTCGGCACCGTGAATGGTGCCGACAGGCCCATAGCACCGCCAACAGGACCACAGCGCCCGGCGGCACCAAGCGGCTTGGCGTCGAGGATGGCGTCGACCGGGCCTTCGGACGCGGGGAGTGACACGAGGAGCCTTCACCCCGAAGGAGTGATTGTCATAATGGCGCCTCCTGCCCGCTCCGGGAGAAGCGGGATGGGCCTCTGCGCGGGAAGGAGTCTCGGCCAAGGCTAGGCTCTGAAGGCGAGGCTCCCTCCTCCTCGGTCCGTATAGAACAGGGAGGGACCCGGAGGAAAGGTCGAGGCGCGGCTTGGCCTGACGAGTGCGAGACCTACTCCCGAAAGTCGGCGGAGCTCGCCCTACTTTAAACGTGCCGCAGCGGTCCATGGAGAAGCAGGCGTCGCACGAATCCATGTCGTGAAGCGGGCCAAGACACGACAGACACCAGTCATGCTGGTCGGTAACGAGTACTTGCAACCGCCGCGGGCACCCGGCATGGGGGCCGCCGTCTTAGGCGACTTTTGCCCTCCGACGCGACATGACCTAACGGGAAAAAACATCAAAAACAGACTCGGCGTCGCTAAACTGTAAAATAAATGGAAAGATCTTACCAGCGGCGTCGAGTATGGCGAACTAGAACAGCAGGAACGGCCGGACTGTCGACGACAAAGCTAAGGCCTAAAATTATTGAAAAATCTTCTCCACAGGCTTCCCACCCGAAGCGCGACCTCGGCGGCCCGGAGGCGAAGAACTGGTAGGCAGGCGGAGTCGACACAGCTTAACGGCCAATCCTCGAGCGCCACGTAGTACGTCTGCCTCGAGGGCGGCGCCGATGCTGCGTCGGCTCCGCCTATCCTTTTAAAAAAAAAAAGGCTCCCATGGGGTCCTGATCTCCGGCCAGTACCCACCTGTGATGAATGGTGAAGATTGACACAGATAAGATTGTATGTTTTACCAATACACAAGAAAACTCAGTAACATCTCAAATATTAGTTTAATTACCATTTCTTAATTCTGAAAACCAATTAAACTGAATATTAAAACAGATTTCTACATCAGGTAAAGAAATAACATTCCATGTGTACTGAAAGCTTTTAAAGATTGCTGTCAAAAACAAGTAATTAGAAAAAATGTATTACAAAAGATGTCCAACTTCACTGACTAACCCCCCCAAAAAAAACACACACATTAATATTGAAACTGTGCTAAGAAACAGAGCAGAGACTACTAAAACCAGAATAAGGTGATACAAATATAGTCTTTAATTGTGTCAATGGTGTGTGTCAAACCCATAGAAAAAACTAAAATAATAGTCCCAGAGGCAGTCCTACTGTTTAAGAGATGTATAATTTGAGACAGAAAGGGAGAATAATGTGTGTGACTCAATGGAACAAACAGCCAATGATACTGGTCATGTGAGGGGGTGGAGCTGGGTTTAGGCAGTTTTTGTTCGAGCACTGTAGCGGAAGAGGGAAATGCTTAACCAGGAAAGGCACACTAGGCTGAAGCTCATTTCCAGGTGCAACCTGGGAGCACAAGGAAGTTAAGTGACTTGCTCAGGGTCACACAGTATGCAAGTGGGGCTGATGGGATTCAAACCCCAGTCTTCAGGTTTGCATCTCCGTGCCCTTAACCACTACGCTATACTGCCTCTACAAGTGCTTCTCATGTGTAAAAACACACAGGTTGCTGCTTATATCTAGCTTTCTGTGCACACTGCATACTGTTTGCCAATGTCGCTAATCCTGTACAACTTGCTGCTGTTTTTTAATACTGTATAATGCTGCTTATTGTCTGTCTGCAAAACAATGTACCCTGTTACTTACTACTCCCCTTGTTCCCCCTTCCCGGGTTATGTCTATAACATGATATTTGTGTGCATCTCTGTAGCCTTACCTAACAAAACTGTTCTAAAGAGCACCTTTCTTGGTGCAGTGCAAACATCTCAGGAGGCTCCCTTACCTGAATGGGAGTTCCTCCGTAGCTGCTGTAAATTTTTTGGCTGAGCCCCCAAAGGTAGGAAAGAGATCGTATTTTTCCCCCTGAAGGGGCTAGCCGCTCGATCTCTTCCACTTCCTGATCGCCGACCAAAACATTTAGCTACTACAGAGGAACTCCCATTCAGGTAAGGGAGCCTCCTGATGTGTTTGCAGCAAATAAAGAAATCCGGGGAAAGGAGCTCTTGAAAAATAAGTAAAAATAAACAATAATGCTAAGACAAAATTTTATATATATAGAAAGACCCAACACATCTTCTGACTTTAAAGAAGATTTTTTAATTAAAGAAGTTTATGCCCACTGGATTTCAGTAATAAAATATTACTCCATACATTTTTCAATGACATTCAATGCTCACACCCTATCTTGCCTAAGCTGCTGTGGCTGAAAAAAACTGCCTTGGATATCTTTCAGGTTGTTTGGTCCATCTGCAGCAGCACAACCACAGCAAGCAATGGCTGTCACAACAATAATGCATGTTAACAAATATGTGATCACAGAAATCAAATGGTCACTTAACTTACTTCCTCACCCACCCCCTCACTTGTTCTGCCCTTGCAATTTTGTTTCCTTCACTACCTGTACATATATTTTGATTGGTCTTCAGCTTTGATTATGGTCCCTGATGTATTGTATTTACTGTATATACATTTTTTCATATCCCCTACCCCCAGGGCACATCTTGAAACAAGCTACCAGCATCTCAGTATGTCTTTTTATATATATATATATATATACACACACATACATACACACACACACACACACACACACACACACACACACACATATCTATATCTATATAGCTCTTCGAGACACATAGGTATTTTATTTTTTTCTCCTCTGACCCCCCCCACGGCTCATGGCCATGCGGCGTGTGGAGGCACGCACCGCCCTGTGGCGCTAGTTTAGCCTCTTCCACCTCCTTTAACTGTTTCTGCTGCACCCTCCCCATCTATGCTACCCACTGGACTCCACCCGGTGAAGAAGAGCGCTTTACGAGGAAACCAGCCACCGGAAAGGAGAGAGCTGCCAGCCGGCCTGCCGGTGCAGCAGTTGGATTTCCGCTCGCGATGCTGGTGACCCAGGTTTGGGAATGGACTCGGGTCGGAGGGCCAGCCGGGAGGAGATGGACTGAGTGCCCCACGGCTGCTCACCTTCTCCGGCGGGGGTGAGGGAGGGGTGGAGTGATCAGAGCTGTGGCGATACCCAGTGGAGGCTGGGTTGCACAAGCTCCAACGCCAAAAGTAAGCTCGAGGGCAGGCGGACGCAGGTTGCCATTGCACGTCCCACCCTCACCCAACGGGGAAAAAAACTACGCTGCTTGCTGCCAGGATGATGCCTGCCCCTCCACTCTAATGAGTGGTCAGGCTGGCTCCTGGACCTATCCCGTTGTCTGCGGCACTTGGGCTGGTGCCGCAGCCCGCCCTGGGAGGTAATTCAGGGGGTATCCGGGAGCAAGGGCTAAATGTGGGAGTGGAGGGGGCCATGACCTAGGCGAATGGCTTGGTGGCAAAGCAGCAGATAAATAAAGAATCAAAAAAAAAAAAGAAAAGAGAGAGCTGCCCTTCGGCATACTTGATCCTCTCCACCGCCTGCACCAATGACTTAGGATTGCTCGAACCGGGTCACCAGTGTAGCATGAGGTGTGGCGTCCAGCGCCTCAAAACCCTCAGTACAACCGGGCTGGCTCCTGGTGAAACTTCTGAAATAACATCTACTGGGAAGTCAAAAGTAAGTAATAAGAAAGATGAAGTTTAGAACAGTGTAAGATGTCTTACAACAGCTTGCATGGATTGCTGCTTCAAAAAGCGTCAAGCAAGCATCAAGGGTCTCTGTCACAGTCAACAAATCACCAAGTGCTCAGCCACCATGCAGTGTTCTACATCTTCTTCTTGTGTGTCCGTGTGAGGGAGAAGTCCTGCACAGACCTGAGGTGGGGGAGTGGTGGCATAACAGACTCTGGCTTTCAGTTAGAAGCCTTTGATCTGCCCATAGTGGATGCTGCTTATGCAGTCTGGCAGGTCAGTGGACACACTATTTTGATTCTTCAGTGATGACCAGGGCAGTGGGAAATGTCAGTTAGCCTCTTTTTTCTTTTACATAAACTGAAACAGGTACAAAATAAAAATAAAATACCCACAAGGTGTAAAAGAAGTCTTCAGGTTTGGTGGTCAAGTGGCCAGCAGACAAAGATTTTTAAGGGGACAAAGCTATTGTAATGGTTGCCCTATCATGCAATTGTATAGGGTCGGTACCCGAATCCTTGTGGACATACTGCCACATAGGCATTATTTTTAGTGGCAACTGCTGTCCTTTAAGTGACCATTTGGCTAGATAGCCACCATTAAAATAGCAGTATTTCATAGTCACCATGTAATTTATTTCAGCACTAATGTTTAAAGTTTTAAAAAATTCCTGCTCATGTGACAAGCAGCCATGAAAAAATTAAGTATCTTGGTACAGTGCTGTGGGGTTTACCATCAGAAACGTGGTAAAACCATTCTAATACATCCTCAGTAACAATCTAGTATGTACATTTGACACGTAACCTCGAGATTTTTAAAAATGGCAAGTGGCTTCCATTTTTAATTACTGAAGTCATTAAATAAAAAATTTGCTATAAAAGCAGTTTTTAAAAATATCGGAGAAAACTGAAAACACACTGAGGATGAATCCAAGGATGTCAGAAATACATTTTTGCTAAAAATGATGCAAATTTTTTTATCAACTAACAAATAGTGCAGCTTTAAAAAGCCAAACTTTGATAAATGTTTTCCTTAAGGACACAATTCTGAGAATGTTTTATTTTTTTGGGAGGGGAGCAGATTGGACCTACTCTGAAGCAAGGGACATGGTTCCCTTCTTCCCCTCAGGTCATTTGACAGTGTCGCATAACAAGACCTCCAACCCCATTATTGTGTTAAATTCTGCCACTTGCACTGTTCTGAGTTCAGAGGTTTATGTGCGGCACTGGGGAATACTAATACTGTGTACAGGCCCTCATTACGCGAAAAACCATAACAAATCCTTTTTTTCAGTTGTTTTGTTTTCTGATTTTTTCCCCAAATATTGGACGCAAATGCCTCTTGGAGAACACATCCCTGCAAGAGCAAGCCCTAAAAACAAGGGTGATTTGTTAGCACCCATGCAGACCAGTGGTCAGAACAGTACACAAAGGCCTACTTTTGTACTACATATGTATTTGTTGTGGACATCAAAGCCAGCATGTTTTGATTCAGCCTGGCTTTTTTTTTTTTTTTTTTGCATTATTTGTTTATCCCTCCTTCGTGCCCCAGAGTTACCTCTCCTTCAGGCAGCCATGGACCCGGACATTCCCCTACTAGCTCCCCTCAGCCACCTACCTCATATCTGCAGCCTTCCTCGGGATAGTCCGGTGTAACCCTGCACCGGATGGGTCCCCCTTCTCCGAGGGGGAAGGCACCAGCGGGCGGAACCAGCACACAACTCTCTCGGGCCCTCGGAGCTGCTGAGGCAATCCTGGCTCTCAGGGAGTCTTTGGGGATGCCCGGGGCTGGCGGCCGTCATCCGGTTAACTTCCAGAGCGGGTTTTTTCTCATTTTTCTTGTTCCCCCTTGTTGCGACGCTACCTGCAGTGCCTCAGTCTCCACTGGGGCTGCTGCATCAGCGAGGCAGCTCCCCTAACCCACCCAGGACAGGAGGAGCAGTCCGTCCGGACTCGATCCTGCCCTTTCCCTGCCGACCCGAGGCCGAAGTCCGTTCCAGACCGGTGCTGGTGTGGGAGTCGAGGTAAAGGCGGCAGCGCCTCAACCCTCTACGCCACCGGGCCGGCTCCAGCCTGGCTTTTAACACTGAATGCATTTGCTTTTTGGGGAGAGTGGAAGTGGGATTCCTTTTTCAATTTAAAGCAGTATTTGTACGAGTTCTCCCCAACCACACTTGCAAAACATTTACCTACGAGAGGTTGGCCCCCATAATCAAATGGTTAGCAGGCTGACCCAACAGCACAGAATATACCACAGCGCACACTCTAATATGGGATCCCCCATGCATACCAGGCCCAGTGGTATGCATTGAGATGTTTTGGCAGTGCTCATTTGCAGAGCTGTATAATGCTGCCAAAACCCCTATCTCCACACAACTGAGCCTCCCTACCAATCGCACCTTCTGCCTGTACCATGGAAGCCCAGAAAGCCTAGTGGATCCCCACCCCTGATTGCCTGTCCTGTCCATATCACTTAAACCCTGGTAGTGGTCAATTCAAATAAAGTCCATCACAGAAGCCTTGGTAGTCTAGTGTACATCCCACCCTTAAAGGGGCATCCAACCCACCTCCCCAACCCACTGACTCATGACACCCCAGTCACTGCTGCCATTCTATGGCATATAAGGCAGTGACGGATAACTACCTACCTCACGGACAGATCCCAAAATACTTTACTTGGAAACACTCTCTCTCCCTCTGCCTATAAAAATATGGAGTCTCCGAGGATCTATTTGTATTCTTCTCTGCTTATTCATAAACAATCTCTCCAGGGCCCACCAACAAAGCAATACTCTTCTATATGCTCATGATTTAATTAGTTACCATATTTTAAGTCCCTGACTAACCTCTCTCAAACACAAAGATTCTTCCTGCATGCAAAACTGATTTCAGAGCAACAGACTACCACTCAATGCCAAATAAATCAAATCAATATTGTTTAGCTCTAAATTTTCTAACCAATCCACCTCCTTAACTATTGCTTACCGCAATGGCTCTATAATGAACCAGTGTACAACTTTAAATACTTGGAGTGTCACACTAGAGCCCACCCTTAACTGTTCTGATCACATTGCTACCGTGGGCAAAAAGACACACCAAAAACTGAGTATAGCTCACAGATTAGATCGATCCATGACTCCTGAAGTTAGTCTTGCCATTGCCAAATATACTCTGCTACTTGTGCTCAACTGTGCCTTCCTTATTTATATACAAGTTGCTGCAAATGATGTCTTTTGAATGACCACAGTCCAGAACATCTGCCAGGTCTGCTTCACAGCCACTTTTTAGAACCCACCACTACACCTTATACAGTACATGAATCTTGCCCCCCTCCCCCCCAAAAAAAAATTATGCAGGGACTTCACCCTTTGTTATCTTATAAATTGTTACGTTCCCCTAACCCATCTCACTTATCAAGATTCCTTAGGTCTGAAGTCAGCACGTGACCTGCGCTCCTCTAACCACATTTTGCTTGATGTGCCACATGTCTCTTCAAAAATGGGCACAATGACCTTCTCCGCAGATATGCCATCACTCTGGAATTCTCTTTGCATGGGCTTATGAGCTCTCTTCCCATTTTCTCTTTAAGATGCAACTCATGGGTCACATATTGACTGTATCAAGCTGCAATTGTGCAACATAAGCGGATATACAGCATTGGCTTCTGTCTGTATGAATATTGCTAAATTAGCACGTTTGCTGCCAATAAACTATGCTAAACTAAGAATATCACATGTTCAAACTTTTTAAGTGGGACTTGCATGAAAATGGAGATCAACCATAAGTTTTTTTTGTGTAGGACCTTATGGAAAGCAGGACATCAGTCATGACTTTCTTTCCACACTGCTCTAGACCTGTAGCCTGAAGCAACAGACCTATGGTGCACAACCCAGGCCTGAAGCATGGCCTTGGGTCACGAGGCTAAGTGCTTGAGGTTGGTGTTAAGAGTTGGGAAAATCCTAATGCAACACTTTGCTGCTTCCGTGGCTTTGGAACCTTAATGATACATTAACATAATTTTTTAGTTTTTTTGCAATGAATTGCTTTACTTTTTTGAGAATGCAGAATTGCAACTTGCTGACATGCAAAGCAAAAGCTGTCCTAAATTGCCATAACCAGGACCCAAAGTCCTAATGTGCTTCCCTATTTTTGACAAAATTACCAACTCAACCCTTACAAAGAGGTGCTACTGGGCCTCCAAAATTATATGCAAATTACATATAAATTTTCATAGTGGCGCACTAGCGCCACTATAGTTAGGGTTGAGCACGGTTTTGTATGTTAAACCTCAAACTTTGCACTTTGATATTTTTGTAACCATCCAACGGATTTGCATGAAATTGTGCTTGCGCGGTTTTGGGGGTTAGATATCTTCACGTGCCAAGCTTCATTCTGGTTGGGTATGTGGATTCCAAAATGCAGATAGAGAAAAAAGTTAAAAAATTTGCTGGGTTTTTTCCCCCCTTGTTTTCTGTCATTGACTAACGCCCAGACAGTTTGGACTTTTGGTCTGAAATCTTCAGAATAGAAAGGGCTTGGTCCCCAGATGTGCCTTTGCTGGTTTGGTGAAAACATTTTATTCCATTCTAAAGTTATTACATTTTGAAATTTCAGTTCTGAACATGGCCTTGTCTTTTGGATAGCTGCTTGGAACAAAAAAAGAATTTGGTCCATACGAAAAAGGATCCTTTTTCGTATGGGGGTAATCCTTTTTCATGAGAAAAAAATCTCTTCTTTGTATAGTTACCATCTTGTTTCCATAAAAAAAAAAAAAAAAGTCAAAATCCACAAAAATGACATGCTGCACACAGCAACACATATATCTTGCTCAACTGGACCTCATTAGGTGGATTCTGCACTTGCGTTTCCGGAAAAATGACCCACAAAAAAATAGGTTACCCACCTGTAAAAGTAGTTGGGCAGTTGCTTTTCCCTATAAGACTTGCCAGAAACATCTTCAAGCTGGCTCCACCCACCCACCCAAGTGGTAACTTCCTTAGCTCTGCCCCATGAGGCCAGATCTTGCCCACAGGAAGCAGTGTTGTGCGCCAAGGGTAGGGGAGGTTGGATGGTTCCGTGTGGATGAACATCACATACCTATCCTAGAACTTTTACAGGTGAGCAACCTGTTTTTCTAGGGATGTGGATATGATGTTCTATCCATACTTCTGGCAAACTCCTAGCAGTTCTCTGGGAGGAGGGAGGGAGGCAAGGCGCACAACCCCTACTTATGGAACAGAGATTGGAGACCTGAGGCCCCAAAACCAGCATCCTGGTGTGACTCGAGTTCAATGTGGTTATAAGAAATGAAGGTGTGTGCTGACTGCCAGAGAGCAGCCCTGCAGATTTCCTGGATAGGGATGTCCTTGGAAGCAGCCATCAAGACAGCGGTATGATGGATGGAATGAGTCCTTAGCCCTATGGGAGGCTCCCTACCCGCCAACCTATAGCAGAGGTAGATGCAGGCTACAATCCACCTGCTAACTGTCCGCTTTGCTACCGGTCTGCCAGGTGTGGCTTCAGCGTAGGTGACAAACAGCTAGCGAACCTCTGCCCGGATTCCAGTCATGCACTCCTTATAGTAGGCAAGCGCTCACTGCAGGTCCAAAGTATGGAGCCTGTGCTCAGCTTTCGAGGTGTGACTGGTGAAGTACACCAGGAGATTAATCACCTGGTTAAGGTGAAACTCTGACACAACCTTTGGGAAGAACTTCGGGTTGGGGCACAGGACAACCTTGTCCCTGTGGAAGACCAGGTAAGGAGACTCCACTGAAAGCGCCTGGAGCTCACCGATCCTTCTGGCTGACATGATAGCCACCAAAGCGGTGGTCTTCCACAGCAGGTGAGACATGTCACACCTGTGTATCAGTTTGAATGGCCTGCCCATGAGCTTTGCCAAAACCAGCAGCAAGTCCCACGGTGGTAGTGGTTCAGGCACCGGAGGGGAAATGTGGTCAAGGCCTTTGAAAAAACACCAGAACACCTTCTCCTGTGCCACTGACTGCTGACCGGCCTGTGCCCGGTAAGCAGAGATGGCTGCCAGATGCACCTTAAGCAGTGTACATTTCAGACATTTGTCTCTGTGGGACACTGACCCACTGGGTATAAAAAGCAAGAGTCAAATGAAAAAAATATTGGGTCATATTGTTCAACCGAGCCCAGACTCATAAAACAGCAGTATAAAAGCTCTGTAACAGCGAGTAGATTGTCCCCAGGGTAGAAGAAAAGGTGGATCAAAATTAAAAACTGTGCGTCAGTTGTCCCAATCTCCAACCCAAAAATGAACCCTACTTAAGGGTCATTGACAGAAGGCACGACTTAGAGAGGGACCACAGGTAGTCAAGGATGCTAGCCACCGGACAGGACAAAGGGTCCAGCCCCTTTCCCCGGCATCAAATGGAGAACCTCTTCCACCTGAAGGCATAGCATTTCCTGGTCAACTCTGAGATGCCTCCATAATAGTGAGGACATCTTCGGAGAGACCCAAAGCCTGGAACTCTAGCCGCTCAGGAACCAGGCTGTCAGGTGCAGTGATTGAAGGTCTAGATGGAGTACCTTCCCTCGACTGATGGAGAGCAGGTCTGGGCGGAGAGGAAGACGCCATGGGAGCCTGCTGCTGAGGCTGAGGAGATCAGGGTACCAGAACTGGCGGGGCCAGTCCAGAGCCACCAGGATCACCTGTACCTTGTCCCTCCTGGCCTTGAGCAACACTTTGTGAATCAAGGGAAGTGGAAGGAAGACACAGAAGAGACCTGAAGTTGAGGGCCTTGAGAAGGCATCCCTCTGCAGTGTTCCCTGCTGGGGGTGGGGGTGGGGGGGGGGCACACAAAACCCTCAGCTTTACATTCTTCCTGAAGGCGAACAGGTCCACCTGAGGGGTGCCCCACTGGGAGAACAGACTGTGTACTATCTATGGGTATGGGTGGAGAGACCACTCGTGAGACACCTCGCCCACACAGCTGAGTGAGTCCACCAGCTACTTGGAGGCCCCAGCCATATGGACGGCTAGGAGATCAGCCTCCAGGCTGTGCACGAGGGTCCACATGCGGAGAGCTTCCTTACACAGTGGTAGGGAGTGCATCCCGCCCAGTTTGTTGAGGTAGTACATGGTCGTAGTGTTGTCCCTCTGGACCTGGACCACCTGACCCCAGATGTATGGCGTGAATGCAGTCAGCACCAGCCGCACTTCTCAAAACTCCAGCAGGTTGATGTGGCATCGGGAGTCCTTGGGGGTCCATAGCCCGTATACTCTGTTCTCCCAAATGGGTACCCCAGCCCATGAGAGAGGCATCGGTCATTAGGATGGCTGTTAGTTCTGGGTGGAAAAACGGGATCCCTTCTTGCAGATGCTCTGGCATCAACCATCATTGGAGGGCATCCCACATCCGCTGGGTCACAGTGACCAGCTGCCAGAAGTGACCCCTGCACTGAGACCACTGGCTGGCCAGCTCCCACTGCAGGGAGCACATTCTCCAGTGGAACACGCTGGTGAAGGCCACCATGTAACCCAACAGGTGCAGGAAGTCCCAGGAAGGGCGCAATTGCCCAACCTGAAATGATCGAGCAAAGGAGCAGAGAACCCCTGCCTTGTCCGCCGGGAGCTGGGCTTTAGCTCTGCAAGAGTCTAGCTCCACCCTGATGAAGTGGATCACCTTCAAAGGTACAAGTTCTAACTTGGCCTCACTAACCAGGAGGCCAAGGGAGACGCAGGTCTGGAGGGCCAGGTACCTGGACCGCTCCACCTCCTGCCTGGAGGGACCTGTGATCAGATAGTCATCCAGGTAGGGGTAAACCCAGAACCCTCGGCACATAAGGTAAGCGGCCACCACTGCAAGGCACTTGGTAAAGACCCTGGGGGGCCAAGGACAGGCCGAATAGAATGGCCTGGAACTTGAAGAGGGTTCCCTCGGCTCGAAAGCGGAGGAAACTTCGGTGTGACAGATGGATCGGGACATGAAAGAACGCGTCCTGAAGATCCAGGGAGCAAAACCACATGTCTTGCTCCAGAGATGGTATGATCTTAGACACAGAGTTATCATCCTGAAGGTGTGTGACTTGAGAAATGTGTTCAGGTCGTGCAGATCTTGAATGGGGTGCCAGCCCCCCTGTCCACTTTGACATCAGGAAGTACCTGGAGACAAACCCTGGGTGTTCCAGAAGATCCGTGACAGGAACCATGACCTCCTTGCAGAGCAGCTAGGCTATGTCGTCTCTGAGAGCTGACAGAATGTCTGCGGATACCAAGCCCTCCCATGGGGTGTGGGCTCAGCAAGGAGGGTACTGCTCGAATTTCAGAGGCAGACCCTGAACCACCACCTGAAGAGTCCACCTGTACATGGTGACAGCAGACCAGGTGGAAAAGAAGTGGCAGAGCCAGCCCCCCACAGGAGGACCCAGGGGAGGTGTAGTGGGCATGATGGAGGTGGCCCTCACCCTGCACTGAGCAGGCTTGGAGGAGGATCCGGCTGAGGAGTCAACAAAGACTCTCCCCCCAGGCTTATGGACAACCGAGGCCATGACTTAAGCCGAGGTCTCCACGTCTGGGCCTGCTGACCAGCCTGGGGTTGGCCTAATTTGGCCATAAGAGTAGAGGTGGACTGAAAGGGCTTCCATTTCTGCAGCTGCTTAAAGTCCTTGAGGTCCTTTTGGGCAGATGTCACAGAGTCTAAGATGACACTGGATTTCTCAGTGTGGGTGAGGTGGGCCTCGACCCCTTGCCCAAACAAGTCGGTGCCCAGGAAGGGAACATCTGCTAGCTTGAGCCGAGTGTCTGCCGTGAAGGTCGCGATCCTCAGCCAAGCCCTGTGGTGCATGGCCACTGAGGCCACCACAGAGCGGGCACAGAAGTCCCCCAGTGTTCATGACTGACTGGAATGGTTTCGCTACAGCCCGGCCCTGGTCCTGGACCTGTTTGACTGTGGTCTGGAGGTCCACCGGCAGAGGAGGTAGCACCTCATCCAGAGTGCCCAGCAGGGCATTGGAGAAGTGAGCCATAAGGATGGCCGAGCTCCCTGGTAAAGACACAGTGAGGAGACAGCATAGATATTGTAAGCTGCGTGGTCCTATTTTTTTGGACTCTGTCGGGCAGCTTGTCAACATCCCCAGTATTGCCCGAGCGTCTGAACACAGAATCAGCCACCAGTCCCTCAGCCGAGGGGTGTTCTGTAAATCCTGAGAGGTAACCATTAGGTACCGCATACTTGCAGGCCATCTGGGAAGAGGACGCAGGGCAGGAAGAAGGGTGCTGCCAGAGCTCCAGGACAGGACCAAGAATGGCCTCCTCCATGGAAAAAATCTGTCCCCCGTCGAGGATCTTGGTCAAAGGGAATGGGCCCGTTTTTGGACGGGCTCCATTTTAGGACCTGTGGACTCTGAGATCAGGAGCAGAAGACCCATGAAGGAAGTAGGGTCTTCATCCGTCAAGAGATCCCCGTCGACTGGATGGGAGTGCAAGGAGGAACCCTCAGACTCCAAAGAGTCGTCAAAGAATGGTCGACCGCCCAAGTGCCCACTGACCCTCCGGGGACAGACGGGGCAACTGTGACAGTCAGTGAGGAAGACCCTTGGACAGCTGAGACTCCTTGGTCTCAGTAGCACCTCCATGGGGATCGCAGAAGACACTGGCTATAGCTGAATTGGGACAGTCTTGGTCTGCTCTTTAGACAGAGAAGCCGTCAGCCTGTGGGGCAAAAGCCAAGTGATGGCTGTTGTAGGAGTCTGGTTCATACCAGTGAGCACCAGCTGTTGCCACAGGAGGTCCTTGTAGCATCAATATAATTTGCACTGAAGCCTCTCCTCGTCTGAGGATGAGGATGAAGAGCAGTGGCGTTGCCACTTCCTGTGGTGTCGAGAACGGGAGCCCCGACGTTGGCAGAAGCCACTCGACTCATGGGAATAAGACAGAGACCTCGACCAGCGGTGGGGCGCAGAGGGATTCGGTGAGCGCCAAGGCTCCACTGGGTCTTGGTCGGAGACCAGAGGCGGCAGGGTCAGCGGACTGATCCGTCCCTACAACGGCCTGAGTCAGGACCAGAGTCCTGGTTAAGGAAATGTCAGCCTCTTCAGTCGAGAACTGGTCCGTTGGTTCGAGAAAAATCTTAGCCAGGACTTCAACCAATCTCTCTGCCAACTGGCCAGATAGGGTTACTGTGGAGCTGGCAGCCTGGGCCAAGGATTCAACTGAAGTCGGACCCGTAGAAGCACAGGAATCTGAAGCTCTCAACCGAGAGCACTCCCAATCCCACGAATGGTTGAGAGTCCTCTCTTTATTTTTTGTACTCTTACTTGGATTTAGATTTGTGCCTAGAGGGTCCCTGACCGAGGGCTGGCAGGGACTGGCAAAATTCCTTGAAGGACCCCTTGAAAGTTGAGCCCAGCTGCAGCAGTACGAAGGCAGAAGCCTAAGAGGAGTGGGAAGCATCCTGGGCTGTCTCCTTTAACACTGAAAGCTGTTCAGTGGACCCCAAAGCCGCGGAGGCCACCCAACAGGCATCCTTGGATTTGATCGGCGGGTTCCACTGGCCCAGGCGAGGTAGTCCTCGAGAACAATTGGGTGAAACAAGCAACAGAAATTGCAGGCCTAGGGATCATGCTTGTGCCCAGGCAGTAGATGCACATGGAGTGTGGGTCCATGCAAGACATTTTCTGCCTGCAAGGGCACCGGTGGAAACCCGGAGCAGACTAGTCATTCATCGTGGTCGCAACGATGATTGAGCTGAAGACAAACTCGAAAGAATTTGAAAGAAAATCTGAAGATTTAACAGGAAAGTGCCTACTCAGCGCTGGAGTGGTAAGGAGGGAACCTGCTTCTTCCAGTGGAAAGGAAGATCTGATGTCATGGGGTGGAGCCGAGGGAGTTACCACACGGGTGGGTGGGAGAAGCCAACTTGAAGACGTTTCCAGCAAGTCTTAAAGGGAAAGACAACTGCCAGTGCCGTGGATACATCATATCCACGTTCCTAGAATTTTTTTTTTTAACATTTAAAAATGTATTTTTGTGAGCCCATTTTCTTTTCTTGTATGGGTATACAAAAATAGGAATTAATCCATACGAAAAAATATGACTTCACATGAGAAAAGAATTTTAACTTAGTTTTTTTTCAATTTTTTTTTTCATATGAAGGCATTCTTTTATCATATAAAAGAAAAAAGCATATGAAAAAGGATGCCTTCATACAAAAAAGAATGGGGAAAAAACTAAGTCCAAATTCTTTTTTGTACGAAGGCATCCATTTTCGTATGCCTTTTTGTCATTCATACAAAAAAATAATTTGGACTAAGGTTTTTTCCCCCATTTTTGAACCTCAATAAGCCATAACTCCCTCAATATTTGGACTTAAGGCACAAGCTATATATCAAAACAAATGTCTTAAGTACTGCAATAATAATACACAATCCCCCAAAAGAATTTAGTGCCTACATATAAAGACCATAAAAAGGAAAAAAGGAATGTTATCATAGGATAACATTGGAACTTTAATAAGCCGTAACTCCCTCAATATTTGGACTTAAGAGAAACTATATGTCAAAACAAAGGCCTTTAATAAGCATTGCAAGAACTTCCCCCCACACATATATACTTATACACATATATGCACACGCACATTACATATACACATATATATATATATATATATATATATATACATATATACACACACACACACACACATATAATATACACACACGCGTAATATAAAAATAAAAATCTAAAATTTCCATAGGATAGCATTGGAACTTCAACAAGCCATAAACACCTTCAAGATTTGGACTTAAGGGACACTCTACATATCAGAAAAAAGGTCTTGATGAGTAGTACAAGAATAACAAATATCACCCCACCCTAAACATTGAGGGGCAATATAAAAACAAACCAACAAAAACAAACAACAACAAATGAAAATTCCCATAGGATAACACTGGAACTTCAACAAGCTATAACTTCCTCAGTATTTGAACTTAAAGGACAACTAAACAATATTCTGCCAACAAACTATTCAAAAATTAAACTCTATAAGGGGCTAAAGGAAAGGATGATGTGTACATTAATGCTAACATTGCATTTATGTGAAAAACAAATAGTTTTGTAGCATCTAAAAAAGTAAGCATCAGCCCTCCAATTTAAAAAAAAAAAAAAAAAAGCTGCTCAGCCTGTTCCATAAGATGGCTGCCAAATGTGTGAAGTCATGACATAATTGAAGCTAGAGGCAGAGAGCTACATAGCTCTCTATAATTCCAACTAGTTAGGTTTCCCCCTTTGTTTAGAATTGTTTCACCAAAATGATCAAAACCATGACTTAACATGTGGGTTATTTTGATCAATACACGATAGGCTATGATATTGTTCCTTTCACTTACTTTAATGTGCCAAAATTGTGTTGTAATCCAACCGACTTTCTCTTTGGCAAACTGCAGTACAGTACAACTTTTCAAATACCTGGTGGTCTAATGGTTATGTGATGTCCCAATGGCTGCAGTGAAGTTCTGGTCTGATCCAATGTCAACGATCATGCTTTGTTGGTAATGCAAAAATAGGCTTCTTTTATAGTCTTCTTTTTCCTTATGACCCCCCTCCACGCAGCTAGTCCACCAGTCATCAAACAGTCCGCGATTTACACTCTGTCCTTAGTACTGCCTGGGGCCACATATGAGCTTTCCAGACCCACAAAGAGAATATTACACTTCAGATTGTAATCTTGTGCCTCAGACAGTAGTGCACTCCTATACCGATACACTTCATTGACTGGCACTAAGTAATGCCTCCCAAATCACTCTTCAGTCCTCCTCCATCAGTGCTTCACTTCTACTCCCACAATAAACATAAGGCAGATCACCACCCTTCTGCACAATGAAGGCAGTATGTACAGTACCCCATTTTTTGTTCTGCCTCATTAACCAACAACTGCATCTTCCTGAAGAGCCAAACAGTAAGTACCGGAACACACCAGAAAAAATGCTTTCATACCCTCATAAGGGCTGGACTTACTATGGATAACAATATTATTATGCAGGGGAGACATACTAATGTCTTGATCAAATCTTCCTGACCTCCAGCATTGGTCTACCCCTTTACCTGTGATCAGCAGAACCTGGCAGAACAGTCCTCAACAATCCTCTCACAATCCTTCTCCGTGCCCTCCTCCACAATGCTAGTTGTCTTGCTCACCAGTCTTCGGAATCTTTAATCTGGTATACAGTCTCTTCAATACTGCCTCAACAAACCTTGACACCCCCAAAGGAAATCTCCCTACACTGAATCCAGGTACCCATTTAGGTGCCACAATGCCATTCTTGAGTATTTGTCATCAATGACTGCTCACATCCATGGTGAAGTAGCGATCATGGTGCCAGTAGCCCCACATCTCAGATCTCTCAGCGTTCTGCTCGCCTTCCCTTATCCCTGAATACAGCTGTACCCTACAGAAATGGCCTCATCAGTACTCCTCTGGTATTCACTCTTCACTCCTCCTCTCCACAACAAAACTGGTGAGCTCACCACCTTTCCACATCATGAATGCTGTTAGTACAGTTTGCATTTTTTTTTTTTTTTTTTTAACATATCAAAAATAAACAATCTTTCTGGTAAACTAGACTAACAGCAGCAGGGCACAAGGGGGGAAAATGTGCTTTCTTACCCTTTTATGATCTAGTCTACCTTTGATTAGGCAATATTAAATGACAGGTGCATGCATCATTAAGCATGTCATTTTGTAGTCCCTAATCATAGGTAGACCTAGACCTTATAAGGGTAGGAAAGCCCATTTTTCCCCTAGTGCCCTGCTACCATCAGCCTGACTTACTGGGGGTGTTTATTACTGAGATATCAAAAACAGGAAACTATACTAACTGTATTCATGATGTGGAAGGGTGGTGCACTCACTAGTTTTCAATGCAGGGAGAAGGAGTGATGAACAACTGCCAGAGGGAGACCAAGGAGACCATTCCCACAGGGTACAGCTATATTCAGGGTGAGGGGGAAGACAGGAGGAGGGACAGCTGAACCAATCATTGTGAGATCTGAGATGTTGGGCTGCTAGCACTGTGATCACTACATGACCATGGATGAGAGCATGCAGCAACAGCAAATACTTGGAGTGGCAGGGTAGCACCGAAATTGTTATCTGGATTCAGTGTAGGGAGATTACCCTTGAGGGGTTTGTCGAGGTTTGTTGTGACAGTATCCAGGGGACTGTGTATAAGCATTCAAGTTTTAGAAGAGTGGTGAGCCAGCCAACTTGCACTGTGAAGAGGGCACAGAAAAGGACTGGAGGAGGATTGCTGAGGACGGTTCTGTAGATCACAGGTAAGACAGTAGACATACACTGGAGGTTGAGTGGATTTGCTCAAGGCATTAGAATGCCTCCCCTGCCTAATAATGTTGCTATCCATAGCAAGTCCAGCACTTATGAGGGTATGAACAGCAGTTTCCCAGCGTGTCCCAGTGCTTCTTTCTTGGCTCCTCAGGAAGACCTGGTTTGTTGGTTAGTGAGGAAGGGGAAGAAATCAAAACAGGGGGACTGTACAGGGGGAGAGGGGTGCAGCACCCCATACGTCAAATGGGAAGAACACCCCTCCTCCCTCAGCTAGTGGTCAAACAGGGATTCACCATGTTTGCAGTTCATTTGCATCACCAGATAAGAAAAAAGGTCCGTCTCACCATACAATGCACTGGGGAAATGCCAGACCTCACCGAACAACTAACACACCGAAATCTGACCAATGGAAAATCATGTACACAAATGCTCACAGCCTGGGAAATAAGATCCCAGACCTGCAGGCAATAATGTCAGAGGCTAAACTGGACATAGTAGCAATTAGTGAGACGTGGTTTACCAGTAACCACACTTGGGAAACTTCAGTACCTGGCTATGTACTGTTCAGAAGAGACAGAGGTGCAAAAAAAAAAAAAAGGGGGTGGAGTGGCCCTGTATGTCAATGAAAATATCAAAGCTACAGAAATTCAGAATACATATAAGGAGCCAGAAGAACTGTGGGTCACCCTGGAAACAGGAAATGGGACAGCCATAAGACCTGGGGTTGTCTACAGGCCCCCAGACCAGGAGGAGGACATAGACACATTACTGTTAGAAGATATACAAAGCATGACAGCTAAAGGGGAGGTTCTGATAATGGGAGACTTCAACATGCCGGATACAGACTGGTCAATACCAGCAGAAGCATCTGCCAGAACTAGACACGTGGTGGATTCCCTGCAGGGGGAGGGCCTCAAACAACTGGTAAAACAACCCACAAGAGACAGGGCTATCCTAGATCTAGTACTGACTAACAGGGAAGGGATCACAGATCTCCAGGTAGAAGGTCACCTGGGGGCCAGTGACCACCACATGGTACGGTTTAATTTGGCCACAACTAAATCATCCCATTCCAAGGCAAAAATATGCGACTTCAGAGGAGCTGACTTTGATAAGATGGCCAACAGAGTTAAGCTAGCCCTGGCAAAAAGAAACACAGGTGAGTGGGTACAGGCAAAGTGGGCAAGCATTAAGAATGCAATACTTGAAGCAACATCCCATTGTGTTAGACAGAAAAGGAAGTGCAAAAGAAGAAGAAAACCACTTTGGTTCTCAAATACAGTAGCAGAAAAGGTCAGAGCCAAAAGGCTGGCCTTCAGGAAATATAAGGGAACACAGCGGGATGAAGATAGGGAGGCATACCAAACTACCCTAAGGGAAGGCAGTAAGGCAGGCAAAGTCCCAAACTGAGGAAACACTAGCACAAACAGTAAAAGAAGATGACAAGACTTTCTATAGATACATTAATGAAAGGAGAAAGTCCAGAGGAGGTATTGCTAGGCTCAAAGGAGAAAAGGGGGCGTGTGAGGAGGAGGACCCTGTAAAAGCATCTATCCTAAATAGATACTTTTGCTCAGTATTTACTGAAGAGAAGGTAGGGCAGGGCCCACAGCTTAGCACCATGGACACGGGGGAGGTGAGCACTACTCCCTTCACAAAAGAAAGGGTCCTACAAGAGCTCGCTAAGCTCAGGGTGGACAAGGCAATGGGATCTGATGGTATAACATCCCAGGGTACTAAAGGAGCTAAGGGTGGAACTAGCAGAGCCATTAGCAGAACTGTTTAGTGAGTCTCTAAGCACAGGAGAGGTCCCAGAAGACTGGAGAAGGGCTCATGTGATCCTGCTCCACAAGAGTGGTAGCAGGGAGGAGGCAGGGAACTACAGACCAGTCAATCTTATCTCAGTAGTGGACAAGATTATGGAGGCACTCCTTAATGAAAGGATAGTGCAACACCTGGAAACCACAGGAGCACAGGATCGAAGACAGCATGGGTTTACAAAAGGAATGTCCTGTCAAACTAATCTCATAGATTTCTTTGACTGGGTAACCAGAGTGGTGGACCAAGGGGGAGCAGTTAATGTCGGCAATAAGGACAGAGTGTGAACAGTGGACTGTCTGATAGCTGGTGGGCTAGCTGCGCGGGGGGCTCATAAGGAAAAAGATGAGTACAAGAGGAGCATATTTTTTGGACTACCAAGAAAGCATGAACTTTGGCATTGGTCCAGACCAGAAGTTTGCTGCAACCATCAGGACAACACATAACCACTAGACCACCAGGTATTTGAAGAGGTGTATTATACTGCGGTTTGCCAAAGAGAAAGTCGGTTAGATTACAACACAATTTCAGCACGTTAAAGTAAACAAAACTAACAAAATCAGAGCCTAACATGTATATTGATCAAAATAATCTGCATGTTAAGTCATGGTTTTGATCACTTTTGGTGAAACAATTCTAAACAAAGGCAGAAAACAACGAGCCAGCACTATGGAGATCCATACAGCTCTCTGCCTCTAGCTCAAATGATGTCATCAATTCACACATTTGGCAGCCATCTTAGGGAACAAGCAGAGCAGGTTTTTTGAACTGGAAGGCTGATGCTTACTTTTTCAGATGCTACAAAACTGCATTTATGTTATTCAGATAAATGCAATATTAGCATCAATGTAAACAGCATCCTGGTCCTTCACTTCTCTATGAAGCCAGATTTTTAAATAGTTTTTTTCTAAAAATAGGTTGTTTAGGTGTCCTTTAAGGAACAATCTATTTATCAAAACAAAGGTGTACTACAACCCCCCCCCCCAAAAAAAAACATTTCGGGGCAATACAATTTTTTTTTTTTATTTTGCCCTTTTTCTGGCAGGACCACCAGCAGCCATCCGCCCTGGTCACGGCCCCCGGAGACCTCTACCACCGTCAGTTGCTGCTGAGGACCCTCGGTCACCCCCGGCTTGCCCCCCGGAGGGTGGGGCCGTGGGCCACCTTCGTGACCCCGGAACTGTGACTGGTCGGGGTCCCGCAGCGGCGGCGGCAATGTGAGGCTCTCCAGGGAGGGCTTCATTGATCGGTGGTCCTGCCCGCCATCTTTTTCCACCTGATTTTTTCCCCCGGAGGAGGCGGGGACGTGCAATGATGCCAGCGTCCGCCCAGCCTCCCCCACGTCGAGCATCGGTTGCGTGGAACTCCCAGTCTCCACCAGGGGTCCCAAGCGCACGAGTGCTGCCCGCACCCCTCCCGGGATGGGAGGCTGTCCATCAGGCGCTCGATCCTACTCCCCCCGGCTGGCCCTCAGACGACCCGGATCCGTTCCCGAACCCGGGTTGCCGGCGTCGCAAGCAGAAATCCCACCGCTGCGCCGACGGGCCGGCTTTAGGAGCAATATAAAGACACATTAAAATGGAAATTCCCATAGGATAACACCGGAACTTTAACAAGCCATATAATGAAGGAAAAAATTTGTTTGGGCAGAAATGGAAGTGCAGGGCCCTCAGCAAATGAGGATACAATTATACTATCCCAATAAGTAAGAAGGTTCATTGCAAAAAAAAAAAAAAAACTTTGTTAATGCACTACTTAGGGTTAAACCAACAGGATAAAGTATTACTGTTAGACCTCTCCTGTATCTTCATAAATCAGGTGTGGCATGTGCCTTGGGGTTGTCAACCCCAACGCTCACCCAACTGACATACTATACACATCTCAGTTTATTTACTGATGGAATGGGGTGAGCGTTGGGTTGACATACCCAAGGCACATGCCATGCCTGATTTATGAAGACATGAGAAGTCAAACCGGAATGCTTTTTGCTGGTGCTGCCTGCAGGGTGGGTGTGGGGTGTTCCCTATTTTTGTCAGTTTAACCCTAACTAGTGCATTAATGAAGTTTTTTTGCAATGAATATATATACCTGTATCTGTGAAGTAAATAAACCCATTGACTGTGTTACTAATAACTATTTAATAGAGCACCTTTCGCAATATCAAGGCGCTTCACAGATGCAAATAAATTCAATAAATATCAATAAAATCACTGAAAATCAGGAAAAGTCACAAGCATGAAGGGTGGTGGTTAGCCCCCTTGATGGGTTTATTTCAAGAGTGTAGTGGACTTACCCATCTTGTATTATATACATCTGGATGATGTTAGTTTTGATTACAATTGTGTAAACAAAGAAAGAGTATGTATGACATGGATGGGATATTTCCCCCATAGAAGTGATTAGCAGTTACTTCTCTGTATATGCAACTGCAATCGAACGACCAGCAACCATCAAAATGTATTTTTCATATAAAATAAATGATAGGCAACTGTGGTGTGCAAGGAAATAGAACACTGAGGGGAGCTCATGAGGCAATTACTGCCACTTGCCCTTCCGGTTTGTGACCAATTACCTCATGATCCAATAGCCCAACTCAAAATACACAATATATCCTCATGAGTGACGGGGCAGGACCATAACAATTACAAACAGGGACAGCATTCAAGACGTCATGGTGGGCATTTCCCCAAGTAACAGTGATCCCCAAACAGTGTGGTTCAACATAAAGACAGGAGTACAGGAAAACCACATGAGACTGAGGGTCCTGGACTTCAGGAGGGCAACTTTTATAGAAATAACAGCCTCAGAAACTGCAAAAAAAAAAAAAAGAAAAAGAAGATGATGTAGAGACATAATGCAGAGACATAAGGGAGGGTATACGCTGGTAACCAAACAATGCGTGAAACAAATGAACACAAGCAAAAAGAGGCTGTTCTGATTCCCCAACTAAGTGGCAAAGGTTGTTAAAGAAAAAAGGGTTGCATTCAAGAGGCAGAAGGAAACTCAGAGCAAGTGTGTGGGGGGTATACTTAGAAAAATAAAAGGAAGCAGGAAAGGCAGTGAAGGGAGCAAAGATGCAAACAGAAGAAAGGATAGACAAAAGGAGACGCTAAAGTGGATAAGACTTTCTTCAGGCACACAAGTAAGAAAACAAAAGCAAGGGGAGGGATACTAAGGGTTAGAAGGGCTGAAGATGGAGACTATGCGGAAGGGGTTAAGAACAAGCTGACATCTCACAGAGCCCAGTCGACAGTCCGACCTCAATGATGCCACCTCCTCTGGCAGTGCATTCCACCCTGTAACCACTCTTTCTGTGAAGTAGTGCCTCCTATTTCCCTCCTGAATCTTCCTCCTTCCAATTTCAGACAGTGTCCCCTGGTTTCCCTCCCACCTTTTAATCTAAACATCCCCTTGGTGTCAATTCTGTTTATGCCCTTTCGGTAACTTGAAGGTCTCAATCATATCCCCCCCCTCCTTTCTATCCTCCAGGGAATACATATTAAGTTCCATCAGTCTCTCCTCGTATGGTTTATCCCCCCAATCCAAGGATCATTTTTGTTGCCCTACACTGTACCCCCTACAGTAGTTTGGCGTCCTTTTTCAACTAGGGACACCAGTACTGCATGCAGTACTCCAAATGCAGCCTCACCAGGGACCTGTACAAGGGCAGGGTGATTTCTCCACTTCTAGAGGTGATTCCCCTTGCAGTGCACCCCAGAATTTTATTAGCCTTTGCCGCTGTCTTCCTACACTGGGCTGAGTGGTTCATATCTTGTTACTAGTACTCCCAGATCGTTCTCCTCCGTTGACATGGATAACTGCACTTCCCTCAACCAGTAACTATCCCGGGACTTCTGGCCTCCAAGTGCATGACTTAACATGTCTTGGCATTAAACCCTAATTGCCATGTGTTTGACTAGCCCTCAAGACTTGCTAAATCCTCCTGAAGTACTTTATCACTCCCCCCATCCACTTCCGCACAGATCTTTGTGTCGTCTGCGAAGAGGCTTATCTTACTTTTTACCCCGTTCGACATGTCAGCTATTAAAATGTTAAACAGCACCAGTCCTAGCTACGAGCCCTTTGGGACCCCACTTGTTACAGCTCTGGGCTCAGATAGCTCACCCCTACAACTACCCTATCCTGTAAGAAAAAATTACTTACCAACCACAGTAATCTCATTTCTTCCAGGGGATACTCCAATATTCATAACTCTATGCAGTATGCCTTTAAGTCAGATCTGCCCAGAGAGATGGAAGATTATGCTAAAGATGGAACACCAGTGGCACATGACACTTATCAAATGTTGCCCTTATCAACTGCCTACATGCTAACCTCTCAGATTTCATGGACACCTGACAAGACAGGCCCCACGCTGAAAAAACCTATATAATAATTATAACACAACAATAAGATAACACTAACACCCCCCAAAAAGAAAAGCCTCAAACAGGAGGAAATGACCACAAAAAACATCCCTGAATGTCAAATGACCTGAAGGGGGGGGGGGCACTGCAAACAGTTTAAAAACAGATATGCCAGAGTGTGGCACTCGTACCCGATTATACAGTATGGAGTGCAGAGGCCACTGGTTCTAGAAGGGGAGGCAGGGTGGGAGAGTTATGAATATTGGAGTATTCCCTTGAAGAAACAAGATTACCATGCAAGTAATTTTTTCTTCTTACCCCACGAATACGCCAATACTCCTAACTCTATGTAGACTGAAAAGCAGCATCTTTGGAGGTGGGCACAGAACCTACTTTGGAAACAGACTTTGCAGGACTGCTGTGCCAAACCTGGCATCACCTCTAGCCTGGGTGTCTGGTCTATAACGTTTCGTGAAGGTGTGTACTGTTCTCCAGGTAGCAGCTTTACAGATGTCCACCAATGGGACATCCCTGGCAGCTGCTATAGTAGCAAATGTACCCCTTGTGGAGTGGGCCCCTCAGCCCTGCTGGGGGCTCCTTCCCAGCCCCTGAGTAACAGAACTGGATACACTGTACTATCCGAGAAATGGACCTTTTAGATGCTGAGTGCCCTCTTTCCACATCCCCATAAGTCAGGAACAGCTGTTTCCTGTCCTGTCTATGGGCTTTAGTGACAGTCATGTACTGTAGTAGCCAAGAGCTCTCTTGACATTAAGACTGTGTAGTCTGTGTTCACCTGAACTAGAATGCTCAGTGAAAAAGACAGGCAGAGTAGTGGACTGGTTCAAATGAAAATCATAGACCACTTTAGGAAGAAATTTTCTATTTGTTCGCAGGACCACTTTGCCCTTGTGGAAGGAAATGTAGTCCTGATCAATGCAGAGAGCATGGAGCTCACTGATCCTTCTGGCAGAAGTCACTGCCACTAGAAAAAACTGTTTTCCATGTGACTAACTTCAAATGAGTTGAAGACATAGGTTCAAGGGGGGGGGGACCAATGAGCTTGGCTATGCACACATTCAGGTCCCAGGCTGGCACCGGTTCCCTGTGAGGGGGGGTGCAAATGGGCTAGACCTTTAAAGAACCTCTTGGAAAATAAGGTTCGATGCCATAGAAACATTCTGTCCAGCTGAGATATAAGCAGATGCTGCAGCTAGATGGACCTTTAAGGTAATGGGCTGCAGGCCCAGAGATTGCAGCTAGGAAAGGAAGTCCAGTACAGCTGGAACCCCTGCTTGTGCTGGCACCACATCCTTGGTGGAGTTCTATGGCAGCCTGGCCTAATCTGGTGCTATCAAGATCAGTGATGCTGGCTGGGACCCGAGCTTCAGCAACACTCTGTACACCAGGGGGAAGGGAGGGAAAGCATACAGGTGCCTCACTGACCAATCCAGAGCATCCAGGGGGATTGTTCCCCAAGCTGGAGGTCTGCAACAGTATTGTGGCAGGTGGTGGTTCTCATGGAATGCAAAGAGATCCATCTCTGGGGTAAACCGCCTTCTGAAAACTCACTCCCACCACTTGTCTGTTCAAGGCCCATTCGTGATGGGCCTGGTTGATCCAACACAGAGCATCTGCTAGGGCATTGTCCTTGTTTGGCAGATAAATGGCCTGAAGGGAAGCTCCTAGAGAGTAGGCCAGGCTCCATATTTTCATTGCTTCTGTGCAGTGTGTGTCTGACCTTCTCCGTCCCTGCCTGTTTATGTAATACATTGTGGTGATATTGTCTGTTCTAACCTGTACCACCCTCCCCTGCACTAGTGATGTGAAGGCCTTTATTGCCAACCACACTGCTCTGAGCTCCAACAGATTTATATGCTGGAGTGACTCTGCACTTGACCATGTGCCGTGGGTGGTGTGATCCCCTATATGGCCACCCCACCCTAGTAATGATGCATCTGTTGTAAGAACCACTGATGGGGAGTCTTGCCGAAAAGGAACCCCTTCCCTTAGGTTGGGTTTCTCTTTCCACCACCGAAGGGCCTGCAGTAATGTTTCTGTTACTGGAATCAGCTTTGTGAGAGGATCTCTCCTTTGACAAGTGTGCCCCGAGGTGGAACTGAATGTCTCATCTGGAACCTGGACCTGAGGACTGTGCCTGTGGCTGCTGCCATGTGGCTCAGGAGCTGTAGAAACTGTCGTGCAGTTTTCGGTTTGTTCAGGGCGAAGGAGCCTGCAATCAGCAGAATACTTCTCTTCCTGTCCTGAGGCAGGTAGACCCTGCCCTCCTGGGTATTTAGTTCTGCTATTATGAATGGCTGTACTTGTGCAGGGAGAAGGACAGACTTTTTGAGATTTATCAGAAACCCCAGGGACTCAGAGCCCTTGGGTGAGCTGCAAATGTTCCCTTACCTACCATACCACCAACCAGTCGTCTAGGTATGGGAAAACTATGACACCTAACCTTCGTAGGTGTGCCACAACCACTGCCAGGCACTTTGTGAACACTCTCAGAGCAGAAGTGAGACCGAATGGTAGGGTTGAGAAATGGCAATGACCTGAAGGGAGTCTGAACCCGAGGTACTTTCTGTGAGACTCCCTTATGGAGATGTGGAAATAAGCATATTTTAGGTCCAGAGATGCCAACCAATCTCCCCTTTGGAGTGTTAGCAAAATCAATGCCAGGGTTATCATTTTGAACCTTGGCTTTATTAAGTGCCTGTTTGGTACCCTTAAGTCTAAGGCCTGCACTCACCATTTTTCTTTGTTGTGAGGAAGTATCTTGAATAAAATCCCTTTCTCTTTCGTTGTGGGGGCACAGGATCTACTGCCCTTGACAACAGCAGGTTTTATACCTCCTTTTCCAGTAGGTTCCTTTCTGCATTGGAAGCTGGCTTGAATACTCTGGTTCTTAAAGTGGGGAAGGATTTGAAACTTGGGGACAAACCCTGACTTCTCTACCTCCAGGACCCACTTGTCTGTGGTGATCTGTTGCCAAGCCTGGAAATAGTGAGCCAGATTGCCCTACTGGTAGTGGGGAGGTGGCCTGGGAAAGCACATCGGGGTCTTGTTTTGCTTGGGCCTGGGAACCACACCTGGAACCACTTCTGCCCCTGAAGTACCCCTATTGTGTACTGCTGAACCTGGGGTACAGCCATGGCTTGGTAAAAAGGCCTGCTGTGGGAAAAATCTACCCCTGCCTCCCCTTCCATATGGCCTAGTGGAGGAAGAGGCCCTTTCTTTAGCAGAGCTGCTTTTATAGGTGGCTTTGTATTCATGTGCAACAGTGTTCGCCATCCACCTGGCAGCAGCATCATTAGTGTCTGCCGCCATCTGGAATTGGTATTTGGCTGCCTCCAAGCCAAACCTAGCAGTCTCAACTAAATCAGCTGAGAGACCAGCTGGGGCTTTGTCTGCCATAGCCATGTCAGACTGCCACAGACATTCTTTGTATTGAGCTGCATAAGCCTGAAAATTTGCTTGTCAGATGGCCAAGA
Organism: Neoceratodus forsteri; assembly: GCA_016271365.2. Classification (NCBI taxonomy): domain Eukaryota; kingdom Metazoa; phylum Chordata; order Ceratodontiformes; family Ceratodontidae; genus Neoceratodus; species Neoceratodus forsteri. Next base: position 1,236,163,045 of record CM057455.1, read on the forward strand.
AGGCAGACAGGTAGCCCTTTTTTGGCCATGCTGTCAATTTTTCTAGAAATCTTTCTCCAAGGGATAAGATGCCAGAGGTATGTTTGCCCTGTCGCAGCTTGTACTACCCCTGGTGGTCAGGGTGGGAGAATAAAAATTCAACTCCCTCCCTCCCTTGTCCAGCTGGTATTTCTTATCCAACCTCTTGTCTAAGGGAGGGACAGAACTAGGAGTTTGAAGGATTTTAAACACGTCTTTTTTGAAGAACTTATTTACAGGAAGCAATAGTTTTTTAGCGGGTGTAAGACCCATCATCTCTAAATATTCTGCTTCCTTCTCATCCTACATTACTTCAGTGGTGGTTATGTCAAGGGCATCCACCATTCTTCTGACAAAAGTGAAGTGGGATGAATAATCCTCTGAAGCCCTGGGAAGTGAGCCAAATTCCTGTTCAGGGGAGACTTCAAGCTCAATAGGCTCCCCTTCATCCTCCTCTTCACACTCCCCATATTCCTCCATTTCTTCTTGGAAGGAAGACTGGGCAGATAGTTTTCTGGTTGGGGTCTGAACCGATGCCTGCTGGTCAGCAGGCAGCATCCTCTGTACGGCCTGCATAACTTTGAAGGCCTGTGCAATCTCCTGTGGAGAAGGCATAGTTGCAGTAACAACAGAAGTCCCCAAATGCTGTCCAGCAGGGAGTTCAGTGTGCTTAAGTTTTCTTTAAAGTAACTGGGGAGTTAGCCATTTCAGCAGGCCTTTATCCAAGGGCCTGGGTACCTGTATCAGGGGTAGAGGTAGTAGTTGCTGTGGTTTCACCCAAAGGAACCAAGGGTGTCGGCTAGTCAGAGCCTCAGGGACCCTTAGGTGGAGGCAACTTCTTTTTAAACCTTTCCAAATGTTTTTCAAGCATTTCCTCAGGAAAGGTCTTGCAAATTTCACAATCCGCTTTTAGGTGTTCATAATCCAGGCAGGCCACACATGAAGTGTGCTTATCTGCCTTGGCAAATACCTCACCACACTCAGTACAATTTCTGAAACCACGCTCACCGGTTTTTCTGACATATTCAAAAACCCACAAAAAAAGAAAACCGCAAAAGAATTTTAAATTTTAAAAGTTAGTTTGCGGTTGTGGTCGGTTCAGGAACCGATCGAACGGGTCAGAGAGAACCGAGGGTATCAGTTCAGTAACCGGTATTAGTGGTTACTAAAAACAAGTTTATTAAACAAAATTAAACTAAATAAAACTGAGTTTTAGTCACAAAAACTCCGGAAACTGAACTAAGAGTTCCTGGTTTCTCTCCAGTTATCCCGAACCAAGAGAAACAGAGAAAAACAATAATTTTAATTAAAACTAACTAATGGTTAAGCTAAAAACAAAACAAAGGCTGTACATTAAAAATAAAGGAATACTTGTATATTTTTTATAAGTTTTCACGTCAGAACAAGATGTTGAGGAGAGGATCTCTGAGCGTCTAGTCTTGACAGGTGGAGCATGAAATCTGAGAGGTTAGAATGTAGGCAGTTGATAAGCACAGCATTTGAAAAGTGGCACGTGCCAAAGGTGTTCAATCATTAGCATAACATTCGGCCTCTCCAGGCAGATCTGATTTAAAGGCATACTGCATAGAGTTAGGAATATTGGAGTATTCCTGAGCTAAGAACCAGTTCTTAACCCATCTAACCAGTTTCCTCCTTGCTCCTAGGTTACCCAACTTGCTGGTCAGCCTTCCATGAGACGCCAACCAAATCAAAGGCTTTGCTGAAGTCCAGGTAAAGGACATCCACTGCATGGCCTTTATCCAGTGCCTGCTTCACCCAATCAAAAGGTCAACCAGATTTGTCTGACTGGATCTGCCCGAGACAAACCAATGCTGCCCACTGTCCTGGAGCCCATTCTCCTCCAGAATTTTTTTTTCCTAATACTCCCCCCCAGGCCCGTGGCACTCCACTCTTCCGGAGACACTATCTTCCTTATCAGTCCCCACTCTCCTACCTGTTCCCAGAGCGGCCCATCCCCCATCAGCCTTGGTTCTGCCCCCCAGGCGGGGTCAAGATGGGGCCTGAACACCCTGTACTTCCTTCATTTCGTCGTGATGCCAGTTCTGGGCCAGGCAGGAGGCACTGGGGATCAGAGCTGGTGCTCAGTCTACCAGAGGTGCCGCTGGCCATTTTTTCTCGTTTTTTTCCTCCGTGTGGTGTGCGCCGTGACATCAAGGTGCTATGTGCCAATGTCCACCACACAGCTCCCACTGGTCCCTCCTGCAAGCTGCAGGACTTGCTGTACCTTGGGCCTCCTCCCAGGGTCAGGCAAGCTGCAGACCCTGATCCCCTCCCTCCCCCCCAGAGAAGGCGAGCCATCCTGGGACGCTCAAGCCTTCTCCCCTGGCCAGCCCTCCAGTGACCAGAGTCCGACTCCCGAACCCGGGTCACCGGCGTCACAAGCGGAAATCCAACCATTGCGCCGACGGGCCGGCCTCCTCCACAAATTTCGCCAGTCTCTCCTTAAGGATAGTCTCCATTAGTTTTCCCACTATGGCAGTGAGGCTCACTGTTCTGCAGTTCACTGGTTCATCCCTAGGGACACACTTATGGAGGGGCACCACATGCACCATCCTCTAGTCCCTGGGCACGCACACAGTACCCAGGGAGATGTTGAGTAAGTCTGCCAGCAGACCCACCAGGACTTCTGACAACTCTAGGATGTACTCTATCTGGTCCTGGTGCCTTATCCACCCTCAGGGACTTAAGGCCCTCCATCACCCTGTCCACTGGGATATCTCCATCCGTAACCTCCTCCCCCTTACACCCACCCTACCCTTCCCCCTTAGGCATGGGCCCTTCTCTCCCTGGTAAACCATGAACAGAAGTACTCACTGAGTACTTCTGCCTGCTCTGCTCCCTTTTCTGCCTAACCTCTGCCATTCTTGATCCTAACAATCTGATCCTTACTCTTCCTCCTCTTCCTTACATACCTGAAAAAATCCTTTCCCCCTTCCCTGATCCCCTATGCTAGCCTCAGTTCTCTTGATGCCTTAGCTGCCCTTACTATTCTACTCACCTCTCTAGATTTCATGCACTGCCCGTGTCACTCACGAAGCAACTACATAGTTATGGTTCAGTGCACCAGACCAAAGATGGCCTGAAGAACCCCAACCCCCCACCCCCATTTTGGCTGCCCGACATGCGTTTGGTCTTGGTTTCTCTTCTACTCTGCAAAACTTGGTCATTATTGGCCAATGTGGGCCCAAATCATCAAGACAGCTAAGTTGCCACACTTCTTCATGACCACATAAGCTGCACCTTGTAAATGTAATTCAAAATGTGTTTAAGGCGACTGACCTCACCAAAAAACACATTCAAGTTGGATTTACAAGATGTTAGTCATATGGTCGCAAGGTGATGTGACAAGTCACCCAGCACAAAAATTAGGGCCCAACGTGGCTAAGTTATCAGCAAAAGAAAAAATAACAGGGGAGAAAAAAAAAAAAGTCCAGAAAAGCACGTACTGTGCATGGACTTCATTTTTTTCTGATATTTTCTGTTTTAGTCAAAACTTATCCATTTTGGGCCTTTTTTTTTTGTTAGACCCCCACCTCATAACCCTTATAAATCTGGTCCAAAATGTGTTTTTGGGGACAAACTCCAGCTTAAAATAGGGTCTTTGTTAAAGCTGGAAGTGTACCTTTAACTGCACTGCTGCATAATTAAAAAGCTATTTAAATAAACAAGAACACTTACCCTCCTTGTGCACGCAGAGTGGGCATGGCCAGTCCTTATAATAATTTGTTTCTTTAATCCCAATGTGTAATTACTACTGAATACAAAAATGGTGCCAACTTCTTTGATCACAGTTGCCCTTTATGTTACCATCATGTTGTCTATAAACATCTGCTCAAGGACCGGCCAGATGGTTTTCATGAACCGATTACATAGAAACATAGAATGCGATTGAGGAGAAAGACCCAGATGTCCATCCAGTCCACCCAGAATACCTACATGCATCTTCCTCATCCTATGGCTGAGCAGAATTTAAAGGAAAACAGTTACTGGGGGGACATTTTCAAAGAAGATGCGCTGGCGCATCTCAAGAAATGCACCACAGCGCGATATTCAAAGGGTGGAGATGCTTTGCGCATCTTTGGCTACGCTCAAGCAGAGCAATAATATATACAGTGCATCTCCAGGGGACGTGCCCCTGAATATGCTGCACGTACCCATGTTCAACAGAGATGTGCCGCGCAGCAGCCCGCACATCTCGGATATGTGCCGCACAAAGTTAGGCATGGAAGAAACATGCTTAACTCACAGCCACCCACAGGCAGGCCGACAGCCCCTGCAATGGGTGTGCGTCTCCAAAACCATCACAGTGAATAGTAAATCAGATCATTTCATTCCCTAGTAGTCTAGTGGCACCTCTCCCATCTCCAAACCCTGATCGCGGTAGAAACAGTTAAAGTTAGGTGCCCCAGTCCTTGGTAGTCTAGTGGACCCCCCAATCCCTGAACCCCACAGCCCAAGCCTTGCTCCTCTTTCCATAGTGTAGGGACCCCCTCCATTCCCGATTCCCGTTTGAATACAAAAACGTAGGCACCCAACCCCTTTTTCATAGTGTAGTGTCCCCCTTCCCGTCCCGATAAATTATTTGTTCCCCATCTCATTTTCCATAGTGCACTGTCACCCCCACCCGTGCTGAACCTGGTTCAACTTAAAACAAATCACTGCTCAACCCTCTTTTCATAGGTGGTAAGCCACCCTCCCTTCCTGATCCTCGATCGAAGAATACAGTTATGGCCCCCCATTCTCCTGCTTCCATAGTGTACTGGTCCTCAATTTCGTCTCGATCCCCGATCGAATACAGAAAATAATTATTAACTGCCCTTTCCATAATGTAGAGGCCACATCACCCCCGGTATGGACAGTCAGCCTGGCAGCAGCACAGCCCCTCTGCACCTCCACGGGCCCTACCGATTGACTTATCAATGAATTACAGCTACAGTAGGCACTACCAGCCCACTGGCTTACACTGTCGACCAATGCCCTTGCTGTGTGTACTGTAAGCTGTCATTCATTGTGAATGACAACTTACAGTACACACTGCAAGCCCACTGGTAGACAGTGTCAGCCAGCGGGATGGTAGTGCTTATAGTAAGCTGTCATTCATGGATAGGTCAGTTGGTGGGCAGCCATGGAGGTGTGCAGAGGGCTGTGCTGCTCGCCAGCTGACTGTCCATGCTGGGATGGGGGAAAATGTGTGCCTGAGTGGGTGGTGGGATGCGGGGCCACTACACTATGGAAAAGGGCTGTTGGGATTATTTTTCTGTATTCGATTGGGGATCAAGACGGGGGGGGGAGACCACTACACTATGGAAAAGGGGTATGGGGACCATAACTGTATTCTTCGATCGGGGATCAGGGGGCCACTACACCACGGAAAAGAGGGTTGGGCCAGTAATTTGTTTTTAAACTTAACGGGTCTGCATTAAAGAGATACTACACTATGGAAAATTTTTTTTTTTTTCGACCGGGGATCGAGACAGGGAGGGGGTCTCTACACTATGGAAAAAGGGTGGGTGATGGAGGAACACAACACAGGACTGGGTGGGGGTGTTACAGAGCCGCCTGGCACATTCTGCAGGGTGCATACCTGCTGCCTGTATGCAAATGCAGCCATAATGGAATGCAAATGGCCCATTTGTACCTTGCATGCCTAATGGCTGCATTTGCAGTTTCCTGGCTGAATATCTGGAATTTGGGCCAGACGCATCTGGATAAGCACAGCACATCCCCATTCCAGGTATTCGGGCCATCCAGGGGGATGCGCTGGTGCACTGTTAGCGCCCCCTATTTGTGCCGCCCACTAGCATTGCTATATTCAGACGGGATGTGTGATCGTGCAACTTGTTTGAATATAGCTTTTTTTTGCACCGGCCCATTTATTTTGGCGGCGCATACAGATGCATCGGCTGTCCCCCAGGCTTTGAAAATGGGGGCCACTATCTTTAGCTCCCTAACCACCCCCAAAGTTTTAACACCCCCCCATAAAACTTTCGCTCAGAAAAAAAATTTTTATGTGTTTTTATATATTTACTTTCGTAAACTCAATATTCCCAATACATGGCGGTCGCTGCACGCTTATGTCATCTGAAAGTAGCGCAGACCACTCACCCTCAATACAAATGTATTGAGGCAAGTGGCGCGCATTCACTCTCAGATGAAATGAACCGCGCCCGCCATGTTTGGGAATCCCAGACTTTACAAAAGTAAAATAAAGTAAATAAAAACGCGTAAAAACACAGGTTACTCACCTGTAACAGTAGTTCTAGGAGTGGTATATGATGTTCATCCACACTGTCTGGCAGCTGCCTTTCTCTTTATGATTAGCCAGAAACATCTTCAAGCTGGCTCCTCCCACCCACCCGGTTGGTAACTCCCTTGGTGCCACCCCATGATGCCAGATATTGCCCACTGGTACCAGAGTGCGTGCGCCAAACCTGGGGAGGTCAGGCGAGTCTGTGTGGATGATCATATACCACTCCTAGAAAGTACAGTTACATAAAATCTTACCGTAACAGTAGATCTTCGAGGAGTATCTCTTGCAGTAGGCAATTACTTATGGGAGTTTCCAGCAGAGGGTGATGTGACACGGCAGCTCTTCTAGCAGTTCTGTACCAGGGACCGCCCACACATGACATCATCTTCCTGCTTCCTATATAAGTGTGGGCCGTCTCTGGTGTCCTCAGTTTCCCCGCTGGATTCAGCTTGCAAAGCAAGGACCGAGGGGAAGTCGAGGTACCAAGGAGTCCCAAACCCTAAGAGTCACTGGACTAGATTTTGCTCTGTTAGAGAAGGAGGGAGACGAGAAGGCGGGATCATACCTACTGCAAGAGACATTCCTCGAAGATCTACTGTTAGTTAAAATTTTACATAACTGTACTATCTTCCACAGAATGGTCTCTTGCAGTAGGTAATTACTTCTGGGAGAATCCCTAGCAGTTATGTCCATGTGGGAGGACAATTATGATAGGAGACCTTGTAGGACTGCACAGCCGAAGGCTGTCCTACATCATGAGACAATATAAAGATTATAATGCCTTGTGAAAGTATGGATTGTGGACCAGGTAGCTGCACTGCAGATATCTGAAATAGAGGCTCCTGTAAAGCAAGCCGTAGTAGTGGCCACAGCTCTAGTGGAATGGGCTTGGACAGGTCCGGGTAAAGTCTTGTTGCACTTTTTGTAGCAAAAGATAATACAATTCACCAATCATGAAGACAGGGATTGTTTAGCAATGGGAAGCCCTTCTCTGCCAGAGGCAAAGGTGACGAATAATTGAGATGTTTTCTTAATAGACTGAGTAAGATTAGTGTAATAGTGTAGTATATGATGAACATCTAAGGTATGTAATAGATGTTCACCGGGACTGGGGTATTCAGGGTTGCAGACCGGAAGCTCCAAGGACTGATTTAGAGTATGTTCGGAGACTACTTTAGGAAGGAAGAAGGGGTTGGTACGAAGGATCACCCTGTCCTTGTGAAAAATCAAGTAAGGTTCCCTTCACGTGAGAGCATGAAGCTCGGAATATGATGAGCTTAAGTAATAGCCACTAGAAACACTTTTCCATGAAAAGAAACGGAGATCACATGTGGCCGCTGGCTCGAAAGGTTCGAGGGTCAGTTTTTCCATAACGAAATTGAGATCCCACGGAGGAGTGGGTCTCTCAAAAACATCTTGGCTAATGATGTTGGTACAGAAGTTTGCCATCCAAAGGTTCATGAAATGCTGAGATGGCAGCCAGGTGGACTTTGATGGAGGAGTAACTTAAGCCCGACTCTGATAATGAGGTCAGGTAATCTCAAACCTTTGTCAGTGGACAAGAGTAAGGGTCTAGGGAGCGAGAGGCAGACCATATGAAAAAAACGTTTCCATGTGGAATTGTATGTTTCTCTCGTTACTGGCTTACGAGAAGCCAGGAGAATGTTGGCAATGGAAGAAGACACTTGGAGTCTACTTAGTGTCCTCAAGAGCCAAGCGTGAAGATGAAGAGTCTTCAGACTGGGGTGCAGGAGGGATCCGTGACACTGAGTCAGGAGGTCCGGTCTGACTGGTAACTGAATAGGTTTTTGTAATCCAATTCACATCGATGACTGCTACACAGAAGTTGAACTAGCTGCTGTGCGAGCTGAAGACAGTGGGAAAATTAACTGAGGATACCAGGGACCACCCACACTTATACAGGAAGCAGGAAGATGATGTCATGTGTGGGTGGTCCCTGGTAAAAAACTGCTAGAAGAGCTGCCGTGTCACAGCGCACTCTGCTGGAAACACCCAGAAGTAATTACCTACTGCAAGAGACCATTCCATGAAAGATCTACTGTTACAGGTGAGTAACCTGTGTTTCTAGGGATGACGATATAATGTTCTATCCACACTGTCTGGCAGACTCCTAGCAGTTCTCTGGGAGAAGAGAGGCAAGGTGCACACCCCCTACCTAGGGAACAGAGATTGGAGAACTGAGGCCCCAAAACCAGCATCCTGGCATGACTCGAGGTCAATGTGGTACTGGGAAATGAAGGTATGTGGTGACTTCCAGGTAGCAACTCTGCAGATTTCTAGGATAGGGATGTCCCTAGAAGCAGCTACAGACGCAGCAGTATGGTGGGTGGAATGAGCCCTTAGCCCTCAGCCCTCCGGGTGGCTCCCTACCCACCAACCTACAGCAGAGATCAATGCAGGATGTGATCCACCTGCCAATCGTCTGCTTGGCTGCAGGTCTGCCAGGTATGGCTTCAGTGTAGGTGACATACAGCTAGCGAACCTCTCCGAACTTCAGCCATGTGCTCTTTATAGTAAGTGAGCGCTCACCTCAGGTCCAAAGTATGGAGCCTGTGTTCGGCTTCCAAGGTGTGATTCAGGAAAAACACCAGCAGAGTCATCACGTGATTCAGGTGAAACTCTGACACAACCTTCGGGAGGAACTTCGGGTTGGGGCACAGGACAACTTTGTCCTTATGGAAGACCAGGTAAGGAGACTTCACTGAGGGTGGCTGGAGCTCACTGATCATTTTGGCTGATGTGATAGCCACCAGGAAGGTGGTCCTCCACGACAGGTGAGACATGTCACACCTGTGCATTGGTTCGAATGGCTTGCCCACAAGCTTTGCCAAAACCAGCAGCAAGTCCCACGATGGTGGTTCACGCACCAGTGGGGAAATGTGGTCAAGGCCTTTGAAAAAGCACCAGACCACCTTATCCTGTGCCGACTACTGACCAACCTGAGCCCAGTAAGCAGAGATGGCTGTCAGGTGCACCTTAAGGGTTGTCGACCGAAGTCCCCCTTGGGAGAGACCCCACAGGTAGTCCAGAATGCTAGCCACAAAACAGGTCGAAGGATCCAACTCCTTGCCCAGACACCAAATGGAGAATCTCTTCCATTTGAAGGCATAGCATTTCCTGGTCAATTCCTTTCTAGATGCCTCCATGACAGTGGGGACACCTTCGGAGAGACCCAAAGCCTGGAACTCTAGCTGCTCAGGAACCAGGCTGTCAGGTGCAGGGATTGAAGATCAGGGTGGAGTACCTTCCCCTGACTGATGGAGAGCAGGTCCGGGCGTGATGGAAGACACCTTGGGAGCCTGTTGCTGAGGCCGAGGAGATCAGGGTACCAAAACTGGTGAGGCCTGTCCGGAGCCACCAGAATCACCTGTGCCTTGTCCCTCCTGACCTTGAAGAGCACTTTGTGGATCATGAGAAGTGGAGGGAAGGCGTAGAAGAGGCCTGGGGTCCATGGCCTCAAGAAGGCATCCCCCTGCAGCGAGCCATGCTGAGGGAGGCTGGCACAAAACCTCAGCTTTGCGTTCTCCCTGGAGGCAAACAGGTCCACCTGAGGTGTGCCCCACTGGGAGAACAGGCTGTGAACTACCTCCGGGTGGAGGGACCACTTGTGAGATGCCTCGCCCACCTGGCTGAGGGCATCTGCCAGCTAACTGGAGGCTTCTGCCACATGGATGGCCAGGAGATCTGCCTCCAGGCTGTGTATGAAGGCCCAGATGCAGAGAGCTTCCTTGCTCAGAGGTTAGGTGTGCATCCCGCCCTGCTTGCTGAGGTAGTACATGGTTGTGATGTTGTCCATCTGAACCTGGACCACTTGACCCTGCACAAATGGAGCAAATGTGGTCAGGATTAACTGAACTGCTCTGAGCTCCAGCAGGTTGATGTGGCATTGGGACTCCGGGGGGGGCGGGGGTTCAGAGCCCATGGACCCTGTGTTCCCACAGGTGGGCACCTCAGCCCGTGAGAGAGGTGGTCATTAGGATGACCATCAGCTTGGGGCCGACAAACGTGATTCCTTCCTGTAGATACTCTGGGACTAGCCACTACTGGAGGGCATCCCACATCTTCTGGGTCAGAGAGATCAGCTCCCATTGCAGGAAGCGCATATTCCAATGGGCCGATCAGACCATGCTGGTGTAGGCCGCCATGTAACCTAGAAGGCACAGGAAGTCCTAGGCAGGATGCAATTACCCAACCCGAAATGTTCGGACGAAGTAGAAGAGAACCTCCTCCCTGTCCGCCAGGAGCCAGGCTCTGGCTCGGAAAGAGTGGAGCTCTGCATCACTAGAGCTAATTATCTGTGAGGGCACGAGTTCTGACCTGGCCTTGTTGACCAGGAGACCAAGGGAGGTGCAGGTCTGGAGGGCCTGGCAATTAGCCAGTCATCCAGGTAGGGGTACACCCGGAACCCTCGACGCCTCAGGTAAGCTGCCACCACTGCCATGCATTTGGTGAAGATCCTGGGGCCAAGGAGAGGCTGAATGACATGGCCCGGAACTTGTAGATGGTTCCCTCGGTTCAAAAGCTGAGCAACCTTCAGTGGGACGGCCGGATCGCGACATGAAAGAATGCATCCTGAAGATCCTGGGAACAAAACCCTGCCGCCCATTTGGAAGATGGCTCATGCCATCCCGCGCCTCAAATCAGGTGACCCAAGTGACCTCAACAATTATAGGCCCATATCTCTCCTCCCAGTGCTTTCCAAATTATTGGGAGAAAATTGTGATTGTACAGCTAAGGTCCTTCCTTGAATCCACAAATACACTGAACCCTATGCAATCTGTATTCAGAGCGCAACATAGTACTATTTCAGCACTGGCCAAAGTCACGGACGACTGGCTGAGAGCCCTTGACGCAAGGAACTTTACATGTGTGGTCTTTTTAGACCTAAGTAAAGCTTTTGACACTGTCGACCATAATCTTCTTCTCACCTTGTTACAAACCATTGGAGTGGACTCCTCCTCACTGCCGTGCTTCTCTGACTACCTCACAGGACGAATCCAGCAAGTTAAAGCAGAAGGCGAGTTGTCCCCTCTCAAGCCCCTCTTACGGGGAGTACCCCAGGGATCTATCCTTGGTCCGCTCTCATTCACAATCTACATAAATAACATTGACTATCATAAAAAAAACACCAATATCCACTTGTTTGCAGACGACACTATCCTATACATTAGCCGGCCCACACCAGAGGCCGCCTGTAATGACCTCCAAACTGAATTAGACCTCCTGCAAAGCCAGTTAATTCACAGAAAATTACTTCTGAGTGCTAAAAAAACAAAAGCTATGCTCTTCTCTCCGCCTGCCCACGCACCCAATCCAGCAGCCTGTGGAACTACTCCCAAAATTAGTACAATACTAGAACTGGAATTCATAACCAAATTCAAATACCCGGGAGTATGGATCGATAGACTCTCCTTCACCGAACACAGAGGATCTATTGAAAAAACTACGACAAAGGCTCGGACTATTCTTTAGACTAAGACAATTCCTGACAACTGACGCTAAGGAAAGACTGGTCCAATCCACCTTCCTATCCCTGGTGGACTACGCAGACGTCTTGTATAGCCATGGCCCCATCTTCCAATTAGCTAAACTGGACACGCTGTTATCACTGTGCAATAAGGTTCATCACGGGTCTCCCTAATTCTACTCACCACTATATCCTGTATGTGGCTGTGGGGTGGACCTCCCTTAAACTCAGACACCACAAAAACACTGCTCACTGGATCTACCGTGCCCTTACAAACAAACTACCCTCATATATATCTGGCTGCCCACCTCTTAGCATTGCAGGAAAGTACGCGCTTAGAAGCTACTCCTCTATGTCCCTCATAGTATCCAGAGTTAATTCCCGATTCGGTAAAGCAGCAATTAGCTTCACGCTGCCCACCCTATGGAATAATCTTCAACGGACACTCAAACTAAACGCCATTGTCTCCCTACCCATTTTCAAGGCATTGTATGCGCGTGAGGTCACCGAAGTCTGTAATTGTTTTGTCCGACCCACACCAATTCCAAACTCGTTCGTAGCTTGCTCCCCTAACTGAATCCTGTCCACAACCGCCTCCAAGGTACGGGCGAAGCTCTGTCTAATTTGCCTAGAGAGTAGCTATCCGTCCGACTATTATACCAGCATCGTACTCACCACTCATTTCTTACCTCTCCCTACCCCTATGCACTGCCGTATTTCTCTCCTGTCTTATAGTTAAGACCCTACATACATATGGGGTCTGCAGTCCATATTTTATGTTACCCCTTGTATGAGGTTAACTGTGTGTCTATTCAATTTATTATCTATGTAGAACTTTATCTGGGGGCAGTGCTCTATCTGTATAATGTACCGACCTGCGCTGAATGTAAAAACTATGTATACATGTGAAAACAGATCTTCCTTATAAATGAGTTCTACTCAACGGTGATCGCCTGTATAAATAAAGACTTTGATTGATTGACTGATTGAAAACCACATGTCTTGCTCTACAGATGGTATGATCCGAGACAGAGTTACCATCCTGAAGGTACACAACCTGAGGAACTTGTTCAGGTCATGTAGATCTAGAATGGGGAACCAGCCCTCCTTCCATTTTGGCACCAGGAAGTACCTGGAGACAAACCCTAGGTGTTCCAGAGGATCTGCTACTATGACCACAACCTCCTTGTGGAGGAGCTGGGCTGTGCTGTCTCGAAGAGCCGACTGAGTGTCTGCAGAAACCAAGTCCTCCCATGGGGCACAGACTTGGCTTGGATAGTACTGCTTGAATTCCAGAGGCAGACCCCGACCGACCACTTCTAGAACCCATCTGTCCGTGGTGACAGTGGACCAGGCAGAAAGAAAGTGGTGGAGCCGGCCCACCCACAGTAAGACCCAGGGGAGGCGACGGGTATGAGGGTGGCACCCCACATCCTGTCACTGAGCAGGCTTGAAGGAGAGCCCGGCTGAGGTGTCCCCGGGCCCCTTCCCTCTGGGCTTAAAGGCCACTGACTTGGGCCGGGGTCACCAGGACTGAGCCTGCTGGCCAGCCTGATGCTGGGCTGGTTTTGCCACAGGAGTGGAGGACTGACAGGGCTTTCCCTTCTGTTGCCTGGGGCCCTTGGGATCCTTCTGTGCGGATGTTAAGAGTCCAAGGTGGCACTGGACTTCTCAATGCGCTGGAGGTGACCCTTCACACCGGGCCCAAACAGGTCAGTACCCAAGAAAGGAACATCCGCCAGCTTGCACCGAGTGTCTACCATGAAGGTCAAGATCCGCAGTCAAGCCATATCATGCATGGCTACGGTGGCTGCCACCGAGTGGGCACAGAAATCTTGGACCTGTTTGACCGTGGTCTGGAGGTCTGCAGACAGGTGAGGAATCACCTCATCCAAAGAGCCCAGGAGGGCGTGGGAGAAGTGTGCCATCAAGACAGCTGAGCTCACCTGATGGAGGCTGAGCGAGGAGGCAGCATATATTTTTTTAACCGCATGGTCCAATTTCTTGGACTCCTTGTCCAGTGGCTTGTCGATGTCCCCGATACTGCCCAAGCACTGAAACACTGAGTCGGCCACCAGTCCCTCGGCTGAGGGGTGCTCTGTAAAACCCGACAGGGTACCAACAGACACCACATACTTGCGAGCCATATGGGCAGACGGCACAGGGCAGGATACGGGGTGCTGCCAATGCTCCAGGGCTGGGCCGACAATGGCCTCGGCCACTGAAAAAGGCTCCATCGGAGAGTTCCCTTTGTCCAGACCCTCTGTAAGGCGATAGCGAGCCCACTTCTGGATGGGCTCCATTTTCATCCCCATGGACTCGGAGAGGAGGCAGAGGATGCCCTTTCTCCATTGATAGATCCCCCACGAACTCCTCATTGACCAGACGGGAGTGCAGTTAGGAATCCTGGGGCTCTAAGGAGTCCGCATAAAGCAGCCGACCACCCAAGTCACCCTCAACCCTCCAAGGACAGTCAGGTGTGATGGCAGACAGCTGATGGGAAGCCCCTTGGCCAGCCGATGGCTGATTGGGCGGCGGCTCCACCACAACCTGTGGAGATGTTGGCTTCTGCCAAACCAAAATGGTCTCTACCAACCCCACGGGGGAGTCTGTGTCGGCCTTTCGGGTGACAGCCAAGTGATGGACGGAGCGGAAACCAGAGTTGGCTTAGTACAGGCCAGCGCCAACTGTTGCCATGTAAGATCTTCGCAGCGTAGACAACTTGTGTCGAAGCCTCTCCTCACTTGAGGATGACGAAGATGAGGAATAGCGGTGACACCGCTTCCCATGGTGCAGAAAGCAGGAGCGCCGATGATGGTGGGAACTGCTCGACCCACTGGATGAGGACCGAGACAGAGACCTCGGCCGCCCGGGATGCCAATAAGGGATCTCAGAGGGAGCCAGGGAATGCTGTGGCTCCTTCTGGTCTGGGTCGGTGACTGGAGGGTTCTTGTCTGCAGACTGAGCAGCCCCTTCTATGGTCACAGGCAGGACTGGAGTCCTGAATAGAGTTATCGACCTCTTCAGATGACAACCGGTCGAGAAAGATCTTGGCTGCATCACTGGCTGGCGTCTCGACTGACTGGCCCAACGAGATCTCCGTGAAGTCAGTGGTCAAAACCTGAGAGTCGTGAGACCGAAAACGCTCCCGGTCCCACGAACGCAGATGATGAGTTCTCTCTTTTTTCAACTCCTCCTCCTCCTCCTCCTTCTTTCAAGGCCCAGAACTCAGATTCAGAAGGACCCTGACCTTTCATCAAGAGAGACTGGCACAGCTCCTTGAAGGAGCCTGTAAAAGTGGAGCCCAATTGGAGTGGCACGAAGGCAGAAGCCAAAGAGTGAGTGAGTGGTGGCCTGAACCTCCTCCTCCTTGAAGGCCGCAAGCTGTTCAAGCTGTTCAGCAGATCCCACAGCCACGGAGACCACCCAACAGGTATCTTTAGATTTGACAGGCAGATGCTGTTTTTCCAGGCGGCCCAACTTAAGGTGGGCGAGACAGTCCTCAAAGACCTCCGTGTGAAATTACCAATATATATCACAGGTCTGGGTATCATGTTCGTGGCCCAGGCAGTGAATGCACGTGGTGTGCGGGTTGGTACGTGACATCTTCTGCTTGCATGGGCACTGGCAAAATCTGGGTGTGGGCTTGTCCATCACAGTCAGTTAGCTCCAAGACAAACCAAAACAGCTGGGAAGTTTTTCAAGCAATCCAAAAGGATCAGAAAGTGCTAGGGCCTGCAATGTTGGATCGTGAAGGAGGGAACCTGCTTCTGCTTCTTCCAGCGGAAAGGAAGATCTGACGTCATGGGGCGAAGCTGAGGGATATACAAACTGGATGGGTGGGAGGAGCCAACTTGAAGACTTTCCGGCACTTCTTAAAGGGGAAAGGACTATGCCAGAGTGTGGCTAGAACAACATATCCATGTTCCTAGAACCATGCTTCTTACCAGCAATCACATGAAAAAAAAAAAAAAAGTCTCCCCCTTGTCATCCTCAACAACAAAGATCTAATACTGCATCAAGTGGAGATATTCAAATATTTCGGTCAGTGCTGCACAGCATTCTATCCTTTGCCCCCTCACATGGAAAATCTGGTGTCCACTGTAAATAAAAAGCTGGGTTCCCTATTCAGAAATTGCAACAACCTCACTGCTGATGCCAGGCGACTGACTGTATCCAGCTCCATCCTGTCCCTAGTTTATTACGGTCTACCTACCTATGCAGCTGCCAGTGATTCTGTATTAAACAGGGTCAATGTAATATAAAATAAAGCTTGCCGCTTTGTGTTAGGGGCTGACGAGCGCACTCACGGTTGTAACTTTCATTCACTAACCAACTGGCTACCCCTTCCCAGTACAATAAAGTTTCAAACCGGTCTACTAGCCAAGAAAGCACTGATGGTCCTAACACCCCTGCACTAAGAACTGTTTCTACCCAGTGTCTAACCAGTATATCCCAAGGAGCACGACTAGGAATGCCCTTGAAATACTTTTTCGCAAAATTCAGTTGGGTAAGCGTTCCTTTGCATTAGGGCTGCAGGCTGGCTAAATTAACTGTCAAAAGCCATGTTGAACCTCCCCAAGTTTGCCCAGTTCAAATAATCCCTGTGAGCTGCCCTAGTAGTTAAGTGCAAGTGCCATTTGTCATTGAACTGGTCGTAATCATCACTGTTACAGTCTGCTGTTGCTCTAGCAACCTGCTGCTGGAACCTGTTTTTCGTTGCAGTCAGCTTTGCACTCATACAACTTGATGTTTCTTGTTTTGTTAGACAAGGTTTCCCTCTGGAATGTTCTCATTCACCCTCTCCCTTACTTAACTGTAACATCTAATGGAATTCTTTTGTATCATTTGTTGTATAACTTGTAATTCTGACGTGGAACCTTTGTAAAAGAGCACTTATGCTTAAAGGTATCATCTGAATCTTCTAATAAATAAATTTATTTTTAATTAAAACATTTATTTAGTCATATAGATATATATCTTTTTGCTCCTTCATAGTCATCTATGCCTCTCTTCAGGCCCAGTCAGCCCCCCAAATCCCATCATCTTACCGGTGAGGATCCACAAGGAGCAGGGTCTGAGAGCGTTTAGGGCCATCACACATGGCCAGAGAGAGACACAGGCTTTTTCCTGGTTTCTCCCATCCCAACCCAGAGCTGTGGCTTGCATGTTGGACACACACACACACACTCCCGAAGAACCACATTTTTCCTCCCTCCTGACGTAGCATCAGACCCCCAGACCTCTGCTCTGACACCCAGCCTCAAATGGGTGTCAGCTGAGAGCAAGGAAACTTGCCTTCCCAGTCCGGGAGAGGACAGCAGCTCAGTGGCCACTACTATAATCTCCTAGCCCTCCCCCCTGCCAACCTCCAGTGGCCCGAGCTTGCTCCCGAAACATAGGCCGCCGGTGTGGCATCCAGTGCCTTAACCCTCAGCACCATCAGGCCACCAGTTTACGTAATAGTTTGGTACTATTTTATAAACGCAATAACACACTTCAGGACTTGAGTTTACTGGGTAATTATCACACTCCCCCTCACCCCTTAGTTGAAGGGTACTCTAATGCCTCGTGCCTCCAACCTACAAAGTGCAGGCTCTTGCAGTAATTATCCAATAATCACACACCCTGTCAAGAGTTATTGCTCATTTCTCTTCTTTTAGCACCTCTACTATTAAATTCCTTATCTGCCTTTGCTTTTCTTACCATTTTCCAAGCCTCTTCTAGTTTTTTCCTGTTTTTCTCTTCAATTTTCCTTGCTAGGACCACCCATGTACTCTTGAAATGCCATCCTTTTAGTCCTTGCCACCCCTGTGCTTATTTCTTTTTTCTATCCTTCTCATGCATGAATACTATTTATTTTTAAACATTATATCATGACAGGGTGTGCTTTGTGCTAGGAAACTAGCTAGCACGTGGGGGGGTGAAGCACAGGGCCAAAGGCAGAGTGCTTCCGCCACCCAAGAGGTGCCACAGCACCAAAACAAAAGAGAGAAAAAGAGAACTGTGGTAATTTTGCTGTTTGGTCAATAGATAGATGTTGCATTTGTTTAACAACAGCATATTCCAAAGGCATCACATTGCAAGATGGCTGCTGGGCTGTGCGTGCCGCTGGTTGCGGAGCTGTATCTGCAATATGCTCTGAGTTTTATTTAGTTTAGCTTCATTTAATTAGTTTCATTCATTTAGTTCGTTTGAGCGCTTACGTTTTCCTTCATTTTGTTTTTCGAGTTGGCTGGAGGACACTTGTTTGGTTTTATTTCCTGGATCGGCTGAGGACACTCGCTATTTGTGGAGTAAGAGGAGGAGCATGCTTTCGGTCCGGTAACGGTTTGGCTCCAGAAACCTCAGAAACTATTAAACCAACTTTGAGTTGTTGCTTTTTGAAGTGTGGGGCTCCGCTTGCTGTCGCTACATTGGGGGTTGTGCAGCGGAGTGTGGAGTTCCTTGCTTTGTTGATTTGCCAGTTGGGCAAAATTTTTTCGGGTCTTGCTAGGATTTGGCAAGGATGAAGAGAAGAGACAGGGCGCCCTTGTGGCTGGTGCTCCATTGCTGGGGCTGACACGGAGGTGGATGCAGGGCAGATTGAGGGCTTGTGGTGTCGAGGATTTTTCCAGGATGCTGTTTTTTCCCCTGGACTGAGGTACTCTGACTCTGTATTGAATTTCATCCGGGGAATAATCAGACTGTTTGCTGATTCCTGGGGCTGTGAATTTCATGAAGACTATTCAAGGAAGCTTGGGACTTTTCTTTATTATCGATTTGCGGTATATCCTCCTACTGGGCCTCACTTGATTTGTGGTCCGAAGGGGGCGTTTGAGAGCCTTTAGTCAAGGAATTGGCTGGGGGTCTCTGCCCCGTAAACCCCCAAGTTGGGCCACAGTTGTGGCCTGATTTTGGGTGTTGTATTGGTCCACTTTTTTCATGTACGGTGCCCGGCTAGGGGTAAAGGGCCTTATTCAAATCGTGATCTCCTTGATTTTTGGACTTGGATTTTGGATATCCTCTGGAATGATCTGTGTTTTGTTGACTTTAAACCCACGGACTAATCCATCTCTGTGCCTGGCAATTTGAAGACTTTATTTTTGGACATTCGAGGTGGTGAGAGGACCTTGTGTCCATTAATTTAATTTGGATTGTACCCTCTCCCTGGGTCGAGAGAGGACTGGGGGGGGAGGAGACATGTTACTTATTTGTTTAAAGTTTAAATTGTTTTGATTTATTATTTTTATCTTGCAGTGAGAGTGCCAAGGTATTCTTTTTTCCTTCTCTCTACTTGGCTGTGAGAGAGCTGGGGGGGTAATTAATTTGTTTCTATTTCTTTTGGTTGTACGGGTGGCGAGAGAACCCTTACATTTACATTTATATTTATTTTATTTTGTGGGTCTTCAGTCCAGTCCAGGCTCTGTTTTTCTGTGAGGTGAGTTTTTTTGTTTATTTGATTTTGTTTATTTATGTTGGTTACGTTTGGGATTATTTGGTTAATTTTATGCTGTTAAGACTGATTATTTTGTGTTTGGGGTTTATTGTTTTGTTTAAGCAGCGACATGTGCTGGCCTTCAGTCCCCACGGTGGTGTGCTATTCATCCTCCTCTCTTCGCGCCCCCCTCCCTTTTTATACTCCTCCGCTACAATTCAATACCTACCAGTGTTGTAGAGCACTGGGGATTGTTCATAGGAGAGTGAGGAGGGCGGGGGTGTGCGAACAGGAGAGGATGAATGAGCGGAGCCACCGTATCAGGGGTTATGAAGTCCAGAAAGCGCGTTGGGGCGAAATGGAACCCAGATCGTGGTTTACCATGTCTGGTACCCATACCCAAGGGCACTACTGAATTTAGTAGGCAGAGAGGCCTGAGAGGCTCCGAAGTTTGTCCAACTCGGGCGGTGTTGTGCAATGCCAGGTCCTCAGGAATAAGACCTCCATTATTGCCGATCTTGTTGGCTCGGCTGACTTGGTTTGCATCACCGAGACCTGGCTGGATGAAAACTCAGGCCTAATAGAGGAGGCCATGACTCCAGCCGGGTACTCGGTGATATACCGCCAGAGATTGGACCGCGGGGGGGGGTTGCAGTCTGTTTCAAGACCAAATTGGGCCTCATGAATGTAGTAGTGGGTGAGGCAGAGTCCTTTGAGTGCACAGTTGTAGCAGGTGTAGGCATTCGAATCGTTCTCATCTACCGTCCACCCGGAGATGCGAAACGCTTCTTACAGGAAGTAGCAGAGTTCCTCGTCGACATGTTTGAGTTGCCCGGATTGATGGTTCTGGGTGACTTCAACGCCTGGGTCGACGAACTCTCACAATTTGGTAATCACTTCCTCCAATTAATGTCTTCTTTGGGCCTTACACAGGTAGTTTCCACTGCTACTCATAAATCTGGACACTCTCTGGACTTAGGTCTTCCTCTTAGGGATTGATGCATCCAGCCTGGTCAGACCACTACACTGTGAGGTTCAATTTTTGCACCCCCCTGAGAAGGCCTTCCCTTGTGGAGATGGTCAGGTACTGCCCATTACGGAATATTACTTCCCAAAGCCTTGCGGCAGTCCTTGACCTATCATCCCCTGTGTTGGTGAGCAATAATCCAGAGACGCTGGTATTGGCCTATAATGTGGCTGTTATGGCGGCCCTGGATCTTATTGCTCCTGTTCGTGAGCGCCCCTTATCCCTTCACCCCAGGTCCTCTTGGTTCCATGGGACATTGAGGGAGATGCGGAGACAGGGGTGAAGGTTAGAGCGATGTTGGTGCAAGTCCGCCCTTGATGTCGACCGCCTTAGATTGATGGAACATTATTCTATCTATCAATCTGCAATCACCCACAAGAAGGCAGAATTCCTGTCCAGGGAGATTGCAGTTGCTCGGAATCGACCAGCTCACCTGTTTCAGACTGTAGACCGACTGTGCAACCCAGCCTGTCTGCAAGTTCGAAAAGCCTTTTCGTAATTAGAGTGCGAGGAGCTAGCTCGTTACTTTGCAACTAAAGTGGCCGACATCAGGGTAGACTTGTGCCCGGCAATCTCTAAGGGTGAAGTCATAGAACAATGCGAGTTCACAGTACCCCAATTCCCTTGGAGTTCCTTTGGTCGACCTGAGTTCGTGGATATTATGAGGATCATCCATAGTCTGCATCCCACAAGCTGTAGTTTGGATCCTGGACAGACTCCCCTAATTTTGGGTTGTACTGATATCATCGGTCCAGTCCTGGTGCAAATAGTCTGGTACTCCTTGGAGTCAGGTGAGTTTCCCAGCTCCCTGAAAGAGGCAGTGGTGACACCTCTCTTGAAGAAAGCTACCTTGGACCCAGACTGTTTCTCAAACTACAGACCTATCTCTAACCTTCCCTTTATTGAGGAGGTTATCAAGAAGTTAGTGGCAGCCCAATTGGAAGACCATTTAACCATCCATAATATCTACAAATCCTTCCAATCCAGTTTTCGTAAAAGACATAGCACTCGATACTGCGCTGGTTCGGGTGCTTAATGATCTTCTGAGGGCGAGGGATCAGAAGAGACGTTCCATTCTCGTTCTCCTTGATCTCTCGTTAGCTTTTGACACTGTGGATCACCTGGTGTTGATAGCATGCCTGAGGCAAATTTGTGGACTGTCGGGAACTGTTTTACAATGGTTCACCTCATTCCTCACTGGGAGATCACAAAGAGTTGTGTCGGGAGTCTTTTCCTCCGGCCCAACTCCTTTGTTGTGTGGGGTGCCTCAGGGTTCTGTGCTGTCACCCATGTTCTTTGCAGTGTATATGCTGCCCCTCGGAGACATTATAAGACGGTATGGGCTGAGGTTTCACTGCTATGCAGATGATACCCAGCTATACCTGTCTTTTGCACCCGACCAGGATGGAGCTCTTGCGGTGTTTAACAACTGTCTGGAAGAAATCCAGGGTTGGATGGATTCTACTTGGTTAAAGTTGAACTCGGAGAAGACAGAAGTTCTGGTTGTGGACCCGGGTGGTCAGACAGAGGTCTCGCGATGGCACGCCCTCTGGAATTTTTCTTGGCGGTGTGTCACTTTTGACCTCTGAAGGGGTGCGTAGCCTTGGGATTGTCCTAGACAACAGGCTGACCCTACAGTCTCAAGTGGCGGCCGTTGTCAGGACTTCTTTTTACCATCTTAGGAATATCGCCAGGGTTAGGCACCTTGTTCCGTCGGACTCTTTGCCAATGTTGGTCCACGCCTTTGTGTCCTCGCGCCTGAACTACTGCAACGCTCTATACTTTGGGCTTTCTGGGGTTGAAATCCGTCGCTTACAGCTGGTGCAGAACACTGCAGCCCAGGTTCTGACTGGGACAAGAAGGTCCTGTCATATTACCCCGGTGCTGCGCAAACTGCACTGGCTTCCTATACGGTGGGAGATCACCTTTAAAGTTATTTTATTGACTTTCAAAGCCCTTCACGATCAGGGTCCAACCTATCTGAAAGAACTCCTGGTGTTTTATTACCCCAGCCGATCGCTCTGCTCAGCCGACGAGGGGTTGTTAGAGATTCCAACAGTGAGTTTAAAATCTTCTGGCAGCAGAGCATTTTCTTATGCTGCACCCACTCTTTGGAATTTTCTACCACGCCGGTTACGGGAGTACACCTCCATGGAGGAATTTAAGAAGAATCTGAAGACTTATTTGTGACAAATGGCCTTCTTGGATGATTAATTTTATTGTGTTGTGATCTTATTTTATATTTTATTAATTGATTTTAATATTTGATGTTATTATGGTATGATTTTATCTATATGTATTACTGATTTATATTTTGATGTTATGGTTTTAATGTGTTCAGCGCCTTGGTATGTTGAAAGGCGCTTTATAAATAAACTTATTATTAAATATAAGTAAATGAATTGAGGGATACTGATACAGCTGTGCCTGCTTTAACAGGTAAAATGAGGTCACGGATCTTTTTCTACTGTTGTGCTGGGATATCAGTACTGGGTTCTGAACACCACGGCCAATTGGGTTTAAGGATTTTTTGTAGCCATTTCAGAATATGTATTTATTTAGCATAACCAAACTAAGATGCAACAAATCCTTTTTTTTTTTTTTTTCTTTCCCCAAATTCTGTTTATGCCCCGCCTGCCACAGGTGAGTCCTCCTTCCACTTTTTGCCAATACCAACTTCCTGCCCATTGAAGCTCTTTCACCAAGCCCATAAGCACCCCAACACATCCATGACTCACCACTGTGCCACCCCTCCCCCGTCTACCCCTGGGGCTATGTATGCCTTCTGCTTCGTGGCATTTTTTCTCCCTGCTGTCAACGTGGCTACCTGTAGTGGTGGTGAAGACTTGCAGTAACCCCAGGGAACAGCAACTCGAAGCAGGTGTGGACATGGGCAGCCAGCAGAGTTTCATCCACCCCACCTGTCATTTTCTGTTCCCCTCCCCTCCAAAAAAAAGCATGCCACCTGTGGTCACCCAGGTGGCGGTAAAGGAGAGGGATGCAGACTCACCTCCCCCGGAGGAGAGCATTCAATGGGACTCTCAGTCCTCCTCTTTCTCCCCGGATCTCCAAATGCAGCATCCCATTTCCAGGGTGTCATCCTTTTATCCAGTTTTACAACTGGTAGGACTGAAACAGAGGGATGTCAAGCAACTGACATACCATACATAGCCAGCTACTGCCCTGGAATTTGAACGGAGATCTCCTGGACCATAGTTTGGTTCTCTAACAGCTGGAATACTGCCTTCCTTGCAATGTAGTGGTAGTAACTTCAAACTTGGGAGAGGGCAGAAAGTTGGAGAGATACTGGTGGGGCACACACTTCTACATATAAATGTAAAATATTACAGCCAGCGTTTTCCAGGATTAACCTCTATGTGAGTAAGAATTATTTCTTTTATTGAATCAGGATAATATGCCCCAATTTTTCAAGTCTCCGTCCCCACCCCCCACACACACACTTTTTCAGGGACTATGGCAGATGCACATTTTTCACTGACCAGAGGGTGGGTGAGCAGCTGGCTCCCAAATGACACCAGTGATATTCTGTGACCAACCTGCAGAGGGCACTTGAGTGTCAAGCACCCCGTGTTATCCCTCAGAACAGAGAACCTCTTCCCCTTGCATGGTGAGCTGGGGTTGTTCAGCCCCAAAGCCAGGAAATCAGTATAGTAAAACAAATGCACGGAAACCTGTGTGGCAGCACTGAAAACCCTGCCACTGTGCCAGGCACAGATGTGACTGGTACTTATCTCTTTTGTTAACCTTCCACTACACTACTGCTACAGATACACTGAGAATCTGAAGTTCTAGAAAGAAGAGAATATAAGTATATGCTTTGGCTTAAATAACCGACTTTTCAGAACACCGCAACAAAAAAACGGGTGAGTAATCTTGCATCACATGCTTTTGCTTGTAAATAACATACTGTCTCAGCATGCTTAATTGGACTAAACAGTGAAGTTCAAGAAACAAAAGAACTGCAGACTCCAACAACCACCAAAAGTGCAACCAAGGCTTATACCTCCAAGAGAAAACAGTAACAACTGAAAGTGACGCAAACACCATACTGGGAGAATTAAAAAAACGTACTCCATGGAACAAATATCCCTACATAGCGCTTTTACAGGTGTTTGCTCCATGGAGGTTTTGCTGAAATAAACTTTTTTAATTCTCCTAGCACGGAGTGTGCGCCCCTTTAATTGTTATTGTTTTAACTGGTGAAGTTCCCCACATACTGTACTACAAATTTTTGTTTCTAGAGAAACACAGCAATATATTTTGTGTCTTACTTGGATAGGAATTCAAATCCCAGCTTCCCTACAAAAAAAAAAAAAAATAATTCTTTGTGCCACATGACTGAAGCCGTTCCTTTACATATAAAATACTTCAGCCACAGTAAGGAGCAATTTTTTTTTTTTTTTTTTTTTTTTAAACACTACTTTCTGTTTTTGTCCCCATTTTCGCCTCGCTAGCTGCCAGAACCTCCCTTCCACCTGCCCAAGCCTTCTACCCACCACATGACATCCCCCTTGATGATCCAACCCAACACCAACCTTTGTTCGACAACCTTCTGGGCACCCAGACTGTAATCCAAGGCTTAAACGGTTCCCATGAAGCCTGGAGGAACATACTTCACTCGACAGTCGGGGCCCATAGGATTGATCTGGTGAGGTGTGGGAAGAGTCAAGGAGACCTAGCTGTGGCATTTGGGGGGGAGCAGTTTCATCTGCCCGGTGCTGCTGGGGGTTTCATTCCCCTACTAGACCCTCCCTTTATCCCACCCCAGGGCACGGTCCAGAGAGGTGGCCTTGGCAAGATGCTGCCTATCAGGGCTGTCGGAAGGGAGGGTGTGCCCAGCCCTGCCTTTGGTGCTCCCCTGCCAGCCCCACTCTTGGCATGTGATGCCTCCACAACACCTGCCAGGTGAGTGAGTATGTATGCAATGGAAGGAAGTGCTCTCCCTTCCTGAGGCGGGAGGCGTCCAATGGATGCTCGAACCCCACCTCGCCAGTTGGCACCACATGTTCTGAGCTTGGGGCGTGAACCTGGGTCATCTGGATGGCAAGTGGTAATTCCACCGCTGCGCTATCTGGCCAGCAACAGTAAGGTGCAATTTAAATTAAAAGATGTTTTAACTTTCAAAAACATTCTAGTTTCACAAGGATTTTAGTTTTCACTTCACCTCATTTATGCAAAGTAGCTCAAGACTAGTGACTTTCTAATTTCTGTCACAGACATAAAAATATATACTCCTGTGATCAGCTAAATACAGGGCAGCTGTCATTTCCTTTGCAAAGAGGGGTATAAAGTTATGAGATTTTTTTAAGCAGTTTTTTTTTTTGGCATACTTCCATTTTGCACTCCTCTTCAGTCCTCAGTGAAGACCCCTGTTTACAGTAAATATGTATATATGCTAAAACATTTTATTTTAGGAATACCATGTTACAGCTTTAGTTTTAGGGGCCAGGAGTTACCATTCGTTCCCAGCAGTGAATAATGTCAGGGAGCAAAGCCGGCTGCATAGCTGTTCATAGTCATAAGAGCAATGTTTTCCAAAATGGCTGATTGTTCCGATACAAACATGTGGGAAACCATATCTAAAGGAGTTCTTTATTTCTCATCTTAAAAAATGCCAGTGCAGATTCAAACGGGGATAATGGCATCTTACCAAGCAGGGCAAGATAAGAGATCTAAAATGGCAAACAAATTATAGCTATAACATGTTTACCATAATATCAACAGCTGTGTTAAAGTGCATAAAAGCTCTTTCTACCTTAGATTTTCCTTATAATAAAAATCTGGATTTAGCTGCAACAATTGCTATTCCATAGTTCAGTAAGAGTTAAGTGTTGACTTCTTTAAATGAATATTCAAATTTTTTACCATTTCTGAAGTTTTGAAACCAAAATCGTGGCCACTGTTGCTTTGAGAATGTGTACAGACCCCATGATTTACATCACAACTAAAAAGCAAGCTAAAGAAGGTGAAGTTCACCCTGATCCAATGTGCAGAACAAATCTCCTCTGCACTTGACTGACTTATGGTTCTCTACCCTTTATGAACATTTACCTCTTCAGTGTGAGGAGGGCTGATTCTAGACATTGGGGACACCTGTGGTGTTTTCAGCTGTGTACTGTTGCTATCAGGAGCAAGGTCTCTGTGAACAGACTGAACATGGTTTTGAAGTTCACTTTCTGTCTCAAATTTTACACTGCAACTAGAGCATCGTGTCTTAGCCACCACTGTTTTGCCTTTATTCTCACTGGGACTTAAAGCCTCCGGCTGGCTCAGGCTTTGTCTCTTACTGTTCAAAGCGGGATTGGCACTTGGACTGCCACTTTTACTGATATTTACACAACTTGCACAAAGACCATATGGCAGGCCATTGATGTCAAGCTTCACTAAATCCTGTTTGGATCGGAATTCCTTGAGGCAAGATGCGCATTTGTACAGTTTTAGGAGGTGCTGGTTTCGCCCTGAAGATTGAACCGCAGAGACATTGCCAGTTTTCTGCATGTGGAATGTTCCATGAATTTTGAGTTCCAATGTAGAGGTGACTGTCTGCATGCAAACCACACAGCGAAATCCTGTTAATGAATTTCTTAAATCAGGATGCATCTGGCAGTGTTCTAAAAATTCCTCCTCGCTCTGCAGGGGCATTTTGCAGATTCTGCATGTTCCAGTGTCCAAGCTCTTACTATGTGTGACTTTGTGCTCAGTTAGAGTTAAAAGGGAAGGAAAACGTTCCCCACATATTGGGCACATGTAATGCTTCACCGGTCCCAAATGGGTCTGCATGTGCTCACGGAGTCCACTTTCAGAAAAAAAAGTTCTAGAACACACATTGCACTTGTAATTGCCCTTAATAAGTTCGGCTTTCTTCTTCATCATGGCACTTTCTCCTGGTCGAATATTGTGATCACGGAGCTGGTGATTCTGCAAGAGAGAGTCCATTGTGTATGCTGCCCCGCAGATATCACAGCCATACATAGGCTCAGATGTGTCGACATCTTCTTCACTGCCATCGTGACTGTTATGCGATTCTTGACTGTTAGTCAAAATGTTCTGGAGCTCTACATCCTCTTTCTGAACCTGCTCAGAAGTGCCATTCGATCCACAATTCTGAGGCTTGGCCTCAAACACACAGTGTTTTTCCCGCAAGTGCTTTTCTAGTAAGATGATAGCATGGAAAGCTTTGCTACAAACTTTGCAGTTGTACTTCTTGCTATGTGTAGTAATATGGCACTGCAGTTCCACTTCTGTACCAAATGATTCCCCACAGAAAATGCACTTGTGCACCTTCCCCTTGTTCTCAAGGTGGTTGTGTTTAACATGAAGCTGCAGATCAGTTTCATTGCGGAAGTCCCAATTACAAGAAGTACATCTGTAAACCTTCTTTTCATTGCTATGTTTTACGGCCAGGTGAAGCTGGATGGAGACCTTGGAATCAAAGACATCTTGGCACAAGGTACAACGGAAAAACACAAAGGTATGCATGTCTAAGAGGTGTTTCTGTAAGTCGTCCACTGAAGTGAACTGCTTGTCGCAACTTTCACAGATATAGTATGTTGATGTGATCATGAAGTGAATTGTAACATGTTTCAGCAAAGACTCTTGGTTTGGAAATTCTTTGTTGCATTGAGGGCATGTCAGTTTTGGCAGAACAGTGTCAAGATGAGTTTTTAAATGAGTCTGAAAACTGTCAAGGGAAGTATACTTAGCACCACACTGATTGCAGACATACTCGTCTGCAGTGCGTGAAGGAGCACCACCTACAGTCTGCATCATCTTCAGAGAGGCTTGTTCCACAGTTACTGGAGACAAGGGGCTCAGAGATCTGCTGGACTTCTTGCCATTGTTTATGTAATTCAGAGCCAGAGGAATGTTTTTGTGGTTCTCTTTGATATGCTTGTTTAATTTAAGGATACTGTTGAATATTGGAGAATTAGTGCAGTATGAACAAGAAAACACCTCCACAACAGGATCTTTGGGGGTTCCGAGGAGGGGAGAGCCAAAACGTGCATTACTGATATCACAATGAACTTGCCTGATGTGCTCTTCTAGGGAAGAGTCGGTAAGAAATCCCATGAAGCAATGAGGGCAAAAGAAAGCATTACTGTCTTTAGATGGAGGATTTGCGAATCCATGAGAACACCTTATATGCTCCTGGAGAGTGTTGAGATCATTTAGCACTTCAGAACAGAAGTTGCACTGATAAATCATTGTAGGCATAGCCGAAACAATCAAGGCAGCTGGGTCTACTGATTCATGGACTTGCTTCACATGTTCATTCAGATTGTAAAGTGAAGGTAGCACTTCTAAACAATACTGACAAGTATGAGCCTGTTCAGGTTTATCCAGGTGCATAGTTTTCAGGTGTATCTGCAGAACAGCAAGACTTGAAAATAACTGTTTGTTGCAATAGATGCAACTGTAGGTGACTTTAGCCTGTTTAGTGGCTGGAGCAGTGATGTCTGGTGCTTGCTGGGCAGTTCTTTTTCTACCACGGGTCTTTGTCAGAGGTGGTGGCACTTCCACCATGGTTGAACTGTCCACTGACAGATTGGAGTCTGGGGTGGTACTTGATACTGAGGTGTAACCCACAGTAACCAAGGAAGGGCTGTTGCTATGGTTACTCGACTCCGGCTGCTGGTGACTATCCATGTGACTGTAGAGTTCTTCAACAGTTTGAAAATTCTCTGAACATATGCTGCACAAATTTTTCTTTTCGCTACTATGAGTTTGATCAATATGATTTAAAAGGGTAGTTTCATCTACAAATAGTTCATGGCAGTAAATGCACTGGAGAGCAGCTCTTTCTTCATTTGGGGAGCACTCGGGGTGACATTCTGCAATATGCTTCTGCAGGTCTTCAGGGATATCAAAGCCTTCCTCACACTGACTGCACTTTTGGGTATCTTTCATCTTCCACTCATCTATTCTGGACAAAGACTGCGATCCATCTTTGTTTCTCTCATGAACTTGCATGTGGCCATGCAAGGAGCTCGAGGACAAGAATCCACGTCTGCAAATGGCACACTTGTATGGCTTGTTGGAGGTATGGGTCTTCAAGTGAATCTTAAGGTGGTCACTTCTTGAGAATGCTGCATCACACTCATTGCAATGGTACTTTTTGTCTCCTGTATGAAGTTTAATGTGGCGGTCCCGGCTTCGTTTGTGTTTAAAGAGTCTACTGCAGTATGTACACTTGAAAGGTAGTTTATCGCTGTGACTTTGTTCGTGATGTTTTAGGTAGCTGAGGCGGCTGAAAGACTTGTCACAGAACTGGCAGGGATAGGGCAGTCCTGGGACCCCTTCTTCTTCTCCGAAGTCACACCCTTCTCCATGGCTTGGGGATGTCTGGTCCTTGCTGGAAGGCGATGATGCTGGCCATGAGCAGGAGGGATCATCTTCAACATCAGCACCATCTGGAATCCAGTCTGTCGGTGGAGAGAAATACATTCAAATGTAATTTGCTGTTTTAACACAGAACATCTGCTGTTACATAAACCAGTCGACTAAGTGACCGGGCTAGAAACACTAGCTGTTAAAATTCTAAATTGATAAAGGGCTAAAGATATTCTGATTTCTTTTACCAAGCTTTCATACAACAAAACGATTCAAAGAAAACACATACTGCTGAGACTTTGTAAGCCATGGGAGGGTGCTATTTGCCCCAGTGCAATCACTAAACAGAAGTTGCCCCCCCCCTTTTTTTTTAAGGATATCAAAATCCTGCAGATATATTTAGACTGTAAAATAACCTTTATAGATAAGACTCTTGAGTACAAGAGTTACTTGTGCTTTAAAATGAAAAGGCAACAGTACCTAGTTTTGCTCATTTTGAGTAACGTCCTTCTACATTAGCTACTTCTCAGCAGGCATGATGATTTGACAACCTCATTACTAAAATGCAAGTTTTAATAGGCTTCCTTACTAGTATTTACTGCAGATACTCAGATTTATTGGAAGTACACAGAGCAAGCACTACAGTAAATAAAAAAAGAAAAGTGAATTTAAAAAATAATGCAATGTGCCTGTGTAATTTTTAATATGTTCTATAAATTTTACATACATATATATAGAAATCATTTTTCAGAAACCAGAACACTTCTATGGGTTATTACTACTGATACAGTTCCTTATTGCTTTCAACAAAACAATATTAAAAAAGCACAGAGGGATGGGACAGAAGAAGATGTAATAAAAATTATGTCTTGTGTAATGTAAAAACAGTCATGATTTCTTCAATAACCACAAAAGAGTTGGGCAACACAAACCAACAAACGGGATATTAAATGTTAGAAAGTAACGCTGGATATTGCATGTAATAAGTCAGATGGGATCAAGGATAACAACACTCTTGCCAGCAGCTACAATTTAACCGTGTATTTTGTTTGCAAGTTCAAAAGGTTGCACACCATTTCTTCCTACTACAGAAGCTTCAGTCGGCTAAACTTCCTTCATCAAATAAAACTAGTCCTGTAAGGTGTTCATAGACAAAGCAACTTGTGAAAGAGACTGGAAACAGGAAAACTGATAATGGGCAACAGTGAAAGATTTATTACCAACATAAAATTTTGACAAACAAGAACTTGAACCAGAAAGTTCAATAAATAAGTTACCAATCATGTCATCCATTTTTAAAATTGCTGAGTATGATGACTTGAAGAAAAGATATCCACAGTGACCTCAGCAACCTCTCTTCATTGACATTTCTAACACTGCTAGTTAACAAGAACAGGATGTTATCCCTAGGGGATTCCATCACCATTTGTGTATAGTTTTTTCAGACTTTTCACTCTTCACATTCAGAGCGTCTTTAAAGGAGTGAGAGCCGCAGAAGACAACCTAGAAAAGTGTGGTTCTCTCTCTCTCACACAAACTATATTATCTTCTGAAGAAATCCCTTAATAAGGGCAAGGTGTCCAGTATCAGGAAGCAAAGTGCAGAAAAAGCACTCCGTGCCTAATGCACCTTGTGTCATTTATGGCACAATGCAGGCCCGAAGTAACAGGCTGCCTTTCACAGGGGGCCAAACTTCAACTGTGAGTCAGGTCCCTTGAACTTGCATTTTATTGGGGAAAGGGGGTAACTAGGGGTCAAATCTGCAATTAGCAAAATGCTGGTAGGGTATATACCGGGCTAGTAACATTTTGCTTTCACTAGCTCTGTAGGCCTATACTAGAGATGGTAAGGGGATTTGCTCAGTCACTAACCCTGCTGACAAGTGGCTGCAAAACGTAACTGTGACCCCATCTAAAGAAAATTACATGATGACCCAGGGTAGTAACAATTCCAAGGGAGACTATACTTCTTTCTGAAGTCTTATGTAAGCAGTTAAAATAGAGAACTACAGCTATCTGACGTGAAAGGTACAAAATTGCAGGAGCAGGAGTTGGGATAATACTGGAGAAGCATACAGTACTCAAAACAAATTTCAAGTCTTTTTTTTTTTTCAAGTAACAAGATTTTGCTAGATTATCTGGCCATTGCTTATCCACAGGAAACAGATGAAGATTCATGCCTTTCCTGTGCCTAGAAACTGATGACAACATCTCACTATCTATGCCAGAGGGCAACTGTGTAACACTATGAGAACAACCCAACACCATTCCTGGATCCCTGCCCACTAAAAAAAAAAAAAAGGATTAAACTCTATATTTAATACAAAATACCTTCTGTGCATTTCATTGTTTTTTCTTCTGCACTGGTCCAAGAGACGGAGAGTGAGTTGGGGTGCTGTATCCCTCCTCAATGATAGCAACTTGCTTTTTTTTTTTTTTTTTACAGTAATGCATGCGCTTGACGCTGCTGTCAGATTCAGGCTTTCAAGAAACACTCCACTTCCAGAACTAGACTCATGCTGCCCTCATCCTCTCTTATTGTAAAAGTCTCTGTTAGGGTCCGAATGGTGCTCTTAACCAAAATTCATGATGGATGGAGGTAATAAGGAAAAGGATGGAATCAGTACAAAGTATTTTAAGTTTAATTTATAGCACAGTAGTCTTGCTAAAATTTGCAAGACCTCTGTAAAAATGCAATGCATCTGCATACATTTTTTCTTTAAATCAGTTATGCCCCTTCCCCAGATCAAACCCAGATCCATCCTCCTGCATCTCCAGCACTAATCTCTTCCCTGCCCCCTCCCACTTGCATACCTTTGAGGTGGGGCCTGGGTACTGCCAGCCAATATCATTTGCCACCTCCAAAGTTCTGGGGCAAGCGAAGCTCATGGTGAATGAGGGAAGTAGGGCCCCTCGAAGACCAAGGTATTTTTTTCTATTCTGGATCGTTGCCACCAGGACTCCCTGCACACATGGAGCTCCAAGTATGCGCATGCTACTGTGTGCTTGTGTGGCCCCTAACTGGTGCCCTCCCTCCTTCCCCTGTAGTACCTTCACTGCACCACCACCAGTGGTCACGCAGATGGCAGGGATGCAGCCGAGGCAGCGACCCTCCTTCAGTAGAGAGCATCATGTGGGATTCTCGATCCTCCTCTCCCCGGCTGGCCGGACTGTGGTTCATTCCAGAAATCCTGTTGCCAGCGCTACCAAGTGGTGCTCTACTGCCATGCCAATGAGCCGGCAGATCACACACATTTATTTTGTCTGCACCATCAACCACTTTGTAAAAAGCAATTTAGCATCACACATCCTGCAAAAACTGCAGTGCGCAGAGCTAACTGTCTTGTTTGTTTTTTGTTTTATACTGCAAGTCTGCAATATGGCCCTAGATTCTGTGTGTGTGTATATGTGGAGGGGGGGGTGAACACACACATACACATGAATCTTCACTGCTGCCTCATTTTTTCTTTACAAAACACACAGAAACAAGTGTGTGAACACTCTGAGATGAAAGTACCAAACACTCCGGAGACTTCAAGTGGAAAGTCGAGCTGCCTGACTTTCCTCCAAGCAGACAGGAATGCCCATGATTCAGCAGCCTGAGTAAATAAAAGAGGTCCTCATTTCCTAATTTTGCTGGCTGGCCACACTGCAGCAGTCTCTGTGCTGCTGCCAAAGGGGATGCAAAGCTGGAACTACACCCAGCAGCTGAAGGGCTGTCTTTGTTAGCCCGCCAGACCTTCCTGACCATCTTCTGGCAGCAAAACTGCCATATCCTGCAAGGAAGACCTCCATTTCAGGCCTGATAGTCCTCTAGCCTGCTTAATAGAACAAAACAACAGATTTTGCCTGGTCTGTGTTGGAGAAAGACAGCTGGAAACTCAGTTAGTAGCACTGGAACACCTGTTCAGTCATTTTTATGGGTAAAAGTACCCACAAACAAAAAAAAATTAAAGGAATACTTTTGAAAGCATTGTTTCAAAGCACACACACAAAAAAAAAAAAAGGTAATACAGCATAAAGCACCTCTGGGATATACACTACTACTACTGCTGCTGCTCGCAACAGAATTAAGGACTGGACCGATCAGGTCCCTAAGTTAATAATGCTAGGTTTTAAAGTATTTTGGTTAGTTTTGTCACCTGCACTACTGGCTCTGTACTATATGGGCAGTCTGGTTTACAATACTTGGTATGAGACAAAGACTAGAAGAAGAAATACAATCTTTGCATGAATTGAAGAAAAAATACACATCCTTGCTAACTGTTCAGTACAAGACTTA
The DNA here is from genome assembly GCA_016271365.2 of Neoceratodus forsteri. Taxonomy (NCBI): domain Eukaryota; kingdom Metazoa; phylum Chordata; order Ceratodontiformes; family Ceratodontidae; genus Neoceratodus; species Neoceratodus forsteri. The sequence continues at coordinate 1,236,196,898 of CM057455.1, forward strand.
TTAAGGAGGGTATCAGTAGGACATACACCCACACAGAATAATCCCTGTCAAAAATTGGTAGTGACTGCAATATACACCAGCTGCCTCCACATATCTGTAGCTCAGAGTGTGTGTGTGTGTGTGTGTGCGTGCCTGCGCTGCAAAGAAGATTAAAGAACATTTTTAGTTCATTTACTGTTCCCCACTGATACATTTGTCCTCTGTACTGCTTATGCGGCCGTTATCAGAGTGCGCCCCCCCCCTCGGTCACCCACCGTCCCTGGGACTTAACCGTTCATCTACAATTTACCCTCATGGTGGGAGGGCGACTCCCCCCACCCCAAAAGACCAGATTCAACAGTGCACAGTCAGGGTGCCAGGCCTGCAAGAAAGCTGTGTCCTGCTTCAGCATTTTTTTTTTTTTCATTTTTTTGTTCCGCAAGGACGCCGGACATGCAATGACACACTTCAAATGTTGAACGCCCTACCCTTTGGACCTCCCATCTGCCTGACATCCAGCCTCCACTAGGAGTTAGGCATACTGCAGGAGGCGCAATCCACCCACCCGGAGAGAAGACAGTGGTCCTCTGGCACACTCCAACTTCGATGGCTCAAGTTCGAGTTCACTCCTGAACCCGGGTGACCAGCTTGGTAGACAGCAACACTACTGCCATGTCACAGGATCCGTTCATCTACTTTTCAGCTGCCCAAGTGCACCGATGACCATTACATATTATGTGTTATGCCACCCTGTGTATCTTAAATTATACTTTCAAATAATCTCCAGTGAATGAAGGTTTTAAACAATTCTGAATGATTAAATACATCATTATGCAATGTCCTTACTTTGCTCCCTGTAGAAGTAGAAACAGTTTAGGAAAAAAATGCACATTTAATATAACCATCAGATTTTTTCCACATCACTGGCCCCACATTAAACTCATTCATTTGTCACATAACTTATTTAACTGCTTGAAAACTAATACTCTATAATGGGCATTCAAAGGAAAAATGTGAATTTTAAAAATTATTTATAATTTAGCCTTTTTTTATATATATAAAGTCCATCAATATTTTAATGCTCCTCTTCAAGGGTCAATTAAATGCATTAACAGTTTGGTTACTAGGGAGAAGTAACGTGTTCTGTAAATTTACAATGAAACAATGACAGCTGTGTTTACTGCTACATGAAAGACAGATCCCAGAACCACCATATTAAAACACAGCTACTCTCTAGTTAGTGGACATTTTAGCTCAGACTTTTAGGTGGTTTGTATTTTTGTCATCTCCTACAGGGGATGATCACTAAAAAGCATCTTACGGCCTTTCTCTACCAGCCCTATCATTTTATTTCCTTCACACACAATATCAGATCTGGTCAGCTATACACGACTCAGTAAGCTTTTTGATAGTTTTTTCTCCTTAAGAGTCCAAATATTGCTCCCACCCACAAAGCTTACATTTTAAAGCTGTAATGTAGCGAATGTTCTGCCAATCACAAGCTAACATCAGTAAATGCAGTTGGCAAACCTGCTAATTTTACTTCATTAAGACCGTCTCATGCTATACAGTACACTTTATTTTCTGAGTCCTGCACCCTTGCCTGGTTCGCTATCACACTTGTAAGCTGATGTGTTCAGTACACAGGTTCCAAGACATCTCAGTGGCACTTTCCTCACATGGACAATGTGTGCATTACAACAGAAACAGATTCCAACTACATTGGGGCAAAGAAAAATACAATGAGATGGAGAAACTATTTTGTTGAGGACCCCCCCCCCAGTGATACTGAGATCATATGGGTAAATGAAAATTGAAGGTGTCTAAAATAAAGTGCAAAACAAACAAATGGTTACTTTTCTCCATGCTTTGTTGCAGTACCGCATTTATAATGAGATAGGAGTTGCCGATATTACATTGTCTTGGGCCATAAGGAATCATTTCAGATAATGGGAGTAAAAGCTAATGAGCCATCGTCATTTTGTATATTATTAGCAATGGAGTAACGTGTCATGTTTTCAGAGAATGTGTTGGAATTTTGTTTTACTTATTTAGAAATTGGTAAATCGGGAGAGGAACACTAGCCAAAGCTTGTTTCCAGGTGCAACCCAGGGGAGGTGGGTAACAAAATGGTAGAGAAAATGTAAACATGAACAGCTGACCATTATTCGCTGAGAAACGCAAGCTCTTGTATTTTCATTTCTGGATGACCATTAACAGCGCTACAATAAGTATTTGTCTTGCTTTATGCTACAGTATAGCACCTGCCACAAAGGAGGGGGGGATGAAGTTACTATGGGCTTCAGACTACCAATCCAAACTAACGATCCATTTCAAATGGGATTTAATCCAACACATTTCACGGACCCAGTCCAGGCCCCGACTATGGACTGCTTTTTAACCAATGTTAAAACTCCTATTCAAGAGGCTGAGGAAAAGAAGCAAGAAGAGGGGAAAAGACAACAAGGTTAAATCATGTTTTTCTACACAATTTGTTCTTTACCATACTATAAGCTTCTTGAACAAACTGGACTTCATAGAAGGGAAATAAACGTAATCACACATAGGGAGATGAGACAGCAGCATAATGTAAGAGTGCACTACTTTGCTAAGTCTACTGTGCTCACAGGCTGCAAGTCTGACCCCTGGTGCTGATAGTCTGTATCATTTCCAGATTCCAGTAACCCTGAGTTTGGCTAGTTTAGTGTCTTTTTTTTTTTTTTAGCACCTTTCAAGTTAGCTCATGCCACAGCAAAGCCAAGGAAAAGCTAGCAACATTTACTCAAACCAGTTTCTCCCAGATTAGCGTTTCTTACTGTAAACCAGAAGAAATAGGCGGAGGGTTGAATGAAGAGAAAAATAAGGGATTAAAAGGGGAAAAACACAAGAACAAGGAAACAAACTGCTAAAATATACATAATTTTCCAATGGTTCAGTAGAAGGACAAATACCACTCATTCCCCCCCCCCAAAAAAAAAGGAAGGAAAAACTGCATCCAGGTCAAGCTGGAAAAAAATGGTAAAAGGTGGAGAAAATGCTGAACAGCCCATATTTTCCTCTCCTGCCATATCAATTTCCACTCAGGAAGCCCTGCTGGAGCTCACAGCTAATCATCCGAAATAGTTTTTTTTTTTTTTTTTTTTTTTAAGAGAGTCATTAAGAGCGCTTTGCTCTACATCAGCCTGCTACAACACAACCTGTGCCATTGTGCCGTTCTCTCAGTTCACATGAAGGGTAAAATGTGAAACAAGTTAAACATTCTTTTTGCTGCCATGACTGATGAGAAAAATTCAGCAGTCTAGCTTCTGGATCAGAAAATGATTTTTTTTTTTTTTTTAACAGACTCATTTACATCCTGTCTAAGGTCCTCCGGGCAGCTCAAGGTGTCTTATCTCTGGCTAGCAGCAGGTATTATGCAGTCAAAGCAGTTAATGTACCTTTTGGAAAGGAAAAAAAAGCTGCCATATCTTATCTGACTGATCTCTGCAGGCTGTGGATAACCCGCACTCATCAGGAGCACCGCATGACTATATTGACAGCTCAGTAGTGCCAGACACACATAAAGCTCGGGGTACAGAGGAGTGATTAACCCATCTTGGCTTTCTGGAGCCCAAGCATAATATTTCATTTTTATCAAAACCTCAAAAGATGGCCTTGTAACCAGTGCATACAGAAACAGTCACTGTAGCTTTAGAGCACGTGGCAGTGACTAGCATCAAAATATCTGGGGAAACACAAACACACACACCCCTCTCAAGAGCAGGAGAAAACAGAGCTTTATGTGGAGTAACTGAAGGTGCTTCAGTCTACTTCATACATTAATGTGGGAGTCCAGGTCAGCAAACCATCCACAGTTTGTCAGCATCTAAAGTTAAAAACAGCTCACTGGCTGGCTCTGTCATACAGAGTAGTAGGAGACTGCGCTGGCATGCGGACAACCCAGGTTTGCACCCCAAGATTTGGAGGTCCGGGCAGAGGCCTGCAGGGAGGGCTCCTCTCGGGCTGGGTGGCTATAAGGCTCGCTGTTAGTCTGCAACCTAGGGGTTGTGTACTGGTGACATGGGTGACCATGTGTCGGCTAGCATACCTGACTGCAGTAAACATGCAGGTCTACTCAGGGAGTCTGGCAGGTTAAAAAAAAGGAAAATTACCCCACTGGCAGCAGCATAAAGTGACTGTGTGACTATACTTGGTTCTTTATAGAGATAAATGAGCACATGAGGCTTAAAAGTGGACAGGCTTACACTTTTCCCCAATACATGGGCTACCTTCTTCAAAAGCTGTGGCTCTGAAGCCTGCAGACCATGAAATAGTACCACCATTTCAAAACCCTAGGAGGCCCGGTCTCTGCAGGTCTTTAATTTGTTGTGTATTTGGAGATAGCACTATTGCAATTGAGGCATGTAATCAGTACACTAACACAAGCAGTCACTCAAGTACATGGACCCTTTCTCTCCAGCTGTATTTGAGACTGAAGTTTTTTGGGGGTTATTACAAACTGTTTAGAATACGCTTCAGTGTAACAGAGTTAACACAGAACAACTTTAAATCAAGGTAGCCTTACAGTAAGGGTCTAGTAGAGAATGAAAGTCCCTATACAGCAGCCAAAGACTGACTGTGCGACCCTGAAAAAGAAATTTGACCTCCCTTTACTTCAGCTTTCCCATCAGTAAATTTGGGTAGCAGCAGGACTAAATTAGATGCATCTCAGTTGGGCTTTGTGGAGGGGTTGTGGGATAACAGATGGACCAGACACTGAACTTCAGGTTCAACACACAATCTCTGTGTGACATTTATTCAAAATACCGAAAATATGCTTCTGCAATGCCATATTCCTTCTTGAGTACATCAGTTTGTAGCAAGAGACTATGTATGTCCTTTCTCTGCACTTAGCCAGCACCTACTGACACTGATCTCTGATCTAACCACTTTTTAGTGAAAACCCTTCATCCCTATGTGGGCCTTGTTTGCTTCGGTAGTGGGGGCTCAAAAAGAAAAAACAAAATAAGCTATAGACGAACCTCAATGTAGAATCACTGAAAAAAGGGTTACCCCAAAAGGCATTGGCAGCAAATCAAGTTTCAAAGAAATACAACATCATACATACTTCCATAATGCAAAGCATCATAGGACATATGCAAATCACCATGACATTTCAGACTTGTTCAGTTTACAGCGATTTACATGCATTTCAAATAGCACAACTAACTTAATTTCTATAATACTCACCTAGTACGTTTTACCATTATCAAAAACACCTAGTGTCATGGTATTTTCAACATTTACAGGTTTCATAAACATAAGGTATATAGATCAAGGTATTTTATGACATAGTGCTATTACATACTAAATCCAGCAATGATAAACAACCTGTTTTACATACGTTTGGAGGTCATCACAATAACCTCCCTGTACGAGGACCTGAGAGAGAAAAAGAAAATTAAAGAGGACACTATAGCATAGTCAAGAAAGGGAAGGGGGTGCCCAATGGTGGCCAACCTTATGGACTAGAAATTGTAAAGGATAGATTAGGCTAAGAAATAGAAGAAATGTTGCAACAGATTTAAGAAAGGTCGGTCCTCAAGAGTGGCAGGAGCTCCCTGTCACAAGCTTGTGGAGCCAAACTGTAAAAACAAAAACGGGAGATGGAATTTGTTTTGCCAGGAAGAGTCCAGGCTCTCTTTACTGCAAAATAAACGATGGTCATAGAAATACCGCTGTTAAGAACAGAAAGACTCATGAACCAGCTAATCTGCCTGGTTCGTACCTAGGCCCTCAGCAGACTGGCACTGGCAAAGCCCTATGTGGATCTATCATCCCTCAGTTCTGCTTGGACTATCCCAGCCCCATCTCCTTTTCTGTCATTTTATCCAGTCCAATGTGTCCATCCAACTTGCTCTTGAAACTTATAGCCTTGTTAGCACTGACCGGCTTGGACTGCACCACTGAAGCAGTGGCAGGTTTGCCAATCATGTTCAGGTACAAGCCTGGGTCACAGGAGGGAAAGCCACGGGGGAAGGAATACAGCATCCCAGTGGATGCTCACCCTCTCTGGGGGAGGGAGGTTGCCCGAGCCGCTGCACACAGCCTTCTGTGGTAGCACATGAGGCACAGTTCACATCGTCGGTGGGGGGAGATGGGGAAATCTGACAGCTTGTGCATGCATATGTCAGTTATATAAATCAAATCAAATCAAATATTTATTTACAAAAGGTGCCTTTCTAAAACCAAAGTGCCTATACAATAAAATATACAAAATAAAAATAAATTATCCTAAAAACAAGACATATAAATTACAAAAAATACAATATAACAACATATAATAGCAGCAGCACTAATCCCCGAATGCCAAACCATAAGGATAGGTTTTCAAGGCATTCTTGAAACTCTGGACGGTCAGGCATTCTCGTAACCGATGAGACAGAGAATTCCACAGGGACAGGGCAGCAAAACTAAATGCCCTTGCTCCAGATGTTTGTAATCGAACCCTGGGAATCTCTAGCAATCCCTCATCGGTGGGACGGAGGGGACAGTAGGGACAAAGGAGATCTTTCAGGTAACCTGGTCCCTGGTCATGTAGGGCCTTATAGGTTAATAAAGCAACCCTGAAGGTGATCCGCCACTGTATCGGCAGCCAGTGCAGACCGCGGAGCAAAAGGCGTTATATGACTGGCTCTGGAAGTACCAGTCAATAGCCTGGCTGCTGCGTTCCTACAAAAGTACTGAAGCGAGCGGTGCATCTCCACACCTTTTAAGCAAATGGGAGCGTCCCCTGCCTCCTCCATATTTCCGGGTTCCAGAGTTTTGAAAATTAAAATATAGTAAGTTGCAGTGCAGAAAAATGCCGCTTTTGCTGTTAAAATTTAACCAGAGGGTAAGCTGTCCGGGGGCAGGAGCCCACGTTTTGGGCAGCTTTCCTTTAAAGCACTCAACGCCAAGGGAATATCTGTGTCTTTACCCGGAAGACCTGATACACATATTGCCTAACAAGCATTAAGAAACAGCACCTGGGAGCAAGTGGCAGGAAAACAGGCCCGCCAACAGCAGGGATTCTATACACTGCAAGACGTTAAAGACCTCCTGCAAAAGTTTAGAAAAGAACCCGCAACCTGAACATTACAAATGGCTCTCTTGGACATTGCAGCAGGTACTGGGCTTAGATAGGATTACTAGGGATATAGCTTTCATTTAAGCGACGCAGAGACTGAAGACGTGATTGGGGGAAGCTGGAAAATGGGAGGAGAATTCAACAGAAGCGCACTAAAGAACTTGAGGAAACCTAGGCTAACGAACTGTCAAGAAAAGACTGCTTTTTTTATTTTTTTTTTATTTAGCAAAATGTTTAGTTGATGTTACTGTGGGGGCAGAATCGGGATATGTCCAGCAAGGCCTATCTGGGCCTGAAATGAATGGAAAGAATAAAAACATAACCCTGGCTGTGAGAAATACTAGTTCGGGGTGGATCATACAAAGATGCCTAGCAGGAAACTCAGCTGATCTGGGAATCCCCCCACCCCCTTCCATTGCAGAGCAGCCAGTATAGTTTCAGTGGGCTACAGGAACAACCCGGGGTAGACTTGGGATGAGGCTTAATCCCACTCTCCATGGAGCTTTCTAGGGTTCCCATTCTCTAAGGCTTGGGTTAAATTAAACACACCACTAAAAAGCAGAAGTGGTTGCCCCACTTGTTATACAGTCCACTCCACTAAGGACCCCTAATTCAGTGGCTGCATTAAAGCTACGAGGATTTCTTCTGGCCCACATCTTGGCCCCCAGTCAAAGACTGCCTTCCAACAGTACAGTTGAGTTCCTCTTCCTGCCCCTCCCTCCGGGATGGGATAAGTCCAATAGCTATCCAAACATACTCAGAGGTTCACCCCATTCCATTCACTTAAGGATAAGCAAATATGGGTAATGGGGTGCCGCTGAGCAGAATTAGCCCAATAATTTCAGCTCAACACCCATTCGCTATGTCTGTGCCCCCTGTGGATCGCTGTCTAACCAAGGTTACTGACCACAGAGAGGGAAGACTTTCTCTCACAGGTGTAGGGATTCTCCCCATACCATTGATCCTGTGGTTGGTGCCTTCCACCGCTAACAAATTCATAGGTGGTGATGGAGAGAGCCCACGGTTATGCTGTGGCATTACTCCCCAGGGAGTCGCATCTTACTCCCGCATAGGAGGTACTAAATGTACCACCCTACCTTGGAAGCTACCACTCTCCAACTTGAACAACCATATAGGGTGCAGTTTTTTCACACAGATAGTAAAATACAACAAAGTAAAAAGAAGGTTGCTACTGAGTTTAAATGTTATCTGTTGCCCTGTTGGTGTCATTCTATTTTTCGTGTATTTTTGAGAATAAGGTTCTCTGTTTTTGGTTATAAAAACTTTTTACTCAGATTTCTGGGGGACTCTAGAGATCACTATGTTAACTCATATTCACAGCATGCAGATTTACGCATTACAGATTATTTTAGAAGGGAAAGTTATACAATATATTTTTTGTCTCCCTTAGCAGAGGGGTTTTGTGAACAGAGAGGGGTTACAGATCAGTATCAGAAGTGTTGCGACTCTGATCATGGTTAAGCAATCCTTAACAACGTCCCTGAATATTAACGGGATCCATAACCCTATCAAATGTTTCAGACCACTACAAGTAATTAAGAAAGATAAACCGGACATAATATTCCTGCAGGAGATGCATTATGTCCTTGGAGGAGCATGAGAAATTTAAAAGGTTAGGATCTGAGGTAGCAGTAGCAGCTGCATAAAAATTGGGGAGAAGAAGTGGGGTGGCGGTTCTTATTCCACGAGTGATACCCTTTGAGGTCAAGGAAAGAGTTACAGACCCAGAGGGCAGATACGCCATAGTAACCGAACACTCCATGCCCGTCCAATCAGTTTAGTGTCAGTATACTTCCCTCCAGGGTCCTCCAAAACACTGGCAGTTAAACGTTTTAAACAGTTGCTGGCAGTTATGCATGGCCAGTTGTTAATATTGGGGGAGGGTATTTGAACATTACTCTGGATGCCTCTAGGCCTTTGGCACACAGAACCAATCCCCTACAAAAATATATCAGGCAAACGATTTTGTCCCTGGGGCTAGTGGACACATGGAGGCACTGTTTCCCTACAGCCCGGGGGTATGCTCGCACAGCAGCACACACAGGGGTTTCTTCCAGGTTGGACTATTTCTTCACGACGGTTGAACATCTAGACACCCTCTGCGACATTTGGCATGGGGCAACTTTTCTGTCTATGCCAAGCTGGTCCTGGGGGCCGGGATAAGGAGGTCTCACTGGCACCTAAATCTTAATATATAAATTCAAACAGCTGGTGCAGGATGCCATCCTACGCATTCTCTCTGAGAACGCTCACTCTGGGGTGTCTCCTGTAATTCTGTGGGACACCTTGAAGGTGGTTCTCTGTGGAAATATCATCCAATATTCATCTAAGAAAAAGAGGGAGCGTGAAGCCACTTTTATGGTGTTACAGGAGGAGTTACAAACACTACAGCACCTACAGACGCCAGGAGACCGGACGCTACAAAATAGAATACTAACAGTTAAACAAAAACTTCAGCGAACAGGCAACCAAAAAATGGAACACTTGTTCTACCTTAAGCACACATATCATGGGGGGGAAGGGGCTTGAGGGAGTGAGGAATCTGGCATGTAGACTAAGGGAGCATAGGACCGCGGCTTGTGTAACCAGCATGCTAGATCCCAAATCAGGAAAACTGTCCACCAGTCCAGAGGAAGTTAGGATAATTCTAGCTACATACTACCGTGAACTCTACACCCTTGACCAGACCCCCTCCCAGGCATGGATAGATTCATACCTACAAAGCATACCCCTGCCCAAGCTTAACCCTGCCCAAGCAAAAACCTTACTGGCCCCAATATCAAAACGGGAGATAGAGCAAGTATTTAAAAAAGCTAAAACATTGAAAGCACCCGGCCCAGATGGTTATCCCTACGAATTTTATAAAAACTTTAAAGACGTGTTATTCCAGCCATTGTTCTCTGCCTATCATCTGGTCCAGAAAGAAGAGCCCCCACAACCCTCCTGGAGATATGCAGTGGTGGCAGCTATTCCTAAGCCCCAGAAGGATCATACGCACCCTAAGTCGTATAGTCCAATTTCAATGTTAAATTACTATTACAAGATTTATATGTCCATCCTGGCCACTAGATTGGAGCATCTCCTTCCTTCCATAATTAATTCTGATCAGGTGGGATTTATTAAGACCCGGCAAGCACATGATGCAATCAGACATGCATACTTGTTGATAAGACTACGCTCGAACACGAAAGATACCCTTGGTCCTTCTGGGGCTAGACGCAGAGAATGCCTTTGACAGGGTCACCTAGGCCTTTCTCTGGGTGACTCCCATTTTGGCTTGCCTGAGAAGCTGATCAAACAGCTTCAAAATATATACATTGCCCAAGCATAACTGAACTTGGATGGTTCGATTTCTGACCCCTTTACACTCTTTTGTGGGGCACAACAGGGATGCCCATTATCCCCATTACTTTTTGCTCTATATTTGGAGCCCCTGGTGGTCGCTATAAGAACCAACCAGAAGGTGAAGGGGATTCTGATGGGGGTGCATCAACACAAAATTCATTTCCTGACTATATTCTGTTGACCCTGACCTCCCCCCAGAGAATTCGATCCCAGCAGTCTGGGAACAGCTGAACTGGCAGGTTATAAGGTGAACGAACAAAAAACGGAGGTCCTTCTCTATAATTATGTCCCCTCAAAGGACCTGAAGAAAGCATTCCTCTTTAAGTGGTATAAAAAGGCCATGCGGTATCTAGGAATTAAACTGATCAAACACTCCATACACGCCAAACTGCTCAACCTGGAACCTCTTACGCAACAGCTGATGGCTGACCTCTCCCAATGGACTCTGCTACCCCTGAGTTTTCCCAGAAGAGTTGAAGCTATAAAACAAAATGTTTTCCCCCACACCTTATTCTACCTTCAGACTTTCCTGATGACCCCCACGGATTTTTATTTCCAAGCATGGGACCGACTATCACATTTCATTTGGAGGGGGACACCCCCCAAGGTGCGATACACCATTTTACAGCTTCTGTGAGAGAAAGGAAGTCAACCTCCCACACTTGCGGAAATATGCAAGTGCTGCCCAGCTGCGAACCCTTCTGTGCCGAGTTAACCCCAGTTTGAAGCCCACTGGAAAAACATAGAGCTTAACTGGGTAGATCGGTTTGAATTCTCAAAACATATATTTAACAACCCCCCGGGAGGCACATCACTTTCAAAATATCTAGTGTACTCTAGAGTACCTCTAAAACACTGGTGTAGAGTATGCCGTGAACATCTGATCTCTGTAGAGGCTCTATATCTATAAGCCTTTGCTTATGACTCTGATTTCCCCCTAGCCAAATGGATAGAAGTTCTGCAGGGTGGTCAAGGTATGGGGTCTAATATGTACCTCAACTAATAGGAACTATTGGAATTTCTCCTGTTTATATCTCTGCAGACGACCTATCACCTCCCTCGGAAATACTTTCATGGCTACAAGCAGTTAAAATCCACGACACCAATTTGAGGTAGCCCTGTCCTCAATTGTAGAAAACCTCACTTTGGTCTCCTGATCCAAGCACATTTGGGGTACACCAATGGAACACCTAATTGGTAAAGCCTATAAGGTGCTCAGGGAGAGGTTGGAAGACAAAATAGAACTGATGCAGAAAGGATGGTCCAAAGAGCTCCGGAAAAACTTACCATTGAAGAGCTGGCACACATTTGCACTTTCAGCCTTTAAGGTATCTACTTCTCCATACTGGCGAGAATATGTATGGAAGCTCTGGAGTAGATTCTTCTGTGCCCCTGCAGTTTTGGCAAAATACTCAGGGGAGGCACAGGGTGACTACTGGAGGCGATGTGGGTGCGGGATGGCAGATCAGAGCCATGTCCTGTGGGGGTGTAACCTACTGGGCAACTATTGGGAGGAAGTAATAAAAGAGTTACTAGAAATATATGCTTGCCTTGATCTGTTCAAAACGACACGCATTCTGACTTTTACGGTACTGGAGGGAGTTAGGATTGACAAACACGTATCGGCAGGTTATGGTACTCATGATAGCCGCCCACAAAACCATTACCCGAAAGTGGTACACTACATCAATTCCAACTAAGGACACTTGGAGGAAACTAGCAATTGAAATAAACGCACTAGACCAACTTTCGGCCAGACTTTCTGACAGAGTAGACACATTTGACCTCTGTTGGCGTAAATGGGTAATGCATCAGTTGGATCACTACCCAGACTTTATCCCTTGAGGGGGAGGGACGAGAGCAACATTTAAAGGTGCATCCCTGGAGGGGGCCAAGGCCACACAGCTGGAAAGGGCCTCATCTGCGTGGCCCCTCTCTCCTCGGTACTTACTAAATGAAAATAGATTGACTGGCCTCTCTCAGAGTCTGAAAATCTTCTTAAAAACAGGGGAACAATGTTACTTTAACATTAACAAAATTCAGCAACAATGGCATGTAAAACAACAGGTGTTGTGGTATAATAAGAAATGCATTGCAAACTCTGTATATGTGTATATAAAGTAAGATCCTTTTCTCCTTCCCTCCTAGCGGATGTAGTAAGTAGATTTTCCGAGTTTGATTTACTGTATAAAACCTATAAGTGGGAATTACTGAAGGGAGATGGGGAAAAACATGAGAAAAGCTTTGTGCTACTCCTCCTTGGATTGATGGACAGGACTCTGGTCTGAACAACTTACTGCACTATGGATACAAAAAGATTCTGGAACTAGATTACCCGAAGCAAGGGAACAGATCAAGAGGACTAGCATTTGTAAGAACTTAGCCCCAAACATATGAAATTGCAATTTATAGACCTGATCGGACCTACTGAAACCCTACTTAAGTTAATATTACGCGTGGTTGTTTTATATCTCTAAGTGTATGGGAGAATCTTATGTGTTTGTTTAAAAAATCTCATCAATTGGTATTTATGTACAAGATGATTTCTGGAGATGCTTAGAATTATAATAAAAATAAATTAAAAAAAAAAGTTTGGATTCTGAAAATTCAAGGCCACCACTCGATTGACTGGATCCTTGTTAGCTGAGCGGCGGCCTTAAGTTATCCAAGGGCTCGTGGAGTAGCAGCACAGCCTGCCTATCTGTACAGCTCTGTACTTTGTCCTTCTTGCAAATAAATTGATGATTCGCTGCAACGTTGGTTTGGCCTACAGAGTCCTTTCAGTAGTGCAGCAACGGTTTGTGGATGTTATGCATCCCAGCACACTGCTAGGTTCCTCATACCAATAAGTATACGCCTTGGTACGTTGCACTAATATCTCGAGGCTGTCACTTATTACAACTCTCAATCCTCTCCTCTGAGGTGCTCTAGTATTACCCCTCCCTCAGGCACACCACCCCGTGCCCATTCCTCGGAATCCCCCTCCACAAGTGCATAACTTTGCACTTTGACACTGAATTTCAGACACAAGATTTTGGATCACATTTCCAGTTCCGCCCCCACCACCACCACCACCACAGTCCCTTTTCAATTCCCCCATGACCTCCTCACAATCCACCTGCAACTCTTGGCATCATCCGCAAAAAGACATCATGCCCCTGGATCTCCTCTCCAATGTCACAAATGAGCACATACCAAACCCAGGACCGACCCCCATGGCACCACACTCATTACCCCCTCCCACCTCTGAGTATGTACCATTTAGTACCACTCTTTTGGTTCTCCTTCCTGGCCAGTTCTCTACCCGTCTTGTGACTTTTCTCCAATACTCAAGTCCCCCAATGTTTTCACTAGCCTTTTGTGGGGCACAGAGTCAAGGGCCTTGATGAAGTCCAGGTACAGGATGTCCAGCACTTGGACACTGTCCATCACACAGAACACAATAGGTTATGAAATTCATAGAAAAAAAAAATTACCTGCCCAGTGGGACACCCAAGTCCGAAAAATACATGCCCATAAACTGATTTACATGCCACCTCTTTTTTTTTTTTTATAAAACAGTGCTTCTTTTTCATCCCCCCCCCTCCATAAACTCTCTTTTCTGCTCCACTTTGTGCCCCGGGGAACTCTCTCCGGAAACCACGGTACACCCAAGTCTCTACCTCCCACCTGAGACCTGCTGGTTCCTCTCCCTCGCGTAACCCCAATGCAACCTCTGGATCAGAGTCCTCTGGAAAAAGGGCCACCCTACCTGCCCAGAGTGCTCTATCTATAGTATAGAGCGTCGAGGCACACGACTCGGCCGAAGAGAGGAGGATGGGTCCGGTGATGGAGTGTGGACTATGAAGGCTGAGGTGCCTTCGCCTATCCCCGAGAGTGGGGATTTTGTACTTGTATGTTCCCTCCTCCGCGCAGCTACCCAAGGCAACGTCATGCCACAGCTCCGCCCCCTGCAAGCACACAGCGTCGCCACGTTGAGCACCTCCAGCAGCCACCAGAGGTCGCTTCTTGTGCGATCACTCCCCTGAAGAGAGAGCAGTCCTCAGGACGCTCGATCTCTTCCCTTCCCTGCTGATCAGAGCTCGTTCACCGGCATGGCGCGAGGTGTGGCGTCCAGCGCCTCAACCCTCAGCGCCACCGGGCTGGTGTGCTTCTTTATCATCATCAGCATTAGCGTCATCATCGCTACTAGCCCTCCCAATAGTCCCATTTCCTTTCCCAGAGCCACAAGATTTTGTACTGAACCATCTTTTGCCATTTTCGGTGGAGACAGAAAAGTGGTGGTTAGAACCCTGGGCTAATATCAGTAGGTTTATTTTTACTTTGTCAAAATTTGTCAATAAACATACACATGAACAACTGAGTGTGGTCTGAGTATTTTAGGAAGGTAGTAGGTAGCAGAGTCTTCAGTATTACACTGCCCTTCCTCTGCCCCCACCACCCTGCAATCACTTTCCCCTCCTTACATATACCTTAAAAAGATTTTGGAATATTCTGATTTTCTGCTCTACTGCCCTACCAAGTCCTTAAAAGGACTTACTGATCTGCCCCTGCCATGCCACAGCTAAGTTCACTCTCCCTTATACAGCCTGTAAAAGGATTTCAAAATTAATACTTAGATTTTCATTCCTTATTCCTTAAAAGGGTTTGTAGATATTTAGATGGTTTGCTCAGCTGCCACCCCACCAAGTCCTTAAAAGGACTTACTGATCTGCCCCCTGCCTCAGCATGATTCACTCTCCCATCCTAACCGTTACTGCAGTATTAAAAGCCCTGCACTGTTTGGGGGGGGGGGGGCCTTACCACTTTATCCTGCGCAAACATTGCTGTTGCTGCCGATCATGCCTCCAGCTATGACGATCTCTTGTTCTAACGGGAACAACAGCTCACATGGGGACGGGAACCAGCAGTCAGTGCAGCCAGCAACCCGTGACAACGCTGACTGAGTGCATCATTATATGGCTGCGGCTGTGATCCCATTGGCACAATGTTATGCAATCACCATGGTCACATAATCACGCTTGTGGGGAGTGGGCAGACTGGAGCGATAATCACAGTTCCTTCTCAGCTGGGAGAGATCAGCCTAACTACCTGAGGAGATGAGGTGGTCAGTTAGGGGAATTAAGTGTCCCCAATCAAAAATGCCTGCCCTGGGGCACCTAAAGTATAGGAATTTTGCACCCTGGGACACAACACTGAAGAATTCAAGTAAGTTCCTCTGACAGGACCTGCACTCTACAAAGCCGTGCTGTTTTCTATGCTAGAGTCCATGGGACTCCAGAAGTCAACCGGCAACTCTTGCATAATAGTCTAAAGGAGCATTCCTACAATGGCACTCAGACTAAGCAGTCTATAATTCTTTGGGTTTCCCTGTCCCTAACTATTGTGCACTGCCGCGTCTGCCATCCTCCATTCCCCAGTAACTACTCATATCTCAAATTTAGCAGTTAAATAAGTCTGCTATAGATGCTTCCAGAATCTGCCCCACCATGGATGTAACCCATCTGGTTTAGAGGATTTACAACCTTTAACGTTTTCACAAATTTCAGCACACGATCATTTATGTTGCTCACCATTGTCATATTTGCTTCCCACCTGACTTGGATGTTGCACTCCTGCAGTGGCCTTTGCTCCTCGACTGTGAAGATCAACCAAAAGTATTCATTCCGTGTATCAGCTTCTGGTCCTTCCTCCTCCACTCATCCCCCTCGACATTTCTAGTCCCTCTTTTTCCCCCTTTCCCTGACGCAACTAAAGAAGGCTTTTTTATTTTCCCCCTCAACTTTTCTGCAATTTTAACCTTGCCATTGGCCATCCCTGCTGCCTTACAGGCTTATAACCTGAGCACAAAGAACAGTGAACCCACCACAGACTAGTTTTGTTTTGCACTATGTGCAATACCAGATTACTAATACAGCACACCAAAGTCACATATAAATAGTTCTTATTTTCCTCACATTTCTTTCTCATAGGTAGCATACAAAAACCAGTGCAATACGTAAAAACCAAGTACAAGACACTTCAAAAAGGTATAGTAAGAAGAGGGAAGCAGTCCCACTACCAGCAGCAGTTAAACCAGAAAAACTGGTGACTGGACCTCACATTTTACCCAGACTAGCAAAGGCTTCTTCAGTTTTGTGTGTCCCGCGTCTTCGCAAATCAGGCGTGGGGTATACCTTGGGTTTGTTAACCCTAATGCTTACCCCATTCTCATATACTTTACACATCTCAGTTTGTTTACTGATGGAATGGGGCGAGCCTTCGGGTTAAGAACCCCAAGGCACACCCCATTCCTGATTTGCGATGACGCAGGAGAGGTGAAACCATAATGGTTTTTCCTGTTGCTACCTGCAAGGTGGGGGTGGGGTGTTAGGGTTCGGAACCCAAAAACAGGTTACTCACCTGTAACAGTAGTTCCAGCAGTGGTATATGTTGTTCATCCACACTCTTTGGCATGACCCTTTCCCCTTTAAATCTTGCTGGAAGTCTTCAAGCTGGCTCCTCCCACCCACCCGGGTGGTAAATACCTGAGCTCCGCCCCATGACGCCAGATGTTAGCCCACTGGAAGCAAAGTGATGCACCTAAAGCCGGGGAGGTCGGGTGGGTGCGTGTGGATGAACAACATATACCACTCCTAGAACTACTGTTACAGGTGAGTAACCTGGTTTTCTAGGAGCGTGGATATGTTGTTCATCCACACACTTTGGCAGACTCCTAGCAGTTCTCCGGGAGGAGGGAGGCAAGGCGCACACCCCCTACTTAGGAAACAGAGATTGGAGAACCGAGGCCCCAAAACCAGCATCCCGACGTGACTCAAGGTCGACGTGGTAATGGGAAATGAAGGTGTTTGCTGACTTCCAGGTAGCAGCCCGACCGATTTCCTGGATAGGGATGTCCCTGGAAGCAGCCACCAATGCAGCAGTATGGTGGGTAGAATGAGCTCTTATCCCTCTGAGAGGCTACTTGCCCGCCAACTCATAGTACAGACCTATGCATGATGTAATCCATCTTGCAATGGTCCGTTTGGCTACAGGTCTGCCAGAAGCGGCTTCAGCGTAGGTGACAAACAGCTGGTGAACCTCTCCCCGAATTTCCGCCATCCTCTCCTTGTAGTAGGAGAGAGCACGTCTAAGGTCCAGTGTATGGGGCCTGTACTCGGCGTCTGAGGTGTAGTTCGGGTAATATACCGGCAGAGTCAACACCTGGTTGAGGTGAAACTCTGACACCACCTTCGGAAAGAATTTCGGGTGGGGGCGCAGGACAACTTTGTCCCTATGAAAGACCAGATAAAGGGAGTCCACCAAGAGCGCCTGGAGCTCCCCTGTCCTTCTGGCTGACGTGATAGCCACCAGGAAGGCAGTCTTCCACAACAACTGCGAGAGCTCACACTTATGCATGGGTTCGAATGGCTTGCCCATGAGCTTTGCCAAAACCAGCAAAAGATCCCACGGAGGTGGAGGTTCACGCACCGGAGGAGATATGTGATCCAGGCCTTTGAAAAGGCACCCGACCACTGTCTCCTGTGCCAATGCTGACTGACCGGCCCGGGCCCAGTAAGCGGAAATGGCTGCCAGGTGCTGCCTAAGGGTTGATGACCGTAGACCCCCTTTGGAGAAAGACCAAAGGTAGTCTAAAATGTTAGCCACAGAGCAGGATAAGGGGTCCAGACTCTTACCCTGACACCAAATGGAAAACCTTTTCCATTTGAAGGCATAACATTTCCTGGTCAGTTCCTTTCTGGATGCCTCCACCATGGTGTAGACATCTTCGGAAAGACACAAAGTCTGGAACTCAAGCCACTCAGGTACCAGGAGGTACAAGGACTGAAGGTCCAGATGGAATATCTTCCCCTGATTGAGTGATATCAGGTCCGGGGGTGTGTGCAAAGCCACCCCGGGGGCCTGCAGCTGAGGAGATCTGGATACCAGAACTGGTGGGGCCAATCTGGGGCTACCAGAATCACCTTCGCCGTGTCCCTCCTCACCTTCAGTAACACCTTGTGGATCAAGGGAAATGGAGGGAAGGCGTAGAGGCCCTGCTAAGGGAGGTGGGCATGGTACAGCCTCAGCTTGGTGTACTCCCTGGAGGCAAACAGGTCCACCAACGGTTTGGCCCAACGGGAGAACAGATTGTAAGCTACCTCTGGATAGAGAGACCACTCGTGGGAATGTCTGGCCTATGTGGCTGAGAGCTTCCGCCAGTTGGCTCGAGACTCCTGCCACATGGATGGCAAAAAGATCCGCCTCCAACCGGTTGACGAAGGTCCAGATCCAGAGCGCCTCCTTGCACAGCAGATGGGAGTGCGTGCTGCCCTGTTTGTTGAGGTAGTACATGGTCGTGATATTGTCCATCTGGACTTGAACCACTTGACCCCGGAGCTGAGGAGCAAAAGCTGACAGTGCCAGTCTGACTGCTCTGAGCTCTAGCAGGTTGATGTGGCATCGGGACTCCTCAGGGGTCCAGAACCCGTGGGCTCCCCAGCCCATGGCAGAGGCATCGGTCGTGAGGACGACCTTCGGCTCGGGGAGGACAAACAGGATCCCTTCCTGCAGACGACCTGGGATGGTCCACCATTGGAGAGCATCCCACATCTTCTGGGTGACAGTGACCAGCTGGTCGAAGTGACCTTGATGCTGAGTCCACTGAGTGGCCAGCTCCCACTGGAGGGGGCGCATGTGCAATCTGGCCCAACGGACCACTGAGGTGCACGCCGTCATGTAACCCAGAAGGCACAGGAAGTCCCGGGCAGGGCGCAAGTGCCCAACCAGAAATGATTGGGCAAAGGAGGAAAGAACCTCCGCCCTGTCCGCCGGGAGCCGAGCTCTGGCTTGACAAGAGTCAAGCTCTGCTCTGACAAAGCCCATCACCTGAGAGGGCACGAGTTCCAACTTGGCCTTGTTGATCAGGAGGCCTAACTGGGAACAGGTTCGGAAGGCCAGGTCCCTGGACCTCTCCACCTCCTGCAGGGAGGAACCAGCCAGGAGCCAATCGCCGGGGTAGGGGTATATCCGAACCCCTTGATGCTGTAAATGGGTTGCCATCACTGCGATGCACTTGGTGAAGACGGCCGATGACAGGCCGAACGGCATGGCTTGGAACTCGTGCAGGGTCCTTTCCACCCTGAAGCGGAGGAACAGCTGGTGGGACGGACGGATTGGGACATGGAAAAACGTGTCCTGTAGATCCAGTGAACAGAACCACATGTTTCGCTCCAGAGATGGTATGATCTGATTCAGAGTTACCATCTGGAAGGTGCAAGACCCGAGACATTGATTCAGGTCGTGGTGATCTAGGATGGGGCGCCAACCCCCCGTCCGCTTGGGTACCAGGAAGTACCTGGACACGAAGCCTGGGTCTGTAAAAGGATCCGGCACTGGAGCTACCGCCTCCTTGCGGAGGAGCTGAGCAATGTCGTCCCGAAGGGCAGACTGAGATCCTGTCCTACCGTGGGGCACGGGGCTCTGCAGGGAGGGTACTGCTCGAACTCTAGAGGCAGTCCCCAACCGACCACTTCCAGGACCCACCTGTCCGAAGTGATACCGAACCAGGTGGAAAGAAAGTGGTGGAGCCGGCCCCCCACAGGAGGACCCAGAACTGGCATGACGGGTGTAGGGGGTGGCCACCCCCGACCCGTCACTGCGCAGGCTTAGAGGAGGAGGCTCCTGGACTGGCACCTCGGCCTCCTTTGCGGGGCTGTTGGGGACCCTGCTTGGGCCTAGAGCGCCAAGCTTGTGCCTGCTGTTGCTGCTGACCTCCCTGGAAGGGGGGCTGTCTAACCGTAGGTGAAGAGTGCTGAAAGGGCTTCTTCTTGCGCTTCTGCTGGTTCTTGCCCGAAGAACCTTTGGCAGAAGTGGTATCCAAGGTGGCACTGGACTGCTCTATGCACTGGAGGTGACCTGCCACTCCCGCACCGAAGAGATCGGTGCCAAGGAAGGGCACGTCAGCCAACTTTTGCGGAGTATCCACCGGAAAGGAGGATAAACCTCAGCTAGGTGCAGGAAATTGCTTGCCTCATTGTTTTCAGACCACAAAGTGTTGTATTGGATCAAGAAAGGTTGCATCATAACCATTGTCAACCAATTGCCCTGGGTGGAGACTTCCAGACTTGATCAGATTACTATAAGCTACTGGTGGCTGCAACATTTAGAGACACAAAGCACATCTTCTTGACCTGGAAGGACACTATTTCAATATTCAGCTGTGAGCTGTGTGGGAAATTCTATATTGCACTTGATATCTGCAACTACGTGCACTTTTGTTCAATTCTGTGGGAGGCGAAACTAACTACCCTTGGTAATTGCTTTTTATTTACATATGTATTTAGTGTTTAACCAAGAAGGGGCTTGCAAACTCTGTTTATCTTGTGAGTAACTTCAGTAGGATTTAAATACTGCATTTGGGTAGACCCTTGGAGGTAGCTAGATTGTCTACTGGGATTTTCTGACAGTTAAACTATTTTTAAATAAATTACGGATGGCTGAGGAGTGACTAAGTAGCTTGCAAACTCTGCTCATCTTAGAAGTAACTTCACAAGGGTTTGAATACTGCATTTTGGTTGTCCCTTGGGGGTAGCTGGATTGACTACTAGGATTTTGGGACAGAAAATATTTTTAAATAATTTACTGGTGCGTAGGATTTTGTGATAGTTAAACTATTTTTAAATAAGTTACTAGAGGTTAGTTGAAGTACTATAAAGGTACTCACCAGGGTGTTGGAGCAGTGGTGCATTTGATTGTTTCTAACAGTCACCTGTGGTTGTGGACTACCGCCCCCTTCCCCACACCCCGCCCCTACAGGTGTGGCATTTCCTTTATAGCCAAAGTTCTGACATCACTTCCTCAACAGGTCTTGGGTTATTAAGAATATAACAGTTCTGCCCCATCACAGTGCATAAAGGGTAAGTACACAGCACTAAAAAAAAAAAAAAAATTAATTTTATATACATTACATACTGTATATTATAAGGGAGTGGGACATGTGAGGAGTGGTGCAATGCACTGGCTGTGGGGCAGCAGTTTTCCGGAGACATTCTGGAAACTGCATTGCTGTCCTATTTGCAGGCAACTGTCAGCTCTGAGGGAGGAGATTGCCCACCTCCAGGCTGAATTGGCAAGGACTAAGGAGGCCTCCCCCACCCAAAGAGCACCACTGCCACAACCACTGCCTAAGAGGTTGCCAAGTATGAAGAGCAGTTGGACCACAGTGGGTTCTGGGAGGGTGCGGGTGGTGGAACAGAAGCGAAGACCCCTAGTTGTACCTCTACACAAATCATACGCCAGTCTGGCAGAGCAAGGTTCCTCTATGATGGCACCCTCAGTGGAGACCAAGAAGAATGCTGAGGACATCCACAAGGGAGACCCACAAAAGGGTGGCAAGGGACACCACAGGGGAAGGAAACAGCTTCTGATAGGGGACTCAATTGTTATGAGGGAAGAACTAGGGAAGGGAGAAGAAAGGAAAGGGAAGCAAGGTGCCTGCCTGGTGCTATGGCTTGGAGGGACAAAAAGCGAATCCTCACGATTGCAGAAGCAGCATCACAGGAGAGGGAACTAGATATCATTGTCCACCTTGGGACAAATGACCTAGCTAGGCATGTAATCAGTGCAGTGCAGGATGAATTTGTGGAGTTGGGGAAGGGCCTCAGACAGGCAGCAAGCACGGTTACCTTCTCAGAGGTGCTGCCAGTCCATGGCAGAGGTGAGACTAGGGTACTGCACACCATGCAGTTTAATGAATGGTTGCAAAACTGGTGCAGAGCACAGGGCTTTGGCCTCATTGGGGACTGGGGATACACCCGGAGAGATGAAAGTCTGTACTGGCACGATGGTCTGCATCTATCCACGAAGGGAACCAAGCTCCTAAGTGACAGGTTTAAATGCTTCCTTGGCAAGCTTTTAAACTAGACAAGGGGGGGAGGTGCTGATAAGAGGCAGGAAATTTCAAGCCTTCCCCCACAAAACATGGCAGGTAGTAAGATAAACACTGAGGCACAGAGCTCAACAGAGGGCAGGACAGGGGTAAATGGAAAAATAGACAAGGGCAATAAGAGCAGGGATGGGGGGTTAAAAAGGATAAAGCCAACAATAAATGGGGGACAATGAGTACCAACCCCCGTAGTCTGGTAAACAAGCTTCCTGAGCTAGTAGCCCTGATAGAAGATGAAAAATTGGATGTTGTGGCAGTCACGGAAACATGGTACACGGAGAACCATGACTGGGATGTCAACATACTGGGACACACAGTCTACAGAAGGGACAGGGAGGGTAAAAGAGGAGGTGGAGTAGCTCTATACATAAGGGAAGGAATCAAAGCTACAGAACTAAAAAGTAAAGGGGGAGGACAAGAGGCACTCTGAGTCACCTTGGAGACAGGGAATGGCATCACAATCCGCACAGGGGTTGTATACAGACCCCCGTCTCAAGGGGAGGAAATGGACAAAAAAATGATAGAGGACATTCTCAAAATGGCTGAAAAGGGGGAGATACTGTTGATGGGGAACCTGAATATGCCAGATGTTTACTGGATGACATGTATTGCAGCCACTTCCAAGAACAGGGTCATTCTTGATGCCCTGCAGGGGGCAGGCCTTAGACAGCTAGTGTTGGAACCCACTCGGGAGGGAGCAATACTAGACCTGGTACTCTCAAATGGAGAGAGGATCACAAATTTAGAAGTCAGTAGACATCTGGAAACAAGTGACCACTGCACAGTGTACTTCACAATAAGCACAACCATGGAGACAAGCCATAGAAAAACAAGGATACTGGACTTTAGAAGGGCCGACTTTGGCAAAATGGGTGAATACCTGAGGAATGCACTACCAAATGGCCAAAAAGGAGGGGTGAAAGAACAATGGAGAAAAATCAAAACTGCTATCATAGAGGCAACAAAGCCTTTGTGTGGGACAAATAAAGAAAACAAAACGGAGTAAAAAACCACTATGGTTCTCAAAAGAGGTGTCAGGGAAGGTCAAGAAGAAAAAGGCTGCATTCAGAAAGTATAAAGAATTATAGAAGGAGCACGACAGGGAACTGTATCAATTAAAGCAGAAAGAAGCGGGGAAGGCAGTCAGAATGGCAAAGGCCCAAACCGAGGTAAAAAATAGCCAACTCAGTTAAGAATGGGTATAAAACCTTTTATAGGTACATTAGGGAGCATAGAACAGTTAAGGGAGGAATAGTGAAGATTAATAAAGGAGAGGGGAGGTGGGCAGAGGGAGACAGTGAAAAGGCAGAGATACTGAATGAATACTTTAGCTCAGTATTCACAAAAGAAGATGAGGAGGAGTTACCTAAACCAGACAACAGAAGCACTCTGGGTAGGGGGCTTGACACCAGTCCATTTACAGAAGAAAGAGTCCTGAAAGAACTCCTAAAACTCAAGGTGGACAAAGCAATGGGGCCTGACGGGATTCACCCCAGAATCCTAAAAGAACTAAGGGAGGACCTAGTGACACCACTGACCACACTAACAAATCATGGGAGGATGGGGTGGTACCTAAGGACTGGAGGAGGGCAGATGTGATTCCCCTTCACAAAAGTGGGAGCAAGGCAGAAGCAAGAAACTACAGACCTGTAAGTTTGACCTCTATGGTAGGGAAAATGATGGAATCACTTCTGAAAGAAAGAACTGTTGAGTACCTAGAGACCAGCGGGGCACAGGACCCAAAGCAGCATGGATTTACAGCAGGGAGGTCATGTCAGACGAATCTAACTGATTTCTTTGACTGGGTGACCAAAATAATAGACCAGGGAGGGGCTGTGGATATGGCCTACCTAGACTTTAGCAAGGCATTTAACACAGTCCCAGCACAAAACTAATAATCAAGTTAGCCAGCCTGGGAGTGGGTTCCAGGGTGGTAGCCTGGGTAGCAAACTGGCTGCACAACAGGACACAGAAGGTAATAGTGAATGGAACACATTCAAGAAAGGGGGGTTACTAGTGGAGTACCTCAGGGTTCAGTACTGGGTCCAGTCCTCTAACATCTTTATAGGTGACATTGCAGAGGGTCTGGAGGGAAAGGTATGCCTCTTTGCAGATGACACAGAGATCTGTAACAGAGTTGATACACAAGGGGGAGGGTAGAAAGGATGAGAAGGGACTTGTCAAGGTTGGAGGAATGGTCAGACATATGGCAACTTAGATTCAATGCAAAGAAGTGCAAAGTAATGCACCTGGGAAACAAAAGAGTACACAATAGCAGGGGAGGTACTAACAACAACAAAAATGGAAACGGACTTGGGGGTAGTCATATCAAATGACTAAAAGGTGGGTAAGCAATGTGAGAAGTCAGTAAGGAGAGCCAGGGGGATACTGGATGCATAGGAAGGGGCATCACAAGTAGAAAAAGGGAAGTGGTTATCCCTCTGTACAGACAGTTGGTGAGACCCCATCTGGTATACTGTGTGCAGTTTTGGAGACCCCATCTATGAAAAGACAGGATGGAAGCAGTCCAGAGGAGGGCAACTAAAATGGTGCAGGGTCTGCATCAGAAACCATATGAAGAGAGAATGAGACAGCTTAATATGTATATCCCTGATGAAAGGAGGGACGGGGGAGACATGATAGAAACTTTCAAGTACCTGAAGGGAATCAACAAAGTCCAGGAGGGTAGCATCTTTCAGAAAAAGAGATGTGTAAGAACAAGAGGGCACCATTTAAAGATAGAGGGGGACGGCTCAGGGGTAATGTGAGGAAATTTTTTTTCACGGAGAGAGTGGTGGATGCATGGAACCACCTTCCTGGGGAGGCTGTTGGGTCTAAAACAGTGGGGGAATTCAAATATGCATGGGACAGACATAAGGCAATTGTAGTGGGGGGTTGCAGGAAGTAGGCTGTTGGTTAACTACAATCTGCAGCTTATCCAATAGGAAGGGAACTGGGCAGACTGGGTGGGCCAAGTGGTCCTTCTCTGCCATCAAAGTCTATGTTTCTATGTTCAGGCCCTGTGGTGAGTGGCCACAGCGGCTGCCAGTGAACGGGCACAGGAATCTCCAATATCCAAGGCCGTCTGGAGCTGCTGTTTTGCAACAGCACAGCCCTGGTCACAGACCTGCTTAACCGTGGTCTGCATGTCCACTGGGAGATGAGGGAGTACTTCATCTAGCGACCCCAAGACGGCGTGAGAAAAGTGTGCCATGATCATTGCCGAGCTGGCCTGACGAAGGCCCAAGGATGAGGCCGGATATACCTTCCAGGCAGAATGGTCCATATTTTTGGACTCCTTGTCCGGAGGGCGGTCAGTATCCGCTGAGCTACCCGTGCGTCTCAACACTGAGGCAGTCACAAGGCTCTCTGCCGAGGGATGCTCTGTGAAGCCCGCCAAGGGCCCCATGGGTACAGTGTACTTGCGAGCCATGCGGGCAAACGGAGCTGGGCAAGAGGCAGGGTGCTGCCATGGCTCAAGGGCCGGGCCAACATTGGCTTCGGCCACTGGGAAGGCCTCCGTCGGGGTATCCCCCTCTTAAGGATATCAGTGAGAGGATATTCCACCTTCTTTTGGATAGGCTCCAAGGACATACCGGTGGACTCTGAAATAAGTCGGAGGATGCCCTGGAAAAAGGAAGGACCTTCCTCCAGGTCTGTCGCTGACAACTCATCTTCAGGGTGTGAGTGAAGGCCAGTGGTATCCGAGTCCGAGGAGTCAGGATACAGGGGTCTCCCGCCTTCGTCCCCTTCAATACACTGAGGGCGAGCGGGGACAACAGTGATGGACAGACGACGGGGCAGGCCGTATCTGTCCAGTCCTCTTTCAAGGGAGTCCCTCCCCGAGGCTGCTTAGGTGGTGGCTCCACCAAAATTGGTGGGGAGACCAGAACAGGCCAAACAGGAATGCGTGCCAGTCCTACAGGAGGGAGAACCGGAGTCTTTGGTACCAGAGGGGTTAGCGTCGGCCTAAGAGGCTGGGGCCAAATAATGGCCGGTGTAGCCAGCTGAGCCGGCTTTTTACCGGTCAGAATTAGCTGTTGCCACATAAGGTCCTCATAACGCCAGAGCTTCCGTCGAAGTCTCTCCTCGTCCGAGGAGGATGAGGATCGGTGGCGTCACCTCTTCCGGTTTTTCGATCAAGAGAGTCCGGATTCGGTGAAAACCGAGGTTCCGGCTCCTGTCCCTTGATCGGGATACCCGAGGGAAGGGTTTCCTCGTCGGGGAAGGAAAGGATGGGTGTCCTCTCCAAGGAGTCAGTGACCGGGGTCGGCGACAATGGCTCGAGAGAAATCTTGGCTGGTTCGGCCATATCCTCAGCGCCTTGGCCTGACGGATGGTCCAAGAAGCCGGCGACCGAGGTCGAGACCACAAGATCCTGAGAATCTGGCCACTCTCGGTCCCAGGAACGTTTTCCTTGGTCAGAAAAAGATTCGGGGTTCTTGTCCCTTTTCTTAGGGCAGGAGGAGTGCAAGCCCCAGGGCGCCTCAACCCTGGTAGGGAGAGACTGGCACATCTCCCGAAAGGACCCAGTGAAAGTGGAGCCCAGGTTAAGCAGCACAAACAAATTTCAGCTGGCTGAAGCCTGAGCAGTTTCCTCTTCGAAAGCCGCCATCTGTTCGAGCTGATCGGCGTATCCCACGGACGCAGAAACTGCCCACCTGGCCTCCTTCGATTTCACTGATGGGTTGCGAAGCTCCGATCTCCCTAATTTTAGGCGTGCCTTGAGGTCGTCCAGGACGTTGGGATGGAAGGCCAGACAAATGGTGCAAGAGGTAGTGTCATGCATGACACCCAAGCAATAGACACACAAGAGGTGGGGATCGGTGCGCGACATTTTCTGTCCGAAGGGACACCGGCGAAACCCAGAGGACGACTTGTCCTCCATGTCCGATGTGCTCGGATCGGAATCGTAAACTCGTACGAGTTTCAAAGAAAGCAAATGCGGTGAAAACTGTCGATTAGAATCCAGGGCCTACGGTACTGCAGAAGTAGCATGAGGGAACCTGAATCTTCCAGCGGAAAGGAAGATCTGGCGTCATGGGGCGGAACCCAGGTATTTACCACCCGGGTGGGTGGGAGGAGCCAGCATGAAGACAACTTCCGGCAAGATTTAAAGGGGAAAGGGACATGCCAAAGAGTGTGGATGAACATCATATCCACGCTCCCAGAACACCACATTTCCCTACTTTTGTCACTTTAACCCTAACTGGCGCATTAAAGTTTTCTGCAATGAATTTCCTTACTTTTTTGAGATATTATCGCACACTCATTTACATGTGGGAGGACGGGGCCCAGATGGCCCTTCGTTTTCAGCCCTCCATAGATGCATACATCTATGTTGGGCCCTGCGCACTTCCACTTCTAGCAAAACAGGAATTTATTTGCTTGGCTGTATGGCTTGTTAAACAAGAGACCAACTTATACTGCCCTCATACAACTCTCCGGTGAAGTCACTTATACAATATGGACGTCGTTACTGGTGCCCACACCTCACAAAGCACATTAACCCACTGACAAACAAATTGTTTTGTTGCCGTATTGATCCTTGTAAGAACAGATCCAGAAGCAAATGGTTTGATACCTTTTATTTGACCAAAAAGAAACTACTTTAGCTTTCAGACCAACAAAGTCCTTCCTCAGATGTTCAGAACTTCTGAGGAAGGACTTGGTTGGTCCGAAAGCTAAAGTTCTTTGTTCTTTTTGTAACATTTTTGTTGGTTCAATAAAAGGTATCAAACCATTTGCTTCTGGATCTGTCATTAACCTGCTGAATAAGTTAGAGGATGGCTACAAAGATGATAGTGGATCACCATGGTAAGGTATAGTATGAGAGGTTTAGGACACTGACCATCTATCTAATCAATACAGAACAGGACAGAGAGAAAGGACATGATTGAGACCTTCAAGTACTAGAAACAGATAAATAACATGGATATGGAAGCTCTCTTTAACTTAAGTGGCAACCATAACATGAGAGGCCACAGTCTTAAGATGCAGGCAGGGAGGTGTAGGAGCAAACTGACAATGCACTTCTTCACACATATGGTAGTGGACATTTGCAATGCGCTGCACTTCCAAGAGGGGTTAGAATAGCCATAAGGGGAAAGTACTCTCCATGAGTAGTAAAGATGGGAAGCATGGGAGGAGTGAGGAGGTGGAGCAGACTCAGTACGTTGACCTCTGGACACTCCAATAGGAGCAGACCACATAGATCAAACTGCCTCCTTCTCTTAGCTGGCAAATTTCCCATAAAAAGACTATAAAATCTTGCTTAGGGAAAACATTGTACATCAGGGAGGTTTTAGTTTTGCTAAAACTAACCCTTTATAAGTGTTTTCTAAATTCAGTAGTAACAGAATAATAAACAAGATGGTGGCCGTCGCAAACCCTCCCCCCCCAAAAAAAAAGTTGTTTGTGAAAAGCATTTTTGGTGCGTGATGCATCAAATCTGCAAAAAAAAAAAAAAACACACCACTTACAAAGCAGCAATTTCTGGTTTGTATGGGGCATCTATCTGAAGCCATTTTTAAATCCTTATAACTCAGGAACCGGTTAATCTTTATTCACCAAACCTTCGAAAGGCACTACCTCAGCATAGACCACATGTACCCTGAAACTTTTGTGCAGAAATTTAGTACCATTTAGCCAGTACATGACAGCAAACAAACAAACAAAAAATAAAAAAAAACAAACACTAAGTATAAGGAAAAAATGTGACCCTTCTGCCGGCCCACTGGCGCAGAGGGCTGAGGAATCATGCCTTACCTTGCGTCATGCTGGCGACTTGGGTTCAGGAATGACCTCGGGCTGTCGGGGAGCCGGCACGGTGGGGAGAAAAGAAGAGGGACAGAGCAGGATCAAGCAGCTCTCCTCTCCTGGGGGAGCTTGTCACCCCCCCCCCCCGTAGTTCCGCTGCCATCGGGTGGAGGTCCGATGGCAGTGTAGGTGGGAGGGGGGCAGCAAGTAGGGAGGGCATTTTGAAGTGCAGCATGCGTCTGCCTTTATACGTGCATGCGTCCCAGAGACTGGGGCAGGTGTAAACCGGGGAGAAAATGCTATAAAAATATAAAAATATGAAAAAAGAAACAAAAAAAACAATGTGACCCTTTCACAAAATAAGGGATATCCAGATCTCAAACTGCACAAGGTGCCATCATGAAACACTCCATGTTTTCACATGGCATGTACATGGAAAATGCAAATTTGTGGGCTATTCCGACAAACCCCACCCAAGTTATCAAACTGAAAAGTTGGGGGTTTAATACTGAGCACCCTACTCAACCCTTACTATAGGGGTGCTACCGCGCCCCTATACTACAAGTGATTAAGAATGGAGGATGAGCACAACCTTGTAAAGCAGGTATTTTTTAAATACTTTTTTAAAATTATTCTAAGGTAGTATTATTAGCCATCACATTATATTTAGCACACAGCATACAGAACATTTCTAACAAAAGCTGCCACTAGAACGTTTTTGCTTTGGTGTTTCCCAAGGCTGCATTCCCAGTCTGCCCACCTTTCATCATCAATCTCTTAACCTTTGCCTGTCCAATTTACTCAGTTTTGTTTTGCAGAGAACATAAGTCTCGACTTCATCCTGCTACACAACTCTTCATATACACTTTCCTCTTGTTGATCCCTTGTTAATATCAACGCTAACAAGGTCCTTCACTGTTGTGAGACTGGGTTGAGGGCTCTGTTCACACCCCCGCGGTGCACTTCCTCGACCCTGAGCTAATCTTTGAAGACTGCATTCTCGTTCTATCTGATGCTGCCATTTTGGGTCAGGTTAAGCAGTGGATGGTTCTGACGCCACATGGCTCTACTGGGTTAATAGTATCTGTAAAGCATTACCAAGTAACATATTTAGTTCATTTTAAGAGGTTCACAAGGTGTGTACATCACAGCAGAATTATTATGGCTGGGAGGAACAAGCAAATCAGTTGACTGGGACTTTCCAAAGATTTCCACCACTTACGGTTTCCCTCTATAGTGTCACGTTCATACAGTTTACCACCACTGCTTCCCACAAAACAATGACTACAATCTTTTCTCATGATATTAAATTCTGCGGCTGACTGGATGGCAGGAGGCCAACATGATGGACCCTCTGTCTTTTCATCTAGCAGTCCCCATGTTAAACCTCTTACGTAACCCATACAAAATTGCCCAGATCAAACACTGCTGAACATCTCCACTGCCCAAAGCCATTTCTGATTATGCCAATGCTCTTGCTCTTTATTTGCTGTGAACCCACTTTGTTAGCTTGTGCTGATAACTGTTTGACTGTGCTACTTAATTTTACAGTGTGCTTTTACCTTATACATTTTAGCCTGTATGTACTTATTCCAGTTGAGCTACTTTAACCCGATAACTGCTGCTGTTCTTCCTGGGACCCTCATGAAAACAAGATGCTGCATCTTATGGGGTTACCCCAGATGGAATGATTTCAAATAAATATATTTCTATGCATTTATTAACTCCATCCTCGATTACTAAAACTCCTTAAGTACTGGACTCAAACACCTACTGAACGAACATTACAAGGCCAACGCCACACTAAAATACAACTGCGAATAGTGCCACATTACATCAGTCCATGGGAACCTAACCTGGTTCCCATTACTACAACACGCTTAATACAAGAGTAATTTTTTATTTGTTTGGTAGATATATTTTTATTAATAACCAACAGAGTTGCACATCCAAGTCAGCAAATACATGGACAGAGGCAGTGGACAGTATCACAAAAGTAAAATGTAACATCATAGCTGTTAAAGTGTTCCCGGGTTCCCCAAACCGCCGACACAGCTTTGGGTTGGGGTATCAAACATTGCATTCATAACATCCTCTAGGTATGATTTACAGCATGGGTGTAGGGGGTGCATCCATTCACCCTCATTTTATCCCTTCATCCTGTGTCATCTCACTCCACCCATTCTCTCTCTCTATCCAGGTGAATAAGGTACAGAAGTAAGGGATCCAATCGGTGGGCAATAATGGGCAAGATAACTTGTAGTCTGCATTTAAAAGGGTGATCAGTCGGTAGGCTGAGCACTTCTTGGGGTCCATGCCCAGTTTGGCATCACCAAGATCATGGCATATTACCATGACCACGGTATCTCGCTCCTTCTATTACTTGACTGCAAGTACAAAGCAGATGTGGCAAAAGAAGGTCTTTTAGGGTTTTATAAAATTAAAGGATGTAGCCATCTGGGCCTGGTGCTTTCTGCGTCTTAGCTTTGCAAAGGACACCCTTTAGCTCAACAAATTAAGTTGGCCTAGGCAGGGCTTCTACCTGAACTTGCAGCAGAGTAGGAAATGTCAGAGGGGCCAGAAAGGTCAGAGTGGCATCAACATCAGATGCCTTGTCCGGGGAGTAAAGGGCCTTGCAGAAAACGCGAAAGGCCTCTGCCATGTCACCCGTTTTATTAAGGGGGCATTTAGTAAGGGGATGGGTCAATCTGGCTACCGTGGCTCAAATTTCTGGCAACTCACCTAATGCGCCAAAAGCTGCATGGCCCTCAGGCCCACTTCATTGCATCTGTGCCGGAGAAATGTAAGCGCCATCTCTGTCTTATGCAAATAAATTTCTACATTTTCGCCACAGACATATCCCCGTTTTTATGGACCTCCTGCAAAAAGCGGAGAGTATCCTGAGGGTCAACCAATCTTTGAGACTGTTCCTTATGTTTCCAGACCATGTATCCAGTAATATGGACTCTAAGGACCGCTTTCAATGTGTCCCACATGACTGTCTCAGAGTGTCCTCTGCCCTGGTTAAAGTCCAGTATTTCCAGAATTATTTCCCATAGAAAAGTTCAAAATTCCTCTAAGCACAAGAAAAAGGCATTCAAACACCACTGGGTCCTAGGACGGTCCTTATCCAGTTACAAAGAGGTCAGCACTGGGGTGAGACCCGAAAACAGAATAGGCCTGATCCCACAGTCTGTAACAGTGCAAATGTTCCTGATCTATGAAACCATAGTCAATACAGGTATAGACTGAATGAATGGAGTAATAGTGAATACTCCCGGGTCCTAAGGTGAAGTTCTCACCACATGTCAAGCCAACGGCTGGCGTGGAGAGAAAGACAGGCCTTATGGCTGGCCTGTTGGCGCAGTGGTAGTGCTACTGCTCTTGATGCTGCTGATGATGTGGGTTCAGGAACGGACAAGGTTTGCTAGAGGGCTGGTCTGGAGGAGGTGGACTGAGCAGCCCCTGCACACTCTCCATCCGGGGGGAGAGAGTTAGCATCTCCAGTACACTGTTCCTGGGTGGACACAGGACATCCTGCCACTGGAAGGCTAGGCAGAGCATGGGAGGTGTGCTGGACACATTGCATTCTCACACCACAGTGTCACTACATGCCATGCCCCTCACACTCACCGCAAAGAAAAAATTTTGTTGGACATGCTGGAAGCCACCCACCGTGTGCTGCTGCTGCTACTGTGCAGTTGACCCGGGGCTGCCTCCCTGGACGAGCGCAGTGTTCGGTAGGGTAATGGGGGGGCCCCAGAGGCCCCATCATGTGGGTAGCCAGGGAGGAACACTGGGCAAGGTAAGTCTCAGGGCCAAATGACGACGGTGGTCGGGTCTAAGGAAAGGCTGACGGGGGCCTCCAGGTGCCACAAAGATATACTAAGTTTAATAATAAAAAAAAAATTTAAAAAAAGCTGGCTTTATGAGCTACTGGCTGCCTAGGTGGGAAGGGGTTTGAAGTGTCCCAGGTATTGGGCCCAGTAAATTAAGGTCCCCTGCTAGAAGCAGCACCCCCTTTGTATTGACCAATATGAGGTACAGTAGTTTCTGAATCTCAGGGGTATTAGACCACGGAGGGACATAAGGGAATGCTGAGGTAACCTCAACTTGATATGACACCCACTGCACCATAAGCAGACAGCCATCCCCCATCCTTTATGACCTCACTGTCCTGAAGGGAGTGGTGTGGGGTACAAAGATAACCACCCCACCTACAGTGTCCCTATGGCATTTCAGAATTAAACATGGCCTTGTATCCAAATTCCCCAGTTTAGCATGCTCCACTTACCCCAAATGAGTCTCCTGTAAATAGACTAAGCTAGCCTTTTCTTTTTTAATACAAGACAAAACTTCAGCCAGTTTAACAGGATTATTTAACTTATTGCCTCCACAGGAGCTCTCTGAAGTTGCACCATCTGTCTCCTGTATACTGTTAACAGTGAATCCTGGGCCTTTCTAAGCAAAATCCAGCCATAGTCAGCATGCCACAAACAAATCCTAATAGCTCAAGAACCATAAGTGCTAGACACAAAGTATGAGTGGCAAAGTTGTTCAGCACAAAATTACCTTTCCAATTATGGTATGCAAGTAATAAGTATTTTGGTTTTTTTTTCTATGCTGGTCAAAACAGCAAACAAAATAATGTCTTTCACTAAAAAAAGGAAACATAAGCCATACACACCATACCATAAACAAATACGAATAACTCCTAAAGTATACCTGATATACACAAAATATCAGTGGCAAAGTTGTTCAGCACAAAATTACCTTTCCAACGGTGCCAAGCAATCAAATATATATTATATTCTGTTGTGTTATATACTAAAATATATAAGTGACTTCTCTAGACGTTGTAAGGGCACACTGGAAGTCAGTAGCTAACTTCTGTAGTTGTCCTCAGGACACACCAGTGTATTTTACCGCCAACTACAGGCGTTTGCTAGGAGACAATGAGTTAATAAAACCCATTAACATTCAACAAGTACCACCCATTATGGAATGGAGCACACGTTTCCTCCCCCAACCCCGAATCCACAGCCTCACTGCACAGTTATATAATATCTGAAGTACAACTCAGGGTTTTGAAAAACAGCAGGGAGATACCAACCAGAAGTGCCAACAGGGCACCCTCTATGGGACAACTGGATAAGGAAAAAAAAAAGAAAAGAACTAGCGAAAACATCAAACTGTCGCAGGGCCTATGCCAACTGGGCTGGCTCTGCTCCATCTGCGACAGTAGCCAGCATGCTATGGGGACAGGGGAGTTGGAACCTAGTTGCTTAACCAGGCCTTATAACCAAGGCTATTTAACAAATGTAGTACTTTGGAAGAGTCCTCCTCAAAGACGCTTACTAACAAGAAAATTGAGGGGGTGTAAGGAAGACTCAAAACTCATACATTTATGGTATGTAAAAGTAAATAATGCTGTAAGATGCAAGAGGTTATAAAGATCTGGTCTGCACTCCTGGTTTTATTGTATGTAAATAATACTATACAGGAAAGACATTTTTTTTCAAAACACGACCACCATCAGTCCTGAAGAAGTGGCCTGCTTGGCCACGAAACATTGGCCAGTCCTACAGGTGGGCACGTTTAAAAACATTTGTTAAAAAAAAAAAAGTTTTTTGTGAATCAAAATTTATAGGAGTTCTTGGTCTTCGTCACACACCCTCAGTTTTCATAGCAGTGAGCCTCCAACGTAGGGGCTTATTGGTGAGCCCTAATCCTACTAAAAATTCCACGGGCTGAGGATATCCCTCCCTCAAGGGGTGGGGGTGGGGTGGGGGCTGATAGTGAGGTTATTATCCAGAAAGGGAAATGGGAGTGTATCAATGCCACGTGGTAGGCCACAACACTCCACAGCCCCTGGTTCAGAACCTTGGTATCTAGGCAGGCAACAAAAGCCCATCTATGTAGCTGATCCAGAGCTTACTGACAGGACACGGCTGCGAACTGAAGGGGAGGCATGTTATGGTTCACATTCGTAACTGCCCATATAGAGTGCCATAAAGAAACCCCTACTCTAAGCAACTCCATACCCCAACAGGTATACACTGATGAAAAAACATGATCCCTGCACCAGGTACAGAAAACGACTACCAGCAGAAACCTGTCCATTGAGTAGATAGCCCATCTGCAAACTGTGCTGTAAAATCCACCTAGCCCATCCCCAAAAATGTACAGGATATATGGCACAGAGGCATGAACGGAGAACTTTGAGAAAGAAAATGTGCCTCCTATCAGTGAACAGTTCCCAGTAAGGTGCCAGCAATGTCTACCACCATTCCCTCAGTAATCAGGGAGAGAATTGTTCCTTGCCAAGGAGTAGTCCTAAAACCAGCTTTAAATGGTAAGTGCCTCTCCTTGGAGACACAGGAACAATGACCCCTGCATCCCCCTACAACCCCTCCCCCCCCAGACACACACACAGACACACAGGACTCCAGCACCTCCCCCCCAGGAGAAAAGGGAACCACCCATCATGTCTGGCCCATACCTATGAGGAGTATCCACTGCTGCTACAATGGCCTTATTTTGGGAGCATCCAGCTCATCCTGCCTCGAACTGGGACAGACCACTCACAGCTTATAATTAAAGTTGTGCTCATGTTCACCAACCTTGAGGTGCCAGTTCCCCCACTGCCGATGTGGCGAATGAGCACAGGGGCCCTCCACAGTGTCAACAGATAAGCTTACATCAGAAGGAGGGTTGAATTCCCAGCAACTTATGGAGCACCAAGCCAAGGCCCGGTGTCCGAGAAGTGGCTGGAAGAGACCCCCCGCCCCCAAAAACGAAGTATTTACATCAGCAGTAGCCTAGTCAAAAATGGATTACTGAGTGGGGACAATGTTCAGCGATGATGCCGCCAAGTAGCCCCATCAACAGTACAAGCAGCTAGTGGCTCCCCATTTCACCAGCAAGCACCCAGGTGGCACCCAAGGGGGGGGGGATGCACCATCAGCCAGCAACCCAGCAAGGAGTGAACCCAAATGGAGCCCACAAATGGCATGAGGGGGCACAAGGAGAGAAATAAAGGGACCTACCTGGGAAGGTTCAATATCAAGGCACTGTGAGGACTAGGCCTAGATCTGCTGTCAGTCAGGGTCTGTCGAGCGGCCAGCCAGCTCCTGGTTTTCTTGAAGATGTCTCACGATCTGCTGCATAGTTTCACCTGCCTGCTTATTCCTGGCGTTCTTAATCTTCCACGCCTGCCTGGCCAACTTAGAGGCAATCAATTGGGGCGGGGGGGCTGTTCCATCAGGGCACTGAAGGGATCTCGTGTATAGAGCTCCTCACGGACTTGGTCTGCTGTGACAAAAGTCCTAAGTTCATCAGGGAAATGTATTATCATCTTCCTACGATAGGGACTGGAAAACTTAAGTCCTTGGACTCTCAAAGGCTTCATGAAGGGGAGAAAGCTTTCCTCCTCATCTGCAGCCATGCAGGATAGTCATTATCAAAGAACACATGGCCCCCACTGTACAAGACCTCCTTAGCCTGCCATGCTCTGCCCAGGATGTCTTGCTTGTCGCTATAACTCAGAAAACGTGCAACAATAGAGTGTGGCCAAGTTGCTGGATCAGTGGGTTTCAGGCCCAATGCCCAGTGTGCGCACTCTATCTCACAAGTTCTATCAGAAAGTACGTCCAATGTACTGTAGTTTAAAAGAAAAAACTCTGCAGAAATGGGATCATATCCCTGACTTCCTCCCCTTCTGGGATTCCATAAAGTCGAAGACTATTTCAGCAATTTCAGGCTTCTGCATCCTGTAGCTTATTTTCAATGGAAAGTATGGCTGGGTGCAGCTGGAGAGCAGTCAATTCAGTCATGTCTACCCAACTATTAATGCTGGTAAGCTAGGTTTCATGTTTGGTGACATCACTGTGGAGGGCCGCAATGGTGTTGCAAACTTCCCATCAAAAGTCCTGAAATTCAGTGATTAAATTGTCCATTTTGCAATCGAGTCATTCTGTTATCGGGGAATTTGATTTCTGCTTCTGTTTGGAGGTGCCTGCCGGCAGTTGGAGCAGACGGCCAAGGCCTGTGACAGCTCACTATCAGAGCGACCCTCTCTGTATCCTTCGCTATCCTCCCCATCAGAACCATCATTCTTTTCCTCTAGAGCCCTCCATCGCGTGAACACGGTTGCCCCTGTTTGCTGCTGGCATTTTGGTAAGTTAATATTTGGTCTAATGTGGGTATTTTAGGAGGCTATAGCCGCAGCCGATGCCATCAAGCTGACATCACCGAAAGTCTACAAAAGTTATTCTTGCCCATCCTAAAAAGTCTTCACGACTTTGTTAAATTGACATTTTCTCTAATGGCCCCATTCTTCTCCCACTTCCAGCACCTCTACTTTCTTCTAGCTCTGGCCTACTCTTAGCCCCTCTAATGCCCGTTCTGAAGCCACTCACTTCTTAACCCCTCCTGTTATGCCTCCTTTAGTTCCACCTTACTTTCAGACCCCATCCCACCCTCTGAATAGCCTTCCCAATCAACTCTCAAACTGTCTCTTCCGACAGACACAATAACATCCCAGAATCTCATCCCCAAAGTTTATAATGGCTAATACTGCCTCCAGCCCCCTTCCTGTCTGCACTGTAGGTTACTGATTTTTCTTTTATATTTTATATATTGTCTTTCATTTCACGTCCAACAACCACGTTTTAGATTTCTCCATTTCTGTCCCTCTGAAGTGTTTCCAGTTTGATGACCACAGATGAACACACTACCAAATCCAAGCCTATTATCCATTTAGGTCCCCCGCAGTCCTCTAGGTTAACAGGCACTTTATTTTCTGCTAACATTTCTTTCAGCCTACTCAAGTTTTTTGACCCTGTATCTCCCCCTTTACCCTATATATAGACACACACACACACACACACACACACACACACACACACCCCTATCTCTGTGTATGCACACATGATGTGTGTATGTGCTTTCACATGTCTATACAGAGGAATGCGTGCAGAGGCATAATCACATGAGCATTTGCACTTTGTGTGTATATTTCTACCTATTCCTGGCTCCTGTCAGTACTTGATCCAATCCACCCACAATTTTGGCTTCTTACCATTACTATTCTACTTTAAGACTTATCCATTACTATTTCACTCCAATTTCTTACCTAATGGCCCCCTCTCCACCCACCTGCACTGACATTTCCCAGGTGTTGTCAAACCTACTTCTTATTTTCTAAACTCCACCCACCTATTTGTCTTCCCCATACAACCTTCTACAATATCTATGCTTAGTTTTTCATTGCAGATGAAGACAAATGGCCGGTACATCGATGCCAGTATTGTTATCTTATCTCAGTTTGTGTTTAACTTACGTGTTCTGTTTTATTTGTAGCACAAATGCAGACCATAGCACCCTTTTTGCTTTTGTTCTTTCCTCTCTGTCCAATGAAGAACATAAATATAACGGTGAAGAGTACTATTATTCTACAACTAAACCAACTCTGGAAGAACACCTTGCAGTAAGTATGCAAAGGGAAGAGTGATAGATGCTTAGCTAATTGAATCAGGTTAGCTTACTGTACATAATAAACAGGGTTAGTGATTGCCAGAAATTGCTGGAAGTTCTGTAGTTTTTTTTCCACCCCCGATTGCTTTGACATGCATAGAATATCCCAAATTGCAATTTTAAAACCAATTTCACTTAGCACATCCCACGAGAACCATCAGGTCATTTGACTGTGTGGCTGTGCAAGGTGGGGCATGGTGCAAATTAAAAGATCATCCTTCAGTATCAAGCCCCGGGACAGCATAGGGACCTCATCGCCAACCTGGTTGTGGACCTTCTCTAGCTTCTTCTGTTAGGGGACTTCCATTCATGCGTCGACAGTGAGACCTCGTAGTTTGCTCAACAGTTCCTCCAAACTGATGACCTTATTGGGTTTTGCAGAGGCAGTTGACACAGGGACTGACTAACTGGGCCATGCCTTGCACTTGGTCTTCTTGTTGGGGCTTGACATCTGTAATGTCAGGGTTGATCTGGTCAGCTCGTCAGATCATTATGCCATCCAGTTCTGTGGTGTTCCGCAGTTATTTTCACCTCCCGGGACCCTGAAAATCTATCGAATTAGAGGCCCATCTCGAACCTTCCCTTTCTAGAGAACATTGAGAGGGTGGTTGCTGTGCAGCTCTAAATGCATCCAGACAATTTCAACATCTATGAGCCTCCCCAGTCAGGATGCAGACCTCAGTACAGTATGGAGATGGTCCTTGTAAAGGTGTTCAATGATTCCCTCATGGAGTGGGATGGGGGAAGAGTGCCATCTTGTTCCTTCTGGATCTCTCATCAGCTAACACTGTGGACTGTGGGGTACTTTTGGATCACCTTAGGCACTATATGTAGGACTCACAGCATGGTGTTGCAGTGGTCTGAATCCTATCTCACAGGCAGGGCCCAGCAGGTTGCCTTGGGTAATTCCATCTCCAAGGAAGTTGCCCTTACTTGTGGAATGCCTCATGGCTTGATTCTTGGCCCCCTGTTGTTCGCCATGTATATGTTGCCATTGGGTGAGAATTCAGCAGTATGGTGTGCAGTTTCAGTGTTGCACAGATGATACCAAGCTGTAGCTCACTTTGTGCATCGAACGGGTCATCTGCTGTGTCTGTTGTGCAGCTGTCTGGGAGAAGTCAACAACTTGATGGCCTCCATCTGGCTGAGCCTCAACCCTAGCAAGATGCTGGTGCTACTGGTCGAACTAGGTTTCCATGGGTTGCCAATGAAGGGGTTGCAACTGCAGTTCTATCTTTATGAGGCAATACACTTAGGTCTGTAGATAGGGTGCAAAATCTGGGAGTCACTGTGTCCTTAAGCAGACTCTTGAACATCATGTGTAAGCGGAAGTCCACAGTGGATTTTCTATCATTAAACTATTGCCTGTATTAAACCCTATTTAGAGCCAGGGGACCCAATTACGATCATACAAGCCTTTTTTACATCGAGGCTGGATTACTGTAATGCTTTGTACTTACAGCTGTCAGAGTCCGATACGTTGCCTGCAGCTGGTCCAGAATGCAGCAGCCTGGTTAACATCTGGCACCTCTCAGTCTCAGCATGTCTCGCCAGTGTTCCATGAATGGCACTGGCTGCCAGTTAGGAGGCATGTCAGCTTCAAGACTGGCTTATTGGTTTACAAGGTACTGCACAGTTTGGGCCCTCGCTACCTGGAAAATCCCCTGATCTTGTACACGCCTTCCCGTCCTCTCCAATTTGGTGAGGTGGGGATATTTGTTGTTCCTCAATCAAGGCTAAAAGCTTTCAAGCAACAGAGCTTTTGAGGTGGCAGGCCTCTTACTATGGAACTGGTTGCCAGTGAGAGTCCAGAATGTCCACTCAGCAGACTCCTTTTAATCCACTCTGTTTACCCTGGCCTTTCCTGAAATTATCTGAAAAATGCCAGAGCTCTGTATTTATTGTTTTATTTGTTCTTACTATTTTATTCTACTATATTTCTGACACTGTAAGGTGCCCAAAGCTGTACAGATTGAGTGCCATATAAATATATATGCCCTGCTTAGTCTATTGCTATCCATGAATGAAATCATGTCCCCATCGACACCAAAATGTAACTTGTAGAATTTTATATTTTATGAGCTAGTGTATTCCACATTTTTAGAGATGTTACATAACAGATGCATTTCAAATTTCTTTAACTCCAAATAAACCCCAATACTGCTGGTATTAAAATGATCAAAAGGCTCTGAAACTGGTGCCCCATTAAAGGTGAATGGAAATCAATGCACTTCTTTGATAAGGTCCCACAGTTTCTGCACGTAGTCTGGCTTCTTACATGGGCACAATCATTGATTTATTCAGTAAAGGATAGCTCTGAAAAATGAACCAGCTTTTTTTGTTTTAAATTAACATTTTGATTCTGTGAAATACAAAAGAGGTAGCAGGATACATGGTTTCCTGCACCTGCATTTTAAGTATCTCTCTCTACCAAATTCAAATACCCGGTATATACATAACATAAACATACATTTGGTGGCTGCAGAACTTTTAAATGAATAGTGGTAACCTGGTCATTATGTACACCCTGTGGTGCTATGTATAGTAAACTACTGTAATATGGGCGCTCCACCTTAGTCGGGAGAGACTGGCACATCTCCTCGAAGGAGCCTGTAAAGATAGAGCCCAGTTTGAGCAGCACGAAGACCAATGCTGAAGAGGACTGATCAGCAGCCCGAGCTGCCGCCTTCTCGAAGTCCTTCATTTGTTCAAGTTGCTCAGAGGACCCCGCAGCCGTGGAGACCACCCAACGGGCCTCCTTAGATTTGACCGGCGGGTTCCGTTTTTTCGATCGTCCCAGCTGTAAGCATGCGAGGCAATCGTCCAACACGCTGGGCTGGAATGAGTGACAAAAGTCACAGGCCTGGGTATCATGATCACGGCACAGGTAGTAGACACACGTAGCATGCAGGTCAGTGCGAGACATCATCTGCTCGCAGGGGCACCGGCGGAACCCGGAGGAGGACCTGTCCTCCATCGCAGTCGTGACTGTGAAATGATGTGGAGAAACTCTAACCAGTTTTAGCTTAGGAAAATAATCTAAAGATTTAAGCGCCACGGCCTACTCAACGCAGAAGCAATAAGGAGGGAATCTGAATCTTCCACTGGAAAGGAAGATCTGACATCAAGGGGCGGAGCCGAGCATTATACCACCTGGGTGGGTGGAAGGAGCCAGCTTTTAGACCTTCAGGCAAGATTCTTAAAGGGAAAGGACATGCCAATAAGTGTGGATAAGAACATATCCACATCCCTAGAAACTATGGTTACAGTTATATCCAGAAGTATTCAAAATTACATATTTTATAATTAGCAAAATTTGATAAATTCCATACACATAAATCATAGTCACCAATAATAAATACCACACCCGTAACTCCCACCCTACATGTCCCCCCGAGCTGTCATCAGTGGGGTCCCACAAGGCTCAGTACTCAGGCCAGTGTTACTCAACATCTTCACTGGAAACACAGCAGACAGGATCAGAGAGTAAAACTATCCTGTTCGCTGATGACACTAAGATCGGTGGGGTGGTGGACAGTGAGGAGGTGGGGCAGGCTTTACAAAATGATCTGGCAAAGCTTGAACACTGGTCTGACAGCTGGCAGACGAGACTTAAAGCTAAGAAGTGCAAGGTCATGCACTTGGGGAGTCAGAAACCCTAGGTATGGCTACTGGCTGGGGGAAGTGTAGTTATCCACCTCAGTGGATGAGAAAAATCTAGTGGTACTAATTACAGAGGACATGAATCATTCTGCGCAGTGCAGGAAGGCGACAACTAAAGCTAATAAAATGCTGGGGTGCATTGCCAGAGGGATCATTTCTTGAAGTAAGTAAGGAAATCATCTTGCCATTGTACAGGTCGCTGGGGAGACCTCCCTTAAAAATACAGTGTGCAGTCCTGGTGCCCATACTTAGAGACAGACATCAATCTACTGGAGGGGGTACAGCGTAGGGCAACAAAAATTATCCTAGGCCTGGGGGACATGCCATATGAGGAAAGACTGAGGGAGCTCAACAGGTACTCCCTGGAGGATGGGAGAGGGATGATATGATTGAGATCTATAA
Organism: Neoceratodus forsteri; assembly: GCA_016271365.2. NCBI lineage: Eukaryota > Metazoa > Chordata > Ceratodontiformes > Ceratodontidae > Neoceratodus > Neoceratodus forsteri. The sequence goes on from CM057455.1 coordinate 1,236,239,638, forward strand.
ATATTTAAAGGGCATAAATAGTGTAAGTTCTGAGGACCTGTTCAGACTAAGGTGGGAGGAGGAATACGAGAGAGCATAGTCTGAAATTGAAGGGGGTAGATTTAAGAGGGAAATGAGGAGGCACTATTTCACAGAATGGGTTGTGACAAAGTGGAACCAACTGCCAGAGGAGGATTACGCTGGCATCTGTGGGCAGTTTTAAGATGGGGTTTAACAGGGTCAGAGGTAAGGTCATAACTGAGGGGAAACAGGAGAAGAGGGTGAAGGTGGTCCGGGGGACAACAGGTGTTTTTTTTTTTTGGGGGGGGCAGCTACAGTAGATTAAGACTGGGAGCTGCACACTCGAGCAGACTAGACAAACCGCTATGGCCTGTATCTGCTGGCATTTTCGTATGTTCGTATAAATCAGTTGCTTACTTTCTAAGGAATAGTGTGCAAGTCACACATTAAACCAAGGGAGGAACTTACTGAGCTCTAGGAGATTTTCTGTTGTCACGCAGCAGTCAATAATACTACAGCTGAACAAAATGTTTTTGATGAACTATCTAGGCACCCTTCAATCAAGGGGATTAAATGGGGAGGCCAATGTTTATAAATACAAAACAGATATTAAAGATTATAGAGAATTTGGGGGGGGGTGTTGGGTTTGTACACATATTTGAGTACTGGAAATGAATTAGTGTTAGTAATTATAGTCCCTAATGTATTGCCTTCATAGATGTAGGGGAAACATTTTTGATATGAAAACTATTTAAATCCAGCTTTGTATAAAGTGTTTGAATCAATGAATATTGTGTTTTGTATCTTAAGAAGGCATAATAGTTTCTCATGTGCGGGATTGTTTTAAATAAATTGTATATTGGTATGCACTTGTAATGTTTTTCATTTGAGCAAGGGAATTATGCATAAATATGCTTGAATGAATTAGCTACGTTATTTAAGACATGCCAGGCCTCCTGATTACAGCTCTTAGGGACAAAAATATGACTGGTGTTTGAGAGGGCAGGCAACGCCAGTATGCTGCACCACTGCTCTTTCCTTTTGTTTGCCAACCCAGTTGTACTTAGAAGCTATGACTAAAAGATACAGTATGTTTAAGAACCTTGCCATTGTTGGGTGCGTCAATTAACTTGTGCTCTGTACTAGTGTGCCACTTTAGGCATTTTATTCACCTACAACACAAAACACAGTAAAATATCAGAGAAACTAAGTTGTGTGACTGCCCCTTTAACAACTAAGTATGTAGTACAAATTAATTTACTGCATCAGTGATAGACGCTTACATTTTTTTTCAGTATGGAAAAAGAATTAGCAGGATAACTGCACCCATTATGTCCAGTCTGTTACTGAAACAAACTGCTTTTCTTCACATTCTTAAAAGGATATGAATGATTAAGCGATCTGAAAGCAGTATTTTAAAAAGTAAGACAAGATTTCCTTTAAGAGACAACTCAAGTCAAAATATGTTAGAAAAGCTATTTTAAAAGCCACTGAATCTTGCCACTAAAAAAAAAAATAAGAGTGGAGGGCTAAAAAAACCCAGTGAGTCAACTTATCTGTGAAACAAACTCCAGACACACTTGCTTACAGCAAGTTGCAAAGCTTTGTCATTCAAAAGTAAGTCTGGACAAGCAGCATTTGTAGAGTGGCACACACATGTGCAGTTCTTTATTTTATTTAAAGAATAAGGCATGACAGGGTGTGCGTCATTGTTGAATAATGTCACACCTAGGGTGGGCTGAAGCACAAGACCACAGGCCGAGTGCTTACGCCACCCTAGCTGCAACCCTATGCAGTGACGATGCATACCCTGGAGTGCCTTATTGTGATTATAATATAGCTATAAAAATTCCAAGACTTTAAATAATTAAGCAATAAACGTAAGAAACAAATCATAAGTTATAACTTTATTATAATTAATTTAAGACATAAAATAGTCCCTTCAAGAGCTTTACTGCATCCCTCCATATTGCTTACACTGACTTATATCTGACCTTATTACTTTGAGCTTAGCAATATTTTTTATACTCCTGCTTTTATCTCATTTTTCACTTTGCAGAATTGAACACATTAATACTAACAGTCCCATTTAGTGTCCCAATAGAGATCACTCGTGCTGCGGCAGAGGCATCCATGTGGTTATTTTCTGTGTTTCCTTGTTTTTTGCTTTTTTTAAACAGGAGTGAAGACTGTCCTAACAAACAGAAAAAAAACAATTATGCAATTCGACATGACAGGGTATGTACTGTGGTTGGATCGTGGCACACTTCGGGTTAGTCATGAGACATGAGGCATCACAGAGTGCCTTCACTTCTACCACCCAAGAAATGCTGGTATCCCACCACAATGCATACCCTGGAGTGTCACTGTGATTATAAAATGGGTCCAAGATTTTTTTTTTTTTGGGGGATGCACTAAATCAAAAAAACAGTTTTATGACTTTTTTTTTTTTAAAACAGTCCCAGCACTGACATGTCATCTCAGATTTAAATATTATGTACAGCAAAATTCATGTATTTTTAATTAGCTCAAACCCTTTGGTTTACCCTCAACCCACCCCTTTTACCCATTCACTCACCTTTCTTTCTTCTTTATAATATTCCCTCCCTTTTCTCTGTCTTATTTTCTGTCTTGCAGACATTCAAGAGATGGAATGTTTATTACAGATAGAATGCAAGAATGCAAACCTCTGCTCAGTTCTGCTGGCAGAATGTTTACTCCCACTAGCACACAACAGAAGGCCTCAGATGGAACCAGGGCTTTTGTTTTATCTGTAACAGCTTTAACAACACAGCTTTCCCTAGTAAGCAGGTGAGGACAGGAGGGGGACTTTTCATGGTCAACAAAGAAACACCATAAATTACAATTCTAAGTACTGCAGTACTTCATTTTTTAAGTTATGTATGTGTGCATAACAAGATTATTATAAAGGCTAATAAAGTACAGTTACGCAAGAACTTACCGTAACAGTATATCTTCGAGAGAGGCTCTTGCAGTAGGTATTCACAAATAGGATGAAGCCATCAGGACCCCACAGAAAAATCTTCTAGCTAGCAGTCTCTGGCGGGGACCACCCCCAACGTCAGCTGACCGATGCCAGCATATGTCAGTATGAGGCGATTACGCCCGCCCTCAGTTCTCCCGAGCGGAGGCTGACAGGAGAACTGCTTGCCTCCTAAAGAGGAAAGAAAAGGAAACCCAGGGGGAAGGAGGGAAGGAAAGCAATACCTACTGCAAGAGCCCCTCTTGAAGATCTACTGTTACGGTAAGTTCTTAGTAACTGTACTATCTTACTTCGCGAAGGCTTTTGCAGTAGGTATTCACGAATAAGACAGAGTCCCAAGCAGTTTGGAACAACAGAAACCAGGGAGGAGAACGAGAACAATCTGTCCACATTAAAAAAAAAGACATCTGGCAGATCCCGGGCTCAAGAAAGGAGCCCTTGTAAGACTGCCAGGCCGAATCCTGCTCTGCGGTAAGAGGCAACATCCAAGCTGTAATGCTTGGTAAAGGTATGAACAGATGTCCAGGTGGCTGCAGCACAGATTTCTGCAGCTGAGACATTCTTAAAGCATGTGGCAGAAGCCACCATGCCCCTAGCAGAATGACCCTTCACCTGACTCAGAAGGGGTTTGTCATACTTATTGTAACAGTACATGATACAGTTTGTCAACCATTTGCAGAGGCATTGTTTGACACAGCAAGGCCCTCCTTCTTGGGAGCAAAGCAGACGAACAACTGGTCAGTCTTCCTGGAGTCCTTAGTTCTGTTGGTATAATACCGCAAGATCCGATGGACATCAAGGGTGTGAAGGAGATGTTCCCCTTGACTGGAGTACCCCGGAAAGAAGACCGCAAGCTCAATGGATTGATTGAGCACAGATTCTGCCACAACTTTGGGGAGAAACTTAGGGTTGGTCCTCATAGCCACCCTGTCTCTGTGGAAATTCAGATAAGGAACTCAGCACATAAGTGCCTGAGGCTTGGAAATCCTCCGAGCTGAGGTAAAGGCCGCGAAGAAGAGAGTTTTCCAGGACAGAAAACACATATCTGCCTCCACTGCCAGCTTGAAGGGAGGAAGTATTAGTTTTTCTAAAATGAAATTAAGGTCCTATTGGGGGGGCGCCCAATTGTGAATAGGGGGCTTCAGATGAAGAACCCCTTTGAGGAAGGTCTTAAGAGACTTCCCGTTGAGCCACTGACCTATCCCCCACAGGGAGATGGTAGGCTGAAATAGCAGACAAGTGTACTTTGAGTGAGGAGTAGCTGAGACCCAAGTCAAAGAGGTGACTTAGGTAGTCCAGGATCTTGGCCAATGGGCAGGAAAAGGGTTCCAGTTCTTTGGAAGCTGCCCAAATAGTGAACCGTTTCCAAATCATGGCATATGTAGACCTGGTGGAAGGCTTTCTGGCCTCCACTACGATATTGGCTACCTCTGGGGAAACGCCGAAGCGAGTGACAGCTATGTCTGAAGAAGCCAAGCACGAAAGTGGAGGGATCTGAGCCCTGGAAGTACTAGGGTCCCCTGATCCTAGGTCAGCAAATCCTGGGAGAGCGGAAGAGAAAGAGGGGGGCTCTTCCGACCACAGTTGCAGTAGAGAACACCAGATTTGCCTCGGCCAGAAGGGAGCGATGAGAATCATGTGCGCCACTTCTGCCCGAAGTTTGTTCAGAACTCTCAGAATCAACGGAATCTGAGGGAAGGCGTATACAAATCTGCCCTTCCAAGACAGAGACAGCGCGTCCTGCCAAAAAACCTCTCACCCGGAAGCAAGCGAGCAGAAGGTGGGAAGCTTTGCGTTGCTGGAGGAGGCAAACAGATCCATCTGCGGCGTGCCCCATTGGGTGAACACGCCGTCTAATACCTCCTGCTTTAATTCCCACTCGTGAGCACTCGAAGAAGTTCGACAGTGTGTCTGCGAGAGAGTTTTGAACTCCCGGCACACGGTGCGCTGTCAGGTGAAGGTTGTGCTGCGAGGCCCAAAACCATATCCTCATTGCCTCCTGGAACCGGGGATAAGAAAGAGTCCCCCCTGTTTGTTGAGATACCAGATGACACACATGTTGTCTGACTGATCTGAAGATGACCAGGAAGAATGAGGGGATGGTGATCCTGGAGAGCGTAGAGGACTGCCCTCAACTCTAGCACGTTCGATGTGTAACTGTGACTCTTTGGGACCTGAGATGGGTTCCCCAGCTGACCCCTGAAGCATCTGTGGTCAGGGTTTGGGAGGGAGCAGCAAGGCTGAAGGGAACCCCCCAGGAGAGGTTCTCCAGGATTAACCACCATCTGAGATCCCTGGCCATGGGGTCAGAGATAAGAATCTCGTGATCCAATTCATCTGTGGACTGGTCCCACTGGACTCTGAGGGTCCACTGCAAGACTCTCACGTGCGGCGGACCAGAGGAACTGTCGGAATGGCAGCTGCCATGAGGCTCAGGAGGCGAAGGACCTTGTGAGCTGGTATGTGTTTCTGATCCAACAGAATGCGTACCTGCTGCTGCAAAGTCTCGATCCTGTCTGGGGAAACTGGGGAAAGAAAGAAAGGCTTTGCCCAGACAGGTATCCAACACAGCCCCAATAAACTGAAGGTGTTGACATGGGACCAAATGTGATTTGGTCAGATTGATCGCGATTTCCAAATTGTGGAAAAGCTGCAGGGTGATAAGGAGGGAGCGCATCAGCTGCAATCAGCCAGTTGTCCGGGTAAAGGAACACCTGGACCCCCTGGGAGCACAGGGAAGCTGCCACCACCGAAAGACATTTGGTGAACACCCGGGGAGCCGAGGAAAGGCCAAAAGGGAGGGCCTTGAACTGAAAATGTTCCTCCTGGAAACAAAAGCGGAGGAACTTGTGATGAGACGGACGTATGGGAATATGCAGGTAGGCGCCCTGCATGTCCAAGGTGCATAACTACAGACCCGATCTCAGTAGAGGAAGAAGGCCCTGAAGGGAGAGCATTCTGAATCTCTTGTACTCCACAAACTGACTAAGGGAGCCGAAATCCAGGATGGGCTTCAGGTTGCCCGTTTTCTCCGGCACTAGAAATAAGTGGGAACAGTAGTCCGTCCCCTGATACAGAAGAGTAACGGGTTCTATTAAGGCCCTTCGAAAGAAGAGCGCTTTATCTCCTCGCCACTAGGGAGGTGAGACAGGGGGGAGGGTAAGACGACTGAGGAGCTCGTCTGTGTGGGGGGGGGGTTGAATGAACTTGACTGAGTGCCCCTGGGACACCAGTTGGAGCACCCAAGAGTCTGACGTTATCCTCTCCCATTCCGGAAGGTGGCAAGAGAATCTGACGCCTACTGGCTCCTCTGGAACAGAACCCAGAAGGAGGGGGAGAGGCAACGAGCCAAGAGGCAGAAGGAAGGACAGCAGTTTCAGCTCTACGGGGCTTGGCCGGGGGGGCGGGCTTTGGATGTTGACGTGGCCCTATGCTTATTTTGTTGGCGGGCTAGTGTCTGCTTCAACTGACAGTTCTGGCATCAAAAGGAGCGTTTCTAGACCTGGGAAGACTTGTACATGAGCTGCACAGACAATGGGGCTTGACCCCTTGGCCTGGAGGTCGGTGAGTATGTCCTTAACTTCTCCTCTGAAAAGGACTAGCCCTTGGAAGGGCACATCCTGTATGAACGATTGAATTTCGGGGGCCAGACCTGAAATTTGGAGCCACGCGTATATGCGTAGACCAATAGCAAAGGCTGAACTACAGCCGGACGTATCCACAGCATCATAGGTTGTGCGGAGCATATGCCGGCAGGCAGATCTAGCTGAGTGGACAAGGTCCCCAAGCTCTTGTTTTACAGTGGAGTCAGGGAGAGAGTCCAGCTTGGAAGACACCTGGTTTAACAGGGACTTCTGGAAATCCCCCATGTGGGCAACGTAATTCAGTGCCCTGATGCCCAAAGTAGAGGATGCAAAAATATTTTTGCAATACTGATCCAGAATCTTGGAATCTTTGACTGGAGGAGTGGAGCTGAGATGTTTGGGATTCGAGGTCCTGTTGTGAGCAACACCGATGACCACCAAATCTGCCTTGGGTTCAAAACTGAGGAAGTCCTTACCTTCTGGCGACTGATATAGCCTATCTGCCTTTTGAGCTAGGGTTGCCAAGGAGGATGGCTGCGTCCAGATTATGGTAACTAAATCTTGGTGAGGCTCAATCCAAGGAAGAATGAGAGCTGGTGAGGCTTCCGCCAAGTCTAAATGTTTAGCAAGTCTCTGACGCTAGATATCCTGCTCCAACGTTTTCCAATCTTGGCCTCTTGGATTTTCTTGAGCAACTCAAAAAGGAAGGATCCTCCGAGGGCGGACTTACTTAGGAGTGTCCTTTGGAATGGGACGTTCTGGAGTATAAGGTTCCTCTCCAGAGTCCGTTGGCTCATAATCTGTGTGTGTGCTGGAAGACTCCTGTGAACTGGAAGTAACCACAGGGAGGAGAGGCAAATTCAATGGTCTGGAAACATCCACAAGGAGGGTGAATTCCCAGGGACGAGTGCCAGTAGATGGTCCTGGTCTGTCAACTGGGACCGGCGAAGGAGTATCTGTCGGCAGGGGACTGGGGTCAGGGCCAGCGTCGGCTGAGATTCGGCTTCAGCCCACCAACAGGCCAGGACCGACTTCAAATCCACCTGCGGAGAAGGAGAAGAAGGTGGAAGAGAGTAACCCAGATACCCGTAACATGGGTAGCCAAAACCGGATGGCGGGTAGCATGGACCAGGGATGTCCGGTGTCGGGCACCCTGGCATCGGAGGATGCGGCGTCGGGTATTCTGACGGAGGCCTGGCCGGAGGGGCCAACTGGTCTGGCGGCCTGACAGGTGGGTCAGAAGACCCAGAAGGAGGGTCCCCTGGCATGGGCCCTGCCGGCAGAACTAGTGGGCTGTCTGACTTCGGCAAGCCGGAAGGTGGTGGCGTGGGGACTGTCGCCGGGTCTGGGGTCGGAGGCTGAGGCGTGGGGGGGAGAAGGACCCTCCCGACGGCAGTGATGCCTCCTGGTCCTCAGCCCTGGCAGAGAATGGAGGAGCCAACTCCCCTGGAGGAATAGGAGATGGTGGTACCTCTGATGGCAGCCAATCAGACATCAGCTGCGGTAATCCCCAAACGCTGGGTGTGGCGTCAGGGCCCAATGGGGGAATCGCAGGCTGTGCAGCCGCCAGATGAACAGATGGGTGGCTTAGCAGCCTTGTCTGTGCAAGAGACGGCAGAGCCAGACTTATCGGACACGCCATCACCGCTAGGCCGGGAATCGGAGGCAGCTGTAGTGGGGGCGGAGGCCTCCTTTACCCTGGAGGCTCCCGTCGGGCCCGAGCGCTAGCCTGATGGGGGGCAGGCGCCGCGACACATGCCTGGACACCACCAAGGCAGCCGGAGAGCGGTCCCCTGGAGGGAAAGTTACCTGAAGGCCCGCGACTCCAACCGGAGTCGACATGGCTATGGTAGATGAGTCCCGGTCCCTGTGTTTCTCTTTGTCCCGCTTCTTCTTGTGGTGACCCTCGGAAGAGTCCGACGCCTGCCAGAGTTTCTTCAATTCTTTCTCCATGGAGGCCATCTTTTTCTTGAGGAGGTGGGTTTCCAGAGGCTGCTGCTACCTCTTGCGGGTAGCTGAACTGAATTTTCAGCAGTGCTCGCACTCTTCCACGCAGTGGTCGGGGCCTAAACATAAGAGGCACAAGGAATGGCCATCCTTGTGCGGGAGCCGAGTACCACGAGAGTTGCACTTGTTTTTATGCGATTCGAAGGGCGACAGGGACGTCATGCACAGCCGGTTGGATTGACAAATTGCAAAAAATGTAGTTAAATTTCAAAGAAAGGGAAAATACTTATCCGAAAATGGCAATGCTAGCCGCGTTATTCTTCCGTGAGGTGACTTTATGGAGCAGATGGCGGGAAAGAACTGGAGGGCGGGTGTGTGACCGCCTTTATAATGATCGTGTACCATGTCAGTGACGCTGGGGAGGTCCCCACCAGAGACTGCTAGCCAGAAGATTTTTCCGTGGGGTCCTGATGCCGGACAGCTTAGTCCTATTGTGAATACCAACTGCAAGAGCCCTCTTGAAGTAAGATCATTTAATTCTAATGTTTATAAATTTAATACAATTTTATTTTTAGGGCCTAGTTGAGGGTTTTTAGTGAGTAAAGGTGACAGCCAGATTTGTGATGGCAGTCAGGAATGGCTGGTACTATTGATTTTATTGTGAAGAGGCTACTGGACCTTCTTCCAGTGCTGCAACATGGGATAGCAGTACTGGGTTCCAAGCTCCTCAGCCAATCAGATTCCTGGATTTTTTTTATAGCCATATTATAATTATTAGTGTCTCTGAATTTGACATACCTTTGAGTCAGACTTATTTACAAAGGTTCCACGTCCAAAAGAAACCATAAAAATTAGCTAAATACAACAATGTAACAAAAACATGACACGAATATAAGAAAAACACAAAAAACAATCAGAGCCGTCATCATATCAGACTGTGTCAAAGGGAAAGGATCACAGATCTCCAGGTAGAAGGTCACCTGGGGGCCAGTGACCATCACATAATATGGTTCAATTTGGCCACTAGAACAAAATCATCCCATTCCAAGGCAAAAATATGGGACTTCAGAGGAGCTTACTTTGATAAGATGGACAACAGAGTTAAGCTAGCCCTGGCAAAAAGAAATACAGGTGAGGGGGTACAGGCACAGTGGGCAAGCATTAAAGATACAATGCTTGAAGCAGCATCCCATTGTGTTAGTGAGAAAAGGAAGTGCAAAAGAAAAAGGAAACCACTTTGGTTCTCAAACACAGTAGCAGAAAAGGTCAGAGCCAAAAGGCTGGCCTTCAGGAAATATAAGGGAACACAGCAGGATGAAGATAGGGAGGCATACCAAACTTCCTTAAGGGAAGCAGGGAAGGCAGTAAGGCAGGCAAAGGCCCAAACTAAGGAAACACTAGCATGAACAGTAAAAGAAGGTGCCAAGACTTTCCATAGATACATTAGTAAGAGGAGAAAGTCCAGAGGGGGTATTGCTAAGATTGGAGGGGATAAGGGGGCGTGTGAGGAGGAGGAGGACGACCATGTAAAAGCATCTATCCTAAATAGATACTTCTGCTCAGTATTTACTGAAGAGAAGGTAGGGCAGGGCCCACAGCTCTGCACCATGGACACAGGGGGGAGGGAGGTGTGTACTAGTCCCTTCGCAAAAGAAGAGGTCCTACAAGAGCTCGATAAGCTCAGGGTGGACAAGGCAATGGGCCCTGATGGCATACATCCCAGGGTACTAAAGGAGCTAAGGGTGGAACTAGCAGAGCCGTTTATATTCACTAAAAATACCACCAACAGCTTAATCTGGTTCAAGGTCAGTTGGCATTCATCTGTATCCCCCTCCCCTGGGTCATGCCTGAAAACAGGCAGGATTTGTCTAGTGCACTTACCCGGTCAACAATAACAACAAAAAAAAAAAACTATTTAGTGAGTCTCTGAGCACAGAAAAGGTCCCAGAACACTGGAGAAGGGCTCATGTGATCCTGCTCCACAAGAGTGGAGGCAGGGAACTACAAACCAGTCAGTCTTACCTCAGTAGTGGGCAAGATATTGGAGGCACTCCTTAAGGAAAGGACAGTGCAACACCTGGAACCCATAGGAGCACAGGATCCAAGATAGCATGGGTTTACAAAAGGAAGGTCCTGTCAAACTACTCTCAGATTTCTTTGCTGGGGTAACCAAAGTAGTGGACCAAGGGGAAGCAGTTGATGTTGCCTACCTTGACTTCAGCAATGCTTTCGATGCTGTTCCACATAGAAGATTGATTAATAAGCTGGGTAGGCTCGGGGTGGGTCAGAAGTTGGTCAACTGGGTGGCAAATTGGTTGACGGGCAGAAAACGGAGAGTGGTAGTAAACAGTATACAGTCAGAAGAGATGCAAATCACAACTGGGGTACCTCAGGGATCAGTCCTGGGGCCAGTCCTCTTCAATATCTTCATCAGTGACATTGCAGATGGACTGGAGGGTAAGGTCTGTCTGTTTGCAGATGACACCAAGATCTGCAACAGAGTAGATAATCCAGATGGTGTGGGCAGAATGAAGAGAGATCTGGATAAACTAGCAAAATGGTCAGAAGAATGGCAACTGGGGTTTAACGCAAAGAAGTGAAAGATCATGCACATAGGGAAGAAAAACCCTGAAGCAACCTATAGGCTGGGAGGGGAGTTGCTGCCAGTCACAAGGGAAGAGAGAGACTTGGGCGTCATCATCACCGATAACCTGAAATCATCCAAGCAGACCTCTAAAGCAGTAGGTAAGGCTAGAAGGATGCTGGGGTGTATTGGTAGGGGTATCACAAGTCAGAAGAGGGAGGTAATAATCCCTCTTTACAAGACACTGGTTAGGCCCCATCTGGAGTACTGTGTGCAGTACTGGAGGCCACACCTTCACAAGGACATTAACCAAACTGAGGCAGTTCAGAGAAGGGCAACCAAAATGCTGAAGGGACTGCATCAGAAAACACATGAGGACAGACTGACTGAACTCAATATGTATACCCTAGAGCAAAGGAGGGGGAGAGGTGATATGATTGAAACATTCAAACACCTTAAGGGCATTAACAAGGTGAAAAGTCTAACATGCTTCAATAAAAAAAAAAAAAAAATAGCAGGACAAGAGGACATAGCATGAGATTAGAGGGAGGCCGATTAAGGGGTAATGTGAGGAAGTTCTTTTTCACAGAAAGGATGGTGGATGCATGGAACAGCCTACATCAGGAATTGGTGGATATGGATACAGTGCAGGGCTTTAAACAGGCATGGGATAGGCATAAGGGAGCAATACAGATGAGTATGACTAGATAGGCCATTAACAGAGCAAAGGCCTATGGCACATTCATAAGGTAGAAAAAGAAATGGGCAGACTGGATGGGCCTTGCGGTCCTGATCTGCCATCAATGTCTATGTTTCTATGTTTCTTGGCAAATAAGAACCAAAAATATAAGCTCAGATAAAATACAGTAATGTATCAGTATGTGATAATAGGAGGTCAAGAATAACTGTCGAAGTCAATAGATTAACATGGGTCAGCCAAGAGAAATAAAAAGGAGCAGTGAAAAAGGGGAAGGAGGGGGTGGAAATCAGGGTTCAGGAGCCACAGAGTGAGGTGAAGTAGAGAGGAAATGTGTCAAGGGAGAGGTACCTATGGGGGGCAGGGGTGGGAAGAGTGACAGCTGTTTAGCCAGGAAATGAGGGGATATGTGAGGGTGAAGTAGCTTAAGTTGGGCAGTCACAGCAGTTGAGAGAAAGAAGGCACTGTCTGAGGTTGCGTTTAAACTGCCCTAACTTGGCAGCAGTTTGTATATCAAGCGGGAGATCAGATAGCCAGGTGGGAGCTCTGTAGAGAAAGGCCCACTGCACTGGATTAGGCCAACAGAATGGGGCCCGACAGGCAGGTCTAGTTGCGCTTCTCGTCCTTCGAGGATTGGTTACTGGGGTAAGGAGGTGTGTTGCTGGAGGGGTGAGACTAAGACAGATCTTGCCTAGTAGGCAGGTCTGGTACATGATCCTGCCACTAAAATTCAGCCAGTAAGTTTGGGTATACAGATTGCAGGTGTGGGTGTATCTGTGAGCCCCAGAAACTAATCGGCAGGCCAAACTGAGGGAAACCTTAATATGTTTAAGTGAAGTGTCAGTAGCTGCTCCATAAATGACTAGCCTGTAGTCTATGAGAGAGGACAGAGCTGTTGACATCAAGACGGAGTGTATCGGGGTAAGGCTGTGATGGTGTCTGTTGAGGAGCCCTATTCAAGTATTAACAGCATTAGAAATTATGTTTATATGGTCATTAAAGGATAAGGTGCTGTCTAGTGTAATGCCTAGGTACCTGAAGTTGTGTACTTGCTCCAGAGGATCACAGCAGTTGTCAAGGATGGTGAGTTGAGCTGACTTATGCTTGTTGTGAGAATTTGCAAACAACATCACCACGGTCTTTTTACAGTTCAGAATTAACTTGTGTTCTATAAGCCATGACTCGACCAGGGCAAAGCTGTGCTGCAACTCTCAAGTAAGGAGGGAATGGTCTGGCTGGTTCGTGAATAATACTGCGTCATCCGCGCAGAGGAAGAGTTGACTGGGGCAGGCCTGGGGGAGGGAATTGAGGAAGACACTAAAAGGAAGGGGCCAAAAATGGAACCTTGCGGTACACTGGAGAGCACAGGACAGGAGGTGGAAAGTGCACCCCCAATTTTCACCCGTTGCGTTCTACCAACAAGGTAGTTCTGAAACCAGGAGGTAACTGCATGTGAAAGACCAAGGACGGGGAGAGACTGAATATGTAGTGAATGGTTAGCCACGTCAAATGCTTTAGTTAGGTCAATGTTGGAGAAATTTTAGATCAAGGGAATCACTGCTGTAGCGCAATCTGTTAAGGACCCGAAGGAGGTACTTTTTTGTCTCTTTGGCTGAGACTGTCCTAAAGTAGAAGGGAGGGGGGAGTGGTTATAACTCTAGGGGAGCTGTTAGGGGTTCCAGGTGTAGAGGAGGCAATAGGAAAGAAGTTGGGCGGGGGAGAGGACTCCACCCAGGTCTGAGAAGGCATTATTAAAGATGTCGGCAATTTGTTGTGGATCCTGGGTGAAGACCCTGTTGATGCTGATAAGTGAGGGTGAAGTTTTGTTGGGCTTGCCAGTCAGTTCCTTGATGTTCTCCCAAAAATTCCTACTGTTACCCCATGTGTCAGTAAACACAGTTTTGTAATAATCAAGATTTCAATCAATCAATCATCTTTATTTAACCAGGTGGAACACTATTGAGAAGGACTCATTTACAAAGCGTGCCTGGACAGTTCAATAATGCAACATAAATACACATGTCGAGGAAAGAAAATGATAGACATTAAATACATTTAAACAGTACAGTGTTATGTGCAATATGTACAATAATAATACAGGAGTCCAAGATGCTAGGTAGTAATACATGATAAGCAAGCATGGAGTATGCAATGTCATCGACCAATACAATAACAGTGACTGAAGAGCAATAGTGGTGACAACATATCAAGATGGTGACATTCAGTTAAACAGAGGTACTGAGGGAACAAACGTATTTAGGAATGATGGGAATAGGGGCATCAAGTAGAATGAGGGTAACAGATCTAGAGAGGAGGCAGGAGAAAGGAAGAACAGGAGGGGTACGGGTATGAATGGATTGGGGTGTCAGGCCGAGTGTTGACACTTTTTCTTGAAAGCACTTAGTGGCCTGGCAACATGGACGTCGTGACAGGAGAACACAGGGTTAGGAGTAGCAATTGCAGGGGTAAATAAAATGTCATCTTATGAGTGATTTGGAGGAAGACGTTTTAATTATGGATAAGAGTTTTAGTATTTTCTGTAGATTATTCCATAGAGTGGATAGGTAATGGCTTAGTGAAGAGGCCCCAAGGTGAGTTCTGTAGCGGGGGATGTCTAGACACAGATAGGAATATCTCCTAAGCAAATAGGTTCCAGTGGAATATGTTAGAAGGCTAGAGATATACAATGGTAGCATACCAGATAGGGCTCCGAAGATCCAGGTGGCCACATTTCTTAGTCTTCTAGTTGTTAAGGACTGCCAGCCCAGCATAGCAAATAGAGCACAATGGTGCATTCTGAGGGGTGCACCGGTGATAAATCTTAGGGCCCAGTTGTACAATGTGTTAAGATTTACCAGAGCTGAGTGGGAGCCGTGCTTATATAGAATGTCAGCATAATCCAAAAGGGGAAGGAATGTGGACTGTACTAGTCTTAGCTTGGCTTCCTGTGTTAGGAGGTGCTTGATTCTAAAGTACAAGCCTAGGCGTTGTTTTAGTTTTTTGGACAGTTCCTCTATATGGACCATGTAAGGAAGTTTATGATCTAGCCAAAAGCCAAGATATTTTAACTTTATTACAGCTTCAATGGGCTTATCCAAGAGGGATGTTATTTGTAGCCGAGTACCCGATGGAGGGGATTTATCCGGAGTGAGGTTGGGTGACAGAGTCATGGCCTTCGCTTTTTTTTTTTGTTTTTGCGTTCAGTAAGAGTTTAAGACTCAAGAGATTATGCTGAAGTAAATCGAAGTCACATCGCAATGCACTACAAGCAAGCTCCAGAGTAGGTTCAGCTACATAAATAACGGTATCGTCAGCGAACAAGTGTACACTCGCTCAACTGATGCCTGCGTCAATACCATTAATGTAGACAGCAAAAAGTAATGGTCCCAAGATTCATCCTTGGGGGACATCTCTAGGTAAAGTCTTGCGTGGGGACAGATCTCCTTGTGCCTTAATGCGTTGTTTTCTGCCCTTTAGATAGCATGTGAACCAACTGACAGCAATAGCATTTGAGCCAATGTCTTGGAGAGTGGTCAACAGCAGATTGTGGTTGACTGAGTTGCAGACCTTACTCAGGTTGAGAAATAAGGCGCTGACGTAGTGTTTGGAATCAAGTGCCAAGTGTGACGCTCTGCCTATCTACTGACTATATTGTATCATATTTGTGACATAAATATATGTTTATTTGAATACCTGCAGTGGAACGCGGGTTCTCGTCGACGGGACTGATAGGGAAACAGTAATATACAATGTAGATGAGAGTCCTGTCGACAGGAGAAGAGTCCCCATCAACGAAGCATCAATGGAACCCATACAGAGTTCATCATAGACTGCCGTCAATGTGCTGGAAAGCACCATCGATAAAAGGCAGCCTCAGAACACGCAGTCGATGGGGTACCTATAACGGTGACTGTGGACGAGCGCTTAGGCACAGAATGTGAGGTGGGCTTTTCCTCCTCCTTTTTTTTTGCCGTCGACAAGAATCAATGGAGGGGGAGCTCTTGGGACGAGCCACCTGATTCTCTATGACAGACAATTTCTGCTCCATTAAATGGATTTTAATCTCCAGCAACCATTGTCAATGGGTTGCCTGGTTTAAATGCTGACAATGTATGCAGGAACTGGTGTCGTGTGTGGGTCCCAGACATCTTACACCAATGGTATGGTTGTCTAAACAGTAGATTGTCCTACCGCAACAGCAGGAACGAAACAGCGCTATCTTGCTTGAAAATTTTTTTTAGACATTTGTCGTCTGCTCAAATTCTTGTCGATGACTGCTGTTTGAAGTTGCTCTAGCTGTGCGGTGTGAGCTGAAGATGGCGGGAAAATGAACTGAGGACACCAGGGACCGCCCACACATATAGGAAACAGGAAGCTAATGCCATGTGTGAGCGGCCCCTGGAAAAAGACTGCTAGAAGAGCTGCCATGTGCCACAGTGACCTCTGGTGATGACCCAAGTGTATTATCTGCTGCAAGAGACCACTCAATGGAAGATCTACTGTTACAGGTGAGTAAATACAGGTTACTCACCTGTAACAGGAGTTCAAGGAATGGTATATGTTGTTCATCCACACTTATTGGCAGGTTCCTTGCCGCTTTAAATCTTGCCGGAAGGTCTTCAAGCTGGCTCCTCCCACCCACCCGGGTGGTAAAACCTCGCCCGCCCCCATGACGCCAGATCCAACTGGAAGCTCAGGTTGGAAGGCCGGCCGGAATGAGGGTCGTAGGATTAGAACAACACATACCATTCCTAGAACTCCTGTTACAGGTGAGTAACCTGTATTTCTAGGGACATGGATATGTTGTTCATCCACACTGTCTGCAGACTCTAGCAGTTCTCCGGGAGGAGGGAGGCAAGCACACCCCTACTTAGGGAATAAAGACTGGAGAACCGAGGCCCAAAATCAGCATCCCAGCGTGACTCAAGGTCGATGTGGTAATGGGTAATAAAGGTGTGCTGACTTCCAGGTAGCAGCCCTGCAGATTCCTTGGATAGGGACGCCCCTGGAAGCAGCCACCGATGCAGCAGTATGATGGGTAGAATGAGCTCTTATCCTCTGGGAGGCTCCATGCCCGCCAACTTATAGCAGCGATCTATGCAGGAGGTGACCCACCTGCCTATCGTCCACTTGACTGCAGGTCTGCCAGGTGCTGACTTCAGCGTATTGGTGACAAACAGCTGGCGAACCCTCCCAATTTCAGCCGTACGCTCCTTATAATAACGGCGTCCTTCTAGGGTCCAGAGTTTGGAGCCTATATTCGGCCTCCGAGTGTGACTGGGGTAGAACACCGCAGAGTCAGCACCTGGTTAAGGTGAAACTCCGACACCACCTTCGGAAGGAATTTCAGTGAGGAGAGCAGGACAACCTTGTCCCTGTGGAAGACCAGGTAGGAGACTCGATGCAAAGCGCCTGGAGCTCTCCCATCCTTCTCGCTGACGGATAGCCACCAAGAAGGCGGTCTTCCACGACAGGTGAGAGGAGTTCACCTTGTGCATTGGTTCGAATGGCTTGCCCATGAG
Source organism: Neoceratodus forsteri (assembly GCA_016271365.2). NCBI lineage: Eukaryota > Metazoa > Chordata > Ceratodontiformes > Ceratodontidae > Neoceratodus > Neoceratodus forsteri. The sequence goes on from CM057455.1 coordinate 1,236,256,976, forward strand.
CTTTGCCAAGTACCAGCAGTAGATCCACGGAGGTGGGGTTCTCGCACTGGAGGAAATGTGATCAAGGCCTTTGAAAAAGCTGCCGACTACCTTTTCCTCAGGCCATCGATTGCTTCCTGCCCACACTCGTAAGCAGAGATGGCTGCCAGGTGCACCTTTAGGGTCGTCGACCTAAGCCCTTGACTAGAAAGGGACCATAAATAGTCCAAAATGCTTGCCACAGAACAGGAGGAAGGGTCCAAGCCCTTGCCCTGACACCAAATGGAGAATCTCTTCCATTTGAAGGCGTAGCATTTTCTGGTCGACTCCTTACGGGACGCCTCAACAACATTGAGGACCTCGTCGGAAAAACCCAAGGCCTGGAACTTTAGCCGCTCAGGAACCAGGCCGTCAGGTGCAGGGATTGAAGGTCCGGATGGAACACCTTCCTCTGATTGACTGAGAGCAGGTCCGGGCGAGCTGGAAGCTGCCTCGGGAGCCTGGAGCCGAGGCCGAGGAGATCTGGGTACCAGAACTGGCGGGGCCAGTCTGGGGCTATCAGGATCACCTGCGCCTTGTCCCTCCTTGCTTTGAGAAGCACCTTGTGAATCAAGGGAAATGGGGGAAAGGCGTAGAAGAGGCCCGGGGTCCACAGCCTCGAGAAGGCATCTCCTGCAGCGAGCCCTGCTGTGAGGCGGGCGTAAGAAACAGCCTCACCCAGCTTCTCCTGGAGGCAAACAGGTCCACCTGAGGTGTGCCCCAGTGGGAGAACAGATCTTGTACTACCTCCGGCAGGAGAGACCACTAGTGAGATGCAGCCCCTATCCGGCTCAGGGCATCGGCCAGGGTGTTGGAGGCTCCTGCCACATGAATGGCTAGGAGATCCGCCTCCAGGCTGCGCACGAGTGACCAAATGCGGAGAGCTTCCTTGCATAGAAGCATGGAGCGCGTCCCGCCCTGGCGGTTCAGGTAGTACATGGTCGTGGTATTGTCCGTCTGGACTCGGACCACTTGACCCCGGAGAAACGGAGCAAAGGCGGTGAGAGCTAGGCGGACCGCTCGGAGCTCCAGCAGGTTGATGTGGCATTGGGACTCCCGAGGGGACCAGAGTCCGTGCACTCGGTGTTCCCCCAGATGGGCACCCCAATCCATCAGAGAGGCATCAGTCGATAGAGAGACCGTCGGCTCGGGGCGGACAAATGGGATGCCCTCCTGCAGATGGAATGGAACGGTCCACCACTGGAGAGCGTTCCACATCTCCTGGGTCACTATCACTAGCTGGTCCAAAGGATCGCAGCGTTGTGACCACTGGCTGGCCAGTCCCCACTGAAGGGGGCGCATGTGCCAGAGGGCCCAACGGACCACGCTGGTACAGGCCGCCATGAGACCCAGAAGGCGCAGGAAGTCCTGGGTAAGGCGCAATTGCCCAACCAGAAATGATTGGACAAAGGAGGTAAGAACCTCGGCCCTGTCCGCCAGGAGCCGTGCTCTGGCTCGAAGAGAGTCGAGCTCTGCCCCGATGAACAGGATCACCTGCTTCGGCTCGAGTTCGACTTGGCCTCGTTGATGAGAAGGCCAACTTGAGAGCAAACCTGGAGGGCCAGATCTCTGACCACTCCACCTCCTGCCTGGAGGAGGCTGCTATCAGCCAATCGTCCAGGTAATGGGTACACCGGACCCCTCGGGCGCCGCAGGAGTGAATGCTGTCACCACTGCCATGCATTTGGTGAAGACCCTGGGAGCTGGAGATAAGCCGAAGGGCATGGCTCGGAACTCGAAGAGGGATCCCTCCGCTCGAAAGCGGAGGAATCTCCGATGTGACGGACGGATAGGGACGTGAAAGAACGCATCCTGTAGGTCCAGAGAGCAGAACCACACGCCGTGTTCCAGAGATGGTATTATCTGCGCCAGAGTGACCATCCTGAAGGTTCGAGACCTTAGGAACTTGTTCAGGTCGTGTAGGTCGAGAATGGGGCGCCAGCCCCCCGTCCGTTTCAGAACCAGGAAATACCTGGACACGAACCCCGGGTCTGAAGGGGGGTCCTCCACCTCCGTGATCACCTCCTTTTGGAGGAGGAGAGCGATGTCGGCTCGGCGAGCCGCCAGTGAGGCTCGGGACCCGAGGCCCCCGAGGTGCGACGGCTCTGAAGAGGCGGGCCTGCTCGAAATCCAGAGGTAGGCCTTTTCCCACCACCTCCAGTACCCACCTGTCCGTGGTGACAGCGGACCAGGCGGAAAGGAAGTGTCTGAGCCGTCCCCCCACAGGGGGAACCAGGGGTGAGGTGACAGGGATGGGGCGACACCCCTCAGCCCGTCACTGGGCAGGCTTGGAGGAGGGACCGCCGAGGGACCTCCTGGGCCTCCTCCCTGCTTCCTGTTGGAGGAAGCCGACGGCTTGGGCTTGGGATACCAAGGTCGAGCCTGCTGGCCCTGATGTTGCTGGGCGGCTGCGCTAGAGGAAGGACGAAGGGCTTAGGCTGTGGCTTCATGCCTTGTCCTTCTGGAGGAAGAGACCGAGTCCAAGGTAGCATTGGACTTCTCGATCCTCTGCAGGTGACCTTCCACCCCAGGGCCGAAGAGGTCAGTCCCCAAAAAGGGAACATCCGCCAACTTGTGCTGGGGATCTGAAGTAAAGGTGGATATCCTCAGCCAAGCCCGACGACGCATGGCCACTGCGGCCGCCACAGACCTGGCACATGAGTCCCCGATGTCTAACGCAGTCTGGAGCTGCTATTTAGCAACTGCCCTGCCCTGGTCCCGCACCTGCCTGACGGTAGTCTGCAGATCTGTAGGAAGATGAGGGACAACCTCATCCAGGGAGCCCAACAGGGCGTGAGAAAAATGTGCCATGAGGATGGCCGAACTGGCCTGATGAAGGCCGAGAGAGGACGCAGCGTAGACTTTTCGCCTGGCATAATCCAATTTCTTGGATTCCTTGTCAGGAGGTTTGTCTACATCCCTGGTGTTCCTCGCACGCCGGAAAACGCTGGTCGGTAACCAACCCTCGGCCGAGGGGTGTTCAAAACCGGACAGGGAACCGGTAGGGACCGCATACTTCCTGGCCATCCTGGCCGAAGGCGCAGGGCAGGAAGCAGGGCGCTGCCAAAGTTCCAAGGCCGGACCCACTATGGCTTCGGCCACCGGAAAGGCCTCCGTAAGAGAATCCCCTTGGTCCAGAATCTCCGTGAGGGGATAAATGGCCCGTTTAGAAATGGGTTCGAGCTTCATCCTGGTGGACTCCGAGATGAGTCGAAGCAACCCTAAGAAGGACGAAGGGCTATCGTCCACTGACTGCCCTCCCGAGGACTCCCAAGTCCATGTGTTTGGAGAAAAGGGAGGAACCATCATCGGACTCGGAAGAGTCTTCAAAGAGCTGCCTCGGGCCTGAGCCACCCTCCACCTGCCGAGGTTTACCGGGAGTGAGGGTGACAGACAGCCTATGGGGCAAACCCAAGGCCGACCGAGAATTTTTGGTCGGAGCCCCAACTAATGGCTGTGGAGGCGGAGGTTCCACCAGAATCGGTGGGGCAGCTGGAATTGGCCGAACAACTGGCCTGGGAACAGGCTCCTCGGCTACAATGAGGGGTTGTTTCGGCCCCTCCGGTGACAGCCACTTAATGGCCGGGGAAGACGACTGAGTCGGCTATTCCCGTCAAAAGGAGCTATTGCCACATGAGTGCCTCGTGCATCGACACCTTTTGCGCCAGCCTCCTCGCCTCGAGGAAGAGCTGCGCGCGCCGCTACTGCGGTGCCGAGACCGCCATGGCGGGCGGGATCGGGTCGGATCGCGAGGATGTCCGAGACTGAGACCGAGAGTCTCGACTAGGCCGAGGAAGGCGAGAAGAAGTGTCGGGAACCGGCACTCCTCTCGGCTCGGACAATCCCACCGAAGGCTCCGGAACCGGAGGCACAGACGAGCCGACGGGATCCTCAACTCTCACCGGGGGAACCGGGGAGAGGGGATTCTCAGCTTCTCCAGCCGACAACCCGTCTAACGGGTCGAGAAAAATCTCGACCGCGTCGTCGGGAGTCTTGGTCAACTGACCTGACAGGGACACCGTGAAGCCAGTGGCCGAAGCTGAGGGGTCGACCGAAGTAGACTGTCGACAAGGGGAGGGGGATCTTTCCCGCTCCCAAGAGCGTCGACGGAGAGACTTACTTTTGCTCTTTTTGGACCTGGAAAAAGGTCTCGAAGAAGTTGGACCCTCACCTTTCGTCGAGAGGGTCAGACAAAGCTCCTTAAAAGAAGCAGAGTACGAGGCACCGAGAGAGAGCGGGACAAATGCCGCAGCCGAGGTAGAAGCGGCCCGCGCCGCCTCCTCTTCGAGGGCGATCATCTGCTCGAGCTGATCCGCCAAGCCCGCCGCCGCGGACACCGCCAACCGGGCCTCTTTAGATTTCACCGGTGGAATTCTCTTCTCGGGGCGCCCCAGCTGTAATTGGGCAGCACAGTCTTCAAGGACGTAGGCCGAAAAAGAAGAGCACAAGTCGCAGGCCTGCGGGTCGTGCTCAAGGCCCAGGCAGTAGACGCACGAGGAGTGCGGATCCGTCCTAGACATCTTCTGCCCGCAAGGGCACCTCCGGAAACCGGGAGTTGATTTGTCCATCGCAGCCGCGAGGAGAAGAAGACCAAGTCTTTTAGCAAAAACACTTGATTTCGAACTTTCAAAGAATTAGGAAAAAGTCTTAATCGCAGAGCGTTAAGGAGGGAACCTGAGCTTCCACGCGGTAAGGAAGATCTGGCGTCATGGGGCAGAGCCGAGAGTTTTACCACCCGGGTGGGTGGGAGGAGCCAGCTTGAAGACCTTCCGGCAAGATTTAAAGCGGCAAGGAACCTGCCAATAAGTGTGGATGAACAACATATCCATGTCCCTAGAACCTGTGTTTCTAGGGATGTGGATATGTTTTTCTATCCACACTTCTTGGCAGACTCCTAGCAGTTCTCTGGGAGGAAGGAGGCAAGGTACACACCCCCTACTTAGGGAACAGAGATTGGAGAACTAAGGCCCAAAACCAGCATCCCGGAGTGACTCTAGATCAATGTGGGAATGGGAAATGAATGTGTTTGCTGACTTCCAGGAAGCAGCCCTGCCGATATCCTGGATAGGAATGTCCCTAGAAGCAGCCACCGGCACAGCGGTATGGCGGGTGGAATAAGCCCCAAGCACTACGGGAGGCTCCCTACCCACCAACATATAGCAGAGATCGATGCATGATGTAATTCATCTGCCAATCGTCCGTTTGGTTGCAGGTCTGCCAGATGCAGCTTCAGTGTAGATGACAAACAGCTGGCGAACCTCTCCCCAAACTCTGGCCGTGTGCTCTTTATAATAAGTGCTCGTCTCGGGTCCAAAGTACGGAGCCTGTACTTGACCTCTGAGGTGTGATTGGGGTAATACACTGGCAGTCATCACCTGGTTCAGGTGAAAGTCAGACACAGCCTTCACAAGGAACTTCGGGTTGGGGCACATGACAATCTTGTCCCTGTGGAAGACCAGATAGAGAGACTCAACAGAGAGTGCCTGGAGTTCCCCAATCCTTCTTGCTGACGTGATAGCCACCAGGAAGACAGTCTTCCATGACAGGTGTGACATCTCACTCCTGTGCATCGGTTTGAATGGCTTGCCCATGAGCTTTGCCAATACCAGCAGTAGATCCGACAGTGGTGGTGGTGGTTCATGCACCAGAGGAGAAATATGGCCAAGGCTTTTGAAGAAACACCAGACCACCTTCTCCTGTGCCACCATCTGCTGACCGGCCTGCACCCGGTAAGCAGAGATGGCTGCCAGGTGCACCTTAAAGGTCGTAGACCACCTTTGGAGAGAGACCAAAAGTAGTTGAGAATGCTAGCCACCGGATAGGACAAAGTATCCAGGCCCTTGCCCTGACACCAAATGGAGAATCTCTTCCACATAACAGCATAGCACTTCCTGGTCGATTCCTTCTTAGATGCCTCAGCTACAGTGAGTACATCTTCGGAGAGACCCAAAGTCTAGAATTCTAGCCGCTCAGGAACCAGGCTGTCAGGTGCAGGGACTGAAGGTCCAGATGCAGGACCTTCCCCTGACTGACTGAGAGCAGGTCTGGGCATGCTGGAAGACGCCTTGGGAGCCCGATGATGAGGCTGAGGGGATTGGGGTACCAACATTGGCGGGGCAAGTCCGGAGCCACCAGGATCACCTGTGCCTTGTCCCTCCTCACCTTGAGGAGCACCTTGTGGATCAAGGGAAGTGGAGGGAAGGCATTAGAGAGGCCTGGGGTCCATGGCCTCAAGACGGCATCCCCCTGCAGTGAGCCCTGCTGAGGGGGGCAGGCACAAAAAAGCCTCAGCTTTGCATTCTCCCTGGAGGTGAACAGGTCCAATTGAGGGATGACCCACTGGGAGAACAGGCTGTGTACCTCTGGATGGAGAGACCACTCAAAGGACGCCTCGCCCACACGGCTGAGGGCATCTACCAGCTGATTTGAGGCTCCTGCCACATGAATGGCTAGGAGATCCGCCTCCAGTCGGCTCACGAGGGTCCAGATGTGGAGAGCTTCCCTGCACAGAGGCCAGAAGTGCATGCTGCCCAGTTTATTGAGATAGTACATGGTTGTGGTGTTGTCCATCTGGACCTGATCCATTTGACCCCAAAGGAACAGAACGAATGCAGTCAGAGCCAGCTGAACTGCTCGGAGCTCCAGCAGGATGATGTGGCATCAGGATTCCGGAGAGGTCTCCCATGTGGGGACCCCAGCCTGTGAGAGGCGCTGACCATCGGCTTGGGATGGACAAACTGGATCCCTTCCTGCAGATGCTGTGAGAAGGCCCACCATTGGAGAGAGTGTCCCACATCCTATGGGTTACAGTGATCAGCTGGTCGAAATGACCTAGTCACTGAGTCCACTGGCTGGCCAGCTCCCACTGAAGGGGGCGCATATGCCACCAGGCCCAGTGGACCACAGAGGTGCAGGCCACCATGTAACCCATAAGTCGCAAGAAGTCCAGGCAGGGCGCAAGTGCCCAACAAGAAATGATAGGGCAAAGGAGGAGAGAACCTCTGCCCTGTCCATCGGGAGCCTGGCTCTGGCTCAGCAAAAGTCTAGCTCTGCCCCGATGAGGCAAATCACCTGCAAAGGCACGAGTTCCGACTTGACCTCGTTGACTAGGAGGCCAAGGTTGAAGTAGGTCTGGAGGGCCAGATCCCTAGATCTCTTCACCTCCTGTCTGGAGGGACCTGCTAAGAGCCAATCGTCCGGACAGGGGTACACCCTGACCCCTCGACGCCGAAGATGGGCCGCCACCACTGCAATGCATTTGGTGAAGACCCTGGGGCAGATGACAGGTCAAACGGCATGGCTTGGAACTCGTAGAGGGTTCCCTCTGCTAGGAAGTGGAGAACCTTTGGTGTGACAGATGGATCAGGACGTGGAAGAATGCGTCCTGCAGATCCAGAGAGCAAAACCACATGTTTTGCTCGAGAGATGGCATGATCTGAGACAGAGTTACCATCCTAAAGGTGCGAGACCTGAGAAACTTGTTCAGGTCATGGAGATCTAGAATGGGCACCAGCCCCCTGTCCATTTCGAGACCATGAAGTACCTGGAAATGAACCCTGGGTTGATGGGGTCCGCGACTCTGACCACTACCTCCTCGCAAAAGAGTTGGGTGATGTCATCTTGGAGAGCCGACCAAGTGTCCACGGATACCTTTTCCTCCCAATGGGGCGCTGGCTCGGCTTGGTGGGTACTACTCGAATAGTAGATGCAGACCCTGGCCAACCACTTCCAATACTCATCTGTCTGTTGTGACAGTGGATCAGGCAGAAAGGAAGTGGTGGAGCCAGGTCCCCACGAGAGGACCCAGAGTAGGCGTGATGGGCATGGGGTGGTCCGCCAGTTTGTGCTGGGTGTCCGCCATAAAAGTCAAGACCCTCAGCCAGGTCCTGCGGTGCATGGCGACTATGGCTGCCACCCAATGGGCACAGGAATACCAATGTCCAGAGCCGTCTGTAGTTGCTGTTTTGCCACAGCCCGACCCTGATCCCAGACCTGCTTGGATGTAGTCTGAAGGTCCGCGGGAAGATGAGGAAGCACCTCAACTAGAGAGCCCAGGAGGGCATGGGAGAAGTGTGCCATATGATGACAGCTGAGCTCACCTGACAGACACCGAGCGAAGAGGCAGCACAGACTTTTCTGACAGAGTGGTCCAGTTTTTTTTGGACACTGTCTGGAGATCTATCAGTGTCTCCAGAATTACCTGAGCAGCGAAACACAGATTCGGTCACCAGTCCCTCAGCCGAGGGGTGCCCTGTGAACCCAGAAAGGGGGACTATGGGAACTGCACACTTGCGGGCCATCCAGACCGATGGTGCAGGGCAGGAGGCAGGGTGCTGTCACAGCTCCAGGGCCAGGCCAACCAATGGCTTCGGCTATTGGGAAGGCCTCTGTCGGAGAATCCCCTTTTGTCGGAATACCTGTTACAGGATACTGAGCCAGTTTCTGAATAGGTTCCAGTTTCATCCCCGTGGATTCAGAGACGAGAGAGAGAATGCCCATGAAGGATGTGGGGCCTTCCTCCGTCGAGACACTGACCACTGAAGCCTCGAATGGACGAGAGTGCAAGGAAGAGTACTCACACTCCGATGAGTCCGGATAGGTCGGCCGACCACCCGAGTCACATTCGACCCGCAGCAGATGGTCGGGAGTAAGGGTGACCGACAGCCTATGCTGGAGGACCTTAGTGCACTGAGACTCCTTGACAGGAGCCCCGGAGGGAGGCTGTTTAGGTGGTGGCTCTACCACAACTGGCGGAGAGGCCAGTTTCAGCTGAGCCAGGAGGGCCTTCACTGGCTCCACGGGTGGAGGGACTGTGTTGGCTGGCTCCGGAGGAGCTGGCGCCGGCCTAGAGGGTGACAGCCATGTGATAGCCAATGTGGAAGCCTGGGTCATCTTTGGATCGGCCAGCACCAACTGTTGTCACATGAGATCCTTGTAGCGTCGACGCAACTCGCGCTAAAGCCTCTCCACTTCCTAGTAGGACGAGGATGAATAGCAGTGGCGAAACTGGAACACCCAAAATGGCGTTTGTGAGTTCTCCTCTACCTGTCTGTCAAGGATGACAGAGACCTACACCTCGACCACAGGGGAACAGATGGAGTCACTCAGGAGGAGTCAGGGAAACCTGCGGCTCCTCCAGATCAGGGCCAAGGACCGTGAGGAGGTTCTCAGCAAGCTGGGTTTCCTCCTCAGTAGGTCCAGTCAGGACAGGAGTCCTGAAAAAGGAATTGTCGGCCTCACCCAGCGACAATGGGTCGATAATTTCAAATAGAGTCTTTGTTCCGCGTCTTAGCAGACTGGCCTGACGGGGCACCGTGAAACCAGCAGCTGAGGCTGCAATTTCGACTGAAGTCGAGATGGGAGATTCCGGAGAACAAGACCTCTCTCAATCCAAAGAATGACATCGATGGGACTTTTCCTTCTCTCTCGACTCCTTGAGATTCTTTTTTACGGGAACAGGAGCTCTGCGAAGCAGACAGGCCCTCCCCGTTGGTCGGGAGAGACTGGCACAACTCCTTGAAGGAGCCTGTAAAGGTAGAGCCCAGTTTGAATGGCACAAAAAACAATGTTGAAGAGGACTAATCGGCAGTCTGAGCCGCCTTCTCCTCGAAAGCCTTCATCTGCTCAAGTTGTTCGGCGGACCCTGTAGACACCAAGACTGTCCAACGTGCCTCTTTAGATTTGACTGGCGGGTTCCGTTTTTCTGGTTGACTGAGCTGTAAGCATGCGAGGTGATCATCCATCATGTTCGGTTGGAGCTGGAACGAGTGAAAAGTTGCGGGCCTGGGTATCATGATCATGGCCCAGGCAACAGATGCATGTGGGTTGGTGCGAGACATCTTTTGCATGCAGGGGCACTGGCGGAACTCAGGTGAGGACTTTGTCCTCCATCGCGGTCGTGATCGGAAAATGATGTGGAGAAACTCAATGAGTTTGAGCTCAAGTAAGTAATCCGAACAGTTAAGCGCCAGGGCCTACTCAACGTGGGAGTGATAAGGAGGGAACCTGAATCTTTCAGTGGAAAGGAAGATCTAGCATCGAGGGGCAGAGCCGAGGGTTGTACCACCTGGGTGGGTGAGAGAAGCCAGCTGTTAGGCCTTCCGGCAAGATTCTTATAGGGAAATAACATGCCAAGTACTGTAGACAGAAAAATATATCTACATCTCTAGAAATATATATTTTATATATAGATTTATTTATGTCTACTGTGCCATGGACTCACTGAAAAAAAAAATGGTTAGCAGTCTACTGCTACTTATTTCTGGAAATGTTTAGCATTACTCTCTGTTTTACATAGTGTTTTGCTACGCTATACCAGCTATTTAATATACTGCACTGGACTGCCACTCCGCAAGGATGCTTCCCCCCTCTTTTGGCTTATTCGCCCAGCCTGGCTTTCAGAAATGCCAAAAAGCTTGGCCGCACTGGACAATGAAGTTTTAGGTGATTCTAAGGCTTGCAGTACCCTTACTTGCTGCGCAAGTGAAAGCTTGTTCTGTTCTGCTGCCATCAGTATCGCAGCTGAGACTGTCATACCACAACAACCGCCACGACTAAAAAGGTGCAATTAATGGACAAAAAAAATGTCCCAATTAACTGACCAGCCAACTCCAGTAGCCAGCAGCAGGTGTCATTGAGGTTAATGGGGCATTAATCTATTATCGGGGGAAACATCCAGATTTACCAAAGGTCCCATTAACTGTGTCCCACTAAAGTGGCTTGCGCTGTATGAATAAGAAGGCATTTTCATTAGAATAGGATCTCTTTCTCCTAGTCCTATGTATTTTATAATTTTATATTACATCAGTATAATTGTATTGTCTGTAGTGATATTAACTTGCTTTGTTTTTTATGCATCAGACAACATATGAAAAAGAACAGTTACGTAAAACCTTACCATAATGGCAGATCTTCAAGAGAATCTCTTGCAGCATGTCACACCGTCAGTCACCAGGACCACATGGAAACTTTCTTGCTAGCAATCTGAGGCCGCCCATGATGATGTCATCAAGTTGATGTCCTTATACAGCCGTGGGCGGCTCCACACCGTCCTCAGTTCTCCACAGGAGACTATCCACCAAGGATATGCTCCCAAGGGAGAGTCAGAGAGACCCACCAGAAGGTACATGGAAATAGAAGACTTACCATCCTGGAAGAGAGGAACTCAGATCAAGGGGGGAAAGGAAGGTGGGACAAAAATCATCTGCTGCAAGACATTCTCTCAAAGATCTACTGTTACAGTATGTTCTTCCGTAACTGTTCTATCTTCTTGAGGATATCTCTCAGCAGGTCACACCTTAGGAATGAGTCCCAAGCAGTACTGCAGAGGAGAACAGGCTGGGAGGCTGGAGTGCAGAGGCCTACGAAAGGAGGCCCTGTAAGATGGCTAGGCTAAAACCTGGCTTAATTCTAGAGGCAATGTCCAGGCTGTAGAGCCTTGTAAAAGTGTAGACTGTACACCAAGCTGCTGCAGCACAGATCTCAGCAGCTGAAACCCCTCTGAAACAGGCAATGGAGGTGGCCAAGCCTCTGGTGGAGTGGCCCCTAAACAGCCCCAGGAAGCTCCTTACGGTAATTCCTGTAACAGAAAATAATGCAGTTGGCCAACCATTTGGACAGGCACTGCTTAGAAACTGGAACGCTCTCTTTCCCAGGGGCAAATGGAACAAATAACTGCGAGGACTTTCTATAGTCTGTTCAGCGCATATAGTATCTAAGTATTCTATGCATATCTAAAATATGGTGCAATGCTTCCCCTGGATTGGCACGCTCTAGGTAATAAATAGGTAGGTGAATGGTTTGATTAAAAATAAACTCAGACACCACTTTCAGCAAAAACTTAGGGTTAGTACGCAAAGACACCCTTATCTTTGTGGAAAATAAAATAAGGTTGTTCAAACATTAGAGCCTGTTGCTCGGAAATCTTATGAACAGAAGTAATAGCAACTGAAAATAACTTTTTCTACAACAGAAAGCGTAGCTCACAGGTCGCGAAAGGCTTGAAAGGAGCCTACGTAAGCTTTTCTAAAACAAAATTCAAGTCCCAGGCTGGGACTGGGTTGCGAGTGGGAGGCTTCAAGTGCAGGATGCATCTCAGAAAGGTATGGGCCATATCCAACTGGGCTACTGTATGGCCATCAATGGGCACATGGAAGGCTGATATGGTTCACAAGTGCCCCTTTAGTGAAGAGTATTTTAGCCCTGCATCTGACAAGGACAGCAAGTACTCTAGAATCTGGTTCACCAGGCAGGTGAAAGGAGGCTACCCACTAAGCAAAACGCTTCCATTTCATGGAATAAGTCACCCTGGTGGAAGGTTTCTAGCAACCACCAGGATATCAGACACTTTTTAAGGAAGACACCAAACCTGGCAATGGCTGTGTCTTCAGGAGCCGGGCATGCAGATGAAGTGACCCAAGGTCCAGATGAACAAGGATTTCCTGTGACAGCAAGCCCAGGTACAGAGCAAGAAGCACTGGAGGCTCCATTGCGAACTGTTGGAGCAGTGGAAACCAAATCTAAGGAGACCAAAAGGGGGCCACCAGAATTAGAGTGGTGCCCTCCATTTGGAGCTTGACTAGCACACTCTGAATCAGAGAAAAGGGGCAGGGGGGGCTTAAAAGAACTTCCCTTTCCAAGAGAGGGTCAATGCATCTCGCCGGTAAATTCTAGGCAATGGAGCAAGCAAATAGAAAAGCAACAGTCTAGCCTGTGGGGACGCAAAAAGGTCCAGCTCTGGGTGACCCCACCTGTCGAATAGGTCTTCCACCACTGAGGTGAACAGTTCTCTTTCATGCATTCTGGACTGCAACCTGCTTAACCTATCTGCCAGGATGTTTTGTACACCTGGAACATGGACAGCTCACAGTTCTAGACTGTGCTTTAGAGTCCAATATCAAACCCTCATCGCCTCCCTGCACAGGGGGCAAGAGTGGGTGCCCCCTGCTTGAAACAGACACGTTGAAGTTGTTGGCAGATGAGGACCTTTTGGCCCACCTAGTCTGCTCTAAATTCCTTACCTACCGTGCTACTGCAGACCCTACTTGATCTCTGGCCTTATTCCAGCCCTATTACTATGGTCTCCTCATGTCTAGCCCATGCATGCTTGAATTCTGTTACCGTTTCAGTATCCATCACATCCGCTGGGAGACCGTTCCAGGTGTCCACCACCCTTTCCATGAAGTAGTATTTCTTCACATCCCTCTGGGTCTTCTCCCTCCAGCTTCATGTCATGACGCCTTGTCCTCAAGCATCTTTTTCTATGTAAAATGCTACCCTCCTGTATCTTATTAATACCTTTGAGGTATCCCAATGTTTATCATGTCCCCCCTTTCCCTCTAGAATACATATTTAATACCTCGAGTCTTTCCTCGTAGGGCTTCTGATGCAGGACATGCACTATTCTGGCTGCCCTGTTCTGTAACGCCCCCACCCAATCTATGCCTTTCCTGAAATGAGGTCTCCAGTACTGGACACAGTTCTCTAGGTGGGGCCTCACCATCAATCTATGCAGGGGTTACACTACTTCCCTCTTTCTGCTGGTGATATCCCTCCCCTACGCACCCAAGCATCCTGCTAGCTTTCCCCACTACCTCATCACACTGCTTTGCTACTTTCAGATATGATGATCCCCAGGGTCCCTTTCCTGTTTTGTGGCTGCCAACAACCTCCTCACCCAACTGATACGCTGCCCCTGGGTTTCTGTGCCCCAAGTGCAAGATTTTGTACCTTTTTTTGCATTGAAATCCAGTTGCCAAACCCTTAACCAGTCTTCCAGCTTTTTCACATCGTGTCTCATTTCTCTCACACACATGTACGTGTGTCCATTCTGTTGCAGATTCTTTGTGTCATCCACGAACAGGCATACTTTCCCTTCCAGCCCTCCTGCTATCTCGCTAATAAAGACACTGAAGAGGAACAGGCCTATTGACCCCTCTGTGGCACACCACTGGTCACCTTTGCTGCCTTCAGTGTGAACACCATTTACGACCACCCTCAGAGTCCTGTTGCTTAGCCAATTTCTTACCCATTTTAGTACTTTTGGACCCACTCCAAGGCTGACCAGCTTGCTGACCAGTCTTCTGTGTGGAACGGTGTCGGAAGCCTTACTGAAATCCAGGTAGGCCACATCCACCACTCCGCCCTGATCTACATCCCTGGTCACCCAGTCAAAGAACCCGTGGGTTATTATAGCATTCACACGCACTTTCTAAACATATGCTCCCTCATCATCTCTCGTTCTGTGCACATCTCGTTTTGAGACTTTGGCAAACATGGTGGTTCCATTTCTCGTTTACCGAGGAGCCACCACCACAAGACTCAATTTTCCTTATTTTAATTTTTTAACTATCTGGTTAATCATACTTTCTACATGTTTAGAAAGCTCTATCTGGTTTATCCTGCTGTTCATCCACTTCAGGAACGGGGACGTGGCTTGACTGGCAGTGCTCACACGATCACGTCAACAAACTAAAAAAAAAGAAGAAGAAAATGCTCAAAGTGGAAAGGGGGCAAGGAAGACAGCGACTCTTTCTGCAACAGTGTGGATGTGTGTGTGTGTGTGTGTGTGTGTGTCTGTGACACATGGTCAAAGAAGACCGGCTGGAAAAAAATTGCTGACCAGCAATTATATCAAATTAAAGATGGGGAAGTGTGGGATATGAGAATTTAATGCCCACCCTTGGTGTGGGATGCTTTAATAAACCCTAAACCCTAGGGTTTATACAGCACCCCACACCTCGGGTGGACATTAAATTCTCATATTACGCAATTCTCCATCCTTTATTCTATATGCAATAACTGGTCCAGTTTTTCAATGGGCTAGACCAATTAGTTGCCATAATAACCGGCTGGTTATTATGGCAAACACGTGCACAATTTACTTACATTCAGCGTGAGCCACTCTCACTGAAACAGCAGTTTTCAGTAGTGTTAGCGGCCTGCACTGCCTCCAGGTAAAACTAAAACCTCCTCTTTTTTTACAACTATTTTTTTTCTCCCACTATCCCAGAACACACTCTAGTGTCCCTCTCTCACCTACCACCCTCTACTGCACATCTGAGACCCTCCCCTCCGGGAAATCGGGGACAGACACTCTCCCACCCTACCTGATCTGGGAGCGCTACCACTGTTAGACCTAGGCAGGTCGGAGGGAACAGAAGAGCTGAAGGATTGAGCCCAACATTGAGCGTGTGACGGTGGAGGCCCCAGAGGGCGCCATTGCCTATCCGGGAAGCGGGGGGTTTTGTTTTTTTCCTTGTTTTGTCCCTCGGAGGGCAGTCGTGCAATGGGGTCACTGCACCTTACGTGCAGACGCCCGCTGTCGCTCCACCCCTATCTATGGCAGTGCTAACTGCAGTGCCTCCGATCTCCACTGGGGGCCACTGTTAAGCGGCACAATGCCCACTACCCATCCCAGAAGAGGATGGCAGTCCTCCGGACGCTCAATCCTCTCCCTTCCCAGCCAACCACCAGTGGCCAGAGTCCGTTCCCGAACCCTGGTTGCTGGCTCGGTGCGAGGTGTGGCTGTCCAGCACCTCAACCCTCAGCACCACCGGCCCGGCCCACTAAAACCTCCTTAACAAGAAAACCTGCATACTTGAAAAAACTAACTTACATAAACAAAAAAAAATCTTTAAGTCCCTTTTCAGTTCCCACAGTGCCGGATGAGAGAACCGTTAAGCATGTCAAAGCAGGCTGCTTGCCTTGAAAGTGAAAGTGTTATCAGCAGCCTTGTACTGCCTTTTTATACTCGCTATTAGTCAGCAGGCCGCAAGCACCACAGAAATAAATATTTTAGGCACTGGAATAAATACATTAATAATAAAGAAACAAGAGGGGATAATGACAACAGGGCGAGCATACCATTAGATACAGAAACTTGGTTAATCTCAACAGTCTGAAGAACTTTAATCTGGTGGGAAAAAACTGATTCCCAAAAGTTATAAAAAATAAAGATGGCGTGGTGTGCAAACTTGACTTTAAAACACATCCTTGGTGTGTGATGATGTTATAAATCCCCCGAGCTTCGCTCTCTGGGTTTATGCGGCATCACACACCTCATGTGTGTATTAAATTTTCGTAATGCACACCACCCCATCCATTATCTTCCATTTTATGCTCCTGCAGTTAGTAAGTCATAATCATTCCAATTAACAGGTTTCACTGCAGATCAGAGAGCACTGTGTAAAGTGAATCCAGCCCTTGTGTAAAATCACGTCATATCCACTTTGAGCTCTTAATAAATTCAACACAGATTTTCATTTAAAAAAAAAAAATGAAATACCATGTAATCCAGCAATTGCACTGGCCAGTAGATAGGCTTCCTCTCAACTACCACGTACCTATGGTTGGTCACCTGAAAACCATGTCCAAAGTTAAAATAATAAAAATAAAAAACTGAACTGAGTAGTACTGTGATATCTTGAGGAAACATTTTTAGAGTACCAGTAGCATACCTCTCAACCTCCTGTCTCACAGGGACAAGGCTTAAAAAAAAAAAAAAAATCAGGGACACATCTTCAAAATTAGAGATATCCACCCAGAAAACCAGTAGAAAATTGGACTCTAAAGACGAACAAGTCTGTAACTTTAATGCTTGACATTATTTTTTCTTTCAGTCCTCACTGTTTTGCCATGGAAACACAAATTTTAAGAGGGAGAGAGTAAAATTTTGAAGCAAAATCAGGGACAGTTGAGAGGTATGCCCAGTAGCATGAGGGAAGCACCTCACTCAGATGATTGTATACCCCGGCTTACAGTGGTTTGTTCTGAAGATGCAAGCACTTATCCATTTTTGGGCTTTTTGCCAGGTCAAATTACAAATTAAAAAAAAAAATCCAACTTGGGCAGCATCAAACAGGTGTCCTCAGTCATAGGGCAAGCAGTGTGTCTCAAGGGTGGATCACAGGTGTCCTCAGTCATAGGGCAAGCAGTGTGCCTCAAGGGTGGAATCCGAGAGTAGCAATGCATACTGAGTGACTGCCTGCCAGTAAAAGCAGCCGAAACCTATGTCCCAGACAGCCCTCTATGTCTACACACAGACGTCATCCCACTCAGGCTATTAGTTTTCTCCTTCTGCCTTTCCATGCAATACTGTCATAATCTTTGCATTATCATGAGGGAAATCAGAGTCCAGTCATGACCTCAGCCAGTGTAGTTTGAGTGGTGTTGTAGAGGTACTAAGTTGCACCTCTGGGGAGGGATGAGACTTCACTGGGGAAGGGTACAAGATCTCCTGCTGTGGAGCATCCTCTGTGTGGTCAATTCAGATCAGTATGGACATTATTAAGTGGAGGAGCGCAGCACACTAACACACTCATACATGACAGAGGGATGCTTAAACATCCTTCTGAATACTGTCCTTCTCTGGGGAGGGAAGTTATCTATTCCAGCTGCACTAGTGCCACCTGGGGTACTACAGGTGAAGCAACCATGTGGGACAGCAGTGGGAGGCAGCGACAGCTGGCTCAGCACTGGGCATGTCTACTGCATGTGATGACTGCAGGCCGCCGCACTGTCAAATGGGCTCAAGGTTTCTGCATTGCATTCAGTCTCCAGAGGAGCTTTGTGCAACTCCTGGGGCTAATGGAGACCAGGGTAAGTACAGTCCAGGAGATGACTGGATGGGGCTGAAGGGGGAGGGCAGAAGGTGGCACTGGCTGTAAGTTGGGGAAGAAAAAATAATTACAAAAATACATATGTCAGGCGCTATGACCAGGACAGGAAAAGAGGAATGGAAAGAAAGAACATGGGGAGAAGTCCTTTACCTTGGACCAAGTCCCCAGAGCTAGTGTCACCATTTCAGAACTTCCTCACCAAAGGCATATATCCTATATTGGGTAAATGCAAGGTGGTCTAAAGAGCAGAAAACTAAAGTGCGACAGGAGATCTCAGTTTTAAATTCCACCATAGCCACTGGCTCACTGCGTGATCCACACCAAGTAATTTAACCTTCCTGAACTTTCATCCTTCCCAGCTGTAGAATCTGGTAGACCGTGACTCCACTCTAAAACAAAGGTGCAGCATCTCAGTTAAGCTACCCTGGACAAATAAAATGCAACAGAGAACAGAGGGAAATTATAGGTGTTATCTGCCCTGAAATCTCAGCCTGGGCCACATAACATCTGGGGGCCGGGCTGACGCTCTTCAAATTAAAACTCAAGAGAGTTTTCGGTGAAACTCAAAGAAGCAATGGTGGAGGTTAGGAAGGCAAAGGCAGATACTGAGCTACAGACTGCTGAGAAAGTAAAAGAAGGGATAATTTTTTTTTTTTAAACACACAAGTGAAAAAACAAAACAAAAAGGGGAGTTATGCCTCTCCGCCCGACGCCTATAATCTCTTGGATGCCTAACTGACAACATAATTCATTGTTCTCTACACACCACTCTAGCAGCTATGTTCACCCCGGTGTACCGCCCTCATTACCTACAGTCTACGATATTGACTCTGCTCTCTGTCCCCATATGCTCCACTAACATGGGTGAACACTCCTCCCACTATACCCCCCAAATTCTGGAACTCCCTTCCACATCACCTCAGATGCTCCAAATCTCATTCCTCTTTCAATCAAGCCCTTTTAATTACCTTACCTCCCTTGACACATGCAAATATCCTTAGTCCTTCTAGCTAACTTACCCTGCCTGACACTTACTGTCTCCTTGTCTGTTCTGCCCCTCCCTCTTTTACCCAATCAACTTGGGCTGTACGCTATACACTTACGATACTCTGACCACTGACTGCATACCTTGCCTTCGGGCTTAGACTGCACACTTTCATGTGTGTTTCAGATAACCCTGTAGTGTTCCCTAATTCCCCTCGTTTTGTGTCTGCAGTTTATTACCCCATGTATTTTATCCCAATTTACCTCTGTACTCACCATATTAGCTCCCTTGTAATACTGTTGTTTCACTTGTTGTACTGCCTATTTGTTATTCCCAGAATTTTTGCTTTGAACCCTGTTTTTGACTTGCACTCTCCCGGGTTGTTCCTGAAAATTGTCTGATTCTTGCCTAGCGGACTTACCTAGTTACCACAAGCAAATAAAATAAGGCTAGCTGATGGGGAAGGAACACACATGAAAAAACAAAAGGGGAGATAACAAGTCTAGCTGATGGGGGCGGGTAGAGGAGGAGGATGAGCAGAAAGTGTATGCATTTATTAAGCAATAAGACGATGGGCTGTGCATTAGAACTTCTAATGCCTGGCCAGGGGCGTAGGCCTCGTGCCTTCAGCAACTGGCTATTCGTTAGACGTGTCTAGTGCACACCCCCGGAATGTCTTACTGCGCTTATAAAATGGGACTTAATATTCAGTATGCATGAATAAATTAAAATTCATAGGTTAAAATAATAAAAAAAACATATTTGCCTAAATTTTACATAAAATAGTTCCTCCACCTGCATGAGGTTGAAACTTTTTTTTTTTTTTTTTAGTTAAGGTGTTTTGCTCTCTTTAGGCTGCCTTACTTGCAGTTTTATTTTAGTTGTCTTCCTATGTGAGATTAGAGAGCACTGTGAGAATACAGAGCCATGTACCTTGTCCCATAATTTAATACAAAGTGCGACTACACTGGTAGGTTCTCCTGTAGCTGCCCGAAAATGAGCAGGAGCCACCACAGGATGAGTGATGTCAGGGGTGTTTGCCATCTATGATAGAGAGGATGGCAACACTGAGTCCAGACAGCTGTACTGGGGAAGAGGCAACTGGCCAAATCTTTCACCAGAAACCCTGATGCATCAACTACCGGGTGAGCTGCCATCACGGGACAAGGGTACCGTACCAGAGACCCAGACTGTGGTGGGCCAGCCAAACAGTTTTATTTCCCTCAGACAGGTGAGGCAACAGTCCTGCAGAATGTGGCAGTTCATATGACCGAGAGTCAATACCTCCCCACACACACCCTCCCACTGGCACCTGTATCTTTTTTCTTAATTTTTAGTTACAGGTTGAGTGAGTGGCTGTCACCGGCATCAGGGGAGTCTAGTCAGGAAGTGTGCAGGGCACGTGATTAGAAATGTTACAGCACTGGCATGATGGTGGTTATTTTTAAAACCTTTTTCTGGAGTTGGCAGCAGAGTCACCTGGAGGGAAGGTGGATCTGTAACAAAAGAGGAAGGTAAATCTGATGCCAGCTTTAAGAATGAATTGGTGATGGTGAGTGAACATTTTGGATGGCGGGCAGGCAGGCAGTGCAGCGGAGAATTCATTTTATATTTACCCATAAAAAATGCAAGAGACAATGATTTCCACTGATATTAAAATAATTGTTTTGCCATTTGTTGGGAGTCTTTTTTAGTGGCAGGGCAAGTGGAGGAAAAAAAAAAAAACAGCTGCTGTGTATCATAAAACTGTTATAACTGCTTTTAGTTGGTTGATCAGTTTTGCAGTTTTCCTCGCTAAGTGAGAAAAAAAAAATGGTGGCGTTGTAAAACTAAAAGTTCTATGTGCACATTGATTGCGTCCTGCTTTTGAGCACTTGTTTTTAGCTGTGCACTAGACACTTCTAATGCACGGCTAATGACCAATCAGGATGCCAAGTTTTCCCTTCCCATTTTATAAATGACTTTTGCTCATGATTTACTGTGGAGGACAATGGTCTAATGGCGAGGGGGCATCAATGCTGCCACAAGGGGGCAGAAAATGGGTGTAGTACTGATATCGGTGGAGAGGGTACAAAGGGACTAGAGGCTCTCAAGGTAGATAAGGTGCTGGGGTCCAGGGATTGGCTGCCATATTTACAATTTGCTTAACCCATCTATTCAACAACTCACTGTAGTCAGAGTTGTGCCAGTAGATGAAGATCCATGATGCAGTACCACTTCATTTTGGGGGGCAGAGAATATCTGGACAACTACATGCCTGTCAGTCTTGCCTACATACTACTATGCTGAGCTGATGAAGACCATAGTGAAGGAGAGTTTGGTGGCCTATCTAGAGAAAAATGGACAACAAGATGAAAAACAGCATGACTTTCAGGGAGGACATGTCAAATCAACATGATAAGAGTTTTTCAATTGGCTCACCAAGGCAATGGACAGGGGACAGATTTCAGTAAGGCCTTTGATTTAGTGCCACACAGGAGGTTGCTACAGATATTAGAGGACATGGGAGTGGACAGGAGTTTAGTTAGATGGGTTGGTAACTGGTTAAGGAAGGGCAGCAGAGAGTCTTGGTAAAGGAGGCTAGATTAGGAGACAAGAGACAGCGTTCATTTGCCTAGAGGGCCCCAAGCTGGCTGAGTAGCCTCAACAGCGAGATCTCCTCCATTCCCAAGCTTGGCCCCTTCAAATCAAGACTCCACCTTGCTCTCTCTGCCTCCAGTACCCATGACTGCCTCATCTAGCCAGCCCTCCCAACTATCCTATCAGTGCTGCCTCAGCACCCCTCTAGCAGTTTACCTCCCTCCCCCCCCGTCTCTTCTCTTCTCTCCCCTCCTTCCCTCACCCTCTCCTCCTACCCCCGCAACCTGCACTTCTTTATGTGCTGTGACAATGCCTCTGGCAGCTCATACCTCCCTGTCTCCTACCCATGTCTTGTATTGCTGCTGTACACCCTAAACTGCCCTTGACCGGTCTTCTCCAAAGTGTATGCATTTCTCTCTGTAACTGATTGTTAACCTGTTCTACCTCTTTATCCTGCCTATAATTCCTTGCCTTGATGTATTACCATGCGATGTTGCTGATTGTTGTACTATCCTCACACTGACGTGGAACCTTTGTAAAAGAGCCTTGGCTCAAAGGTACTTGTAATCCTAGATTTAAATAAATAAGCGGTCACAAGTGGAGTACCATGAGGATCAGTCTTGGAACCTGTCCTGTTTATTATGTACACGAGTGACATTAAAGAGGGTATCCAAGGAAAACTGTCTTTCTTGCTGATATGAAACTGTGTAGTAGGGTAGATTATGAGGAAGGGGTGCAGGAACTATAGAAAGACATAAAAAGCTAGAGAAATGGACTAAGATCTTACAGTTGAGGTTCAATGCCAAAAAGTACAAAGTAATACACTTAGGACATAATCCATGCACTGCATACTAGACAAGAGGATTCAGACCGACAGATCCATCAGCAGAGAAAGATTCAGAGGGTCATAACTAGGCAATTCCCTTAAACAAGCGAGCCAATGTAACAAAGCCAACAGCAAAGCATCAAGGATGCTGGGTTGCATGGGGAGATTTGACAGTGTAAGTGAGGTGATACTTCCACTACACAGAGCCTAGTGTGGCTACATTTACTGTGTCTAGTTCTGGCACCTAATCTGAGGTAGGTTACTTATAGAGCCTATAGAGTGTTGGGTCATAAACATGATCCAGGGGCAGCGGGGTTGATCCTGTGAGGAATGCTTGGAGGACCTAAACACGTATTCTCTAGACATTAGAAGGAGCAGGGGGACATAAACATTTACGTTTCTTAAGGGTATAAATAAGGTTCAAACTGGGATTATAGATGTAATAAGTAAGGATCTAGTCACTGGGGGTCATGACTGGAGGCTGTTGGCTAACAAATTCAGAAGATATTTGAGGACGTTTTACTTCATGGACAGAGCAGTGGATTCATGGAATAAACTGCTGGCAGAAGTGTTGCAGGCAGCAACCTTTAATTGGTTAAAGTACTGTTGGGGCAGGGTGAGGGGACACACAGCCCTAAATCAGGGCACTTGGGGATTGAGTGATGGAATAGCAGGGGTGTGTGAGAAACTACCCACTACGACAGTAGGTCAGTGGAGTGAGGTATTATAGTAAAAGGCAGACTAGACAGATCTTCAAATTCTATGCATCTATGTAAATCACCAGCTGCTCCAGTGACTGCATGCACTGGGAATGGCAGGAGTAACCAATGTGAGTCAGAGGTGGGAGACTGAGGGGAGGTTGCAGTGCAAAATTTCAAACCAGTGAATAACTATTTACGTAATTTGTTAACAGGTGTATGTATTTATGACATGGCTTAGGGACTGAGCACATCAGGAATATGTATGTAATTTTAAAGTAAATTATCTAGCACAATTTAAAATGTAGGTAGAACAACTCTAAAGAGCATATGCCAAAAAAAATTACAGTGTTGGAAGGCACCAAGGAGTAACGGATATTCACCAGACTTATGTAGCCTTTGTAGACCAGCTGGCCCCGGATCCCACATAAAGTGTACTCCGAGGCAGCGGAAACTAAATCTCTACCACCAACAATGATGACAGGGATCATCACTCTGCTTCCAAAACCTAACAAGGATCACTCCCACCTGTGCAGGTTACAGATCGATCACTTTGTTGAACACTGGCGCAGAGGCCTTTGACAAGATCCTTGCTAACAGGTTGCTGGCAGTGCTGCGATCCCTGACCAGCCCCATAAAGATGGGTCTTATGACAGGATAGCACATCTAAGGCCCTGTACACACTTGTGAAAGCAGGTTGAAAACTGTTTTATAAACTGCTTTAAGTCTTACTGTGTTAGAGCATCCACATTGTGATATAACTATGTTTAAACATGGTTCTTCAACCCTGTTTCTGTCCACATTGGGCACTTTCTGGGGTTGTGAACCTTACTATACCTTCAACTGTGCTATGTCACAGATGGCTGTGTATCTTAGCAGCTGAAGCAATTCCAATATTGGGCATATCACAACTAGAAGCCCAGCACCTTTCAGCACGTCCACACTAGTGAGTCAAACCATGTTTAACTTGAACCGTTTTTAAAACCAGGCTAGAGACTAGGTACCTAGCATGGTTTTTAAAAATGGTTTAAATCATGCTGTAATCTGGCCACAAATCATGTTAGTGCTTCTTAAACCATTTTAACTTGCTTAAAACGGTTTAAAAAGCCTAGTGTGTACTGGGTCTTAGACAACTCTAGAAAAGTCTCATCTAGCCAGAGTGGCCCGGAACTTGGAGACTCATGAATTCCTGATCACACCAGATGCTGAGAAAGCATTTTAAATAGGGTAGAATGGAACTATTCATTCAAGGTGCTGGATCTTAATGGCTCCCCTAGAGAATAATCAAAATGTTCCAGCTACAATGCAATAATCCAAGAGCAATGCCATATACCAATGGACTGCTATCCCCCAAAGTTCAACATGTGCTGTAGCACAAAGCAGGGCTTCCCCCTGTTCCCTACACATTTCAATCTGGCCCTGGAGCCACTACTTCGGAAGATGCAAGACCACCTAGAATTCAAGGCACAGAGCTAGGGGGAAACAGCTACAAGCAATTGGCCTATGTGGATGATGTTCTTTCAACATAATGTAATCCTGTCACCGTAATTCCACCAGTACTGCAGTGCATTCAGGACTTTGTAAGATTTCTGGGTTACAGACTTAATATGGGTAAGCAGGAGATCCTCATACTCAATCACAGCTGTTCCCGGAACACAGTATGCAATGGAAACCAGATTCCATACAATACTTTGGAATTAATTCACACGTCTCCCTCAGAAACCGTAATCTAGAATAAGAAATGGATCTCAATTAGGTGGCGCACACTTTCTCTCTCTCTCTCTCTAAGGCACCGGATTGTGGCAATTAATATGAATATCCTTCCCCGGATTCTGTTTATTCTTTCCATGCTCCAACCAATGGTTCTGGTCAAGAACCTGAAAGAACTACAGAGACTCAGAGTAATCTGTTTGGGCCCAAAAGAAACCAAGGGGATCCCTTCAGAGGTCAGCTTGACTCACGGAAAAAAGAGGCCTTAAAGTCCCATATATCACTGGACCTCACGGTTTAGGCATGCATCATACTGGATGGACACAGCTGACCGCAATCAGATGTGGCATGTACCTGAGTGGGACATTATGGAACAGAACTCATGCAAGAAAGGTCAATGATGAGCTATCTGCCCTGATATTTGGGCTAGTTCCTCAGTCGTTAAAGGACACTCCCAAGGGGTGCGCACAGCAGACCATCATGAAGGTCCTTAAAAGCACTAAGAGTATTCTCAAAAAAAGGCATGGAACAACTAATTTGAGGCAAAGGGAACTTCCTCATGGCAGACTCACAAATTCAGTGGCCCTGCAGCAATGTCACCATCTAAGACCCGCAGATGCATATAGATAGATGCAATTACAACATGCTATCCACCCACTACTGGGGACACAGAATTCCAAGACCACAAAATACAGAGTGGAAAACTGGTGTCTCCCAGATATAATCGCTGTTGCTTTTTGTACAAAGGACAAAGTAAAACAACTAGAATAGTGAATAGGTGACCATTCACAACAAGACTGTTTCCATCGAGAGAGCTGATGACATCATAGAGACCTTGAGAGCGAAGCTCTTCTTAGCTGAGGCACACGTTTCTGATGACCGTTTGCTGTTATATCATCAATCTGACATCAGATCGATGGTACAACAGCAGTGTGACGTCAGATTGATGGTACAGCACCATTTCAGCTGTCACTACATTCTATCCTGAACAGATGCTGCTTAATACTATAACACATTTTAAGTCATTAACCTGGTTTATGGAACAGCTGCATAAGGGGAGATATTTTTCATTTTTAAAATATCTTCGAGTATAATATATAGCTTGGAAATAATTTAAAATTGATGAATGATTTATTTCCATCTTCTGGGCTGCCTATTACAGTATTTTGAGATATTTTACTGACTGGTGTTCTGTTTGTTTTCTGCAAGTCATTCAAGAGATTTTAGGGGTTTAATAATTGCCAGGTCATTGTTTTGGGAAATCTCAAATCTTTGTTTAAGTAGCCATAATAATATGTTTAAGTAACCATAATAATATGGGACTGTGAATATACATCATGATTAACTGACCCATCTCCTTATATGTGAAGTTAAGCTTGAGAAAGTCAAATCCTTTCTATTGACAGTTTAGCTTTTCCTCATGGCATAATCTTGGAAGTCTTTTTTTTTTATGAGGATTTGACATTTTAACCCTGTATTTATAACAACTTGACCCATTTCAGCTATTGCCATGGCAGGGGCAGAGTTTAGTAATCTTAGTAATTTTTCATACATATTATTCATGATTTTCTTAAGAAGGTATGATTCAGAACTACCACCATATCTCTTCACGATACAATAATTTTGCTTTTGCTTTCACATTTACCACCGGTAGAGTACTTTTAATGGAATTACCTGCAAATTTAGAATTTAATCTTGTGATTGCAAATAGTGTTTGCACAAGATCATCTGACACAACGTTAATATGTTTTGTCCACTTTTTTATTCGAAAATCTAAGTCCTAAACAGTCACATTCCATAATAAATTCAATCTTCTGTCTATTTCAATATATTTCATAAGATCTACTTGTATATTGTATGATCGTGGTCTTTGTTTTTGAAATGTTAATGGTTACATTGCATTATACAGTAATTTTCCAGACATTTTCTGTTGTAATCCCAATTGACTAATGAAAATCAAGACAAAGTCATCAGAAGAATCTAAATGTCCACATACTGTGGTTACAATTTTAGAAGGATGAAAGTCTTGATCCTCACTTAAAATAAATACTGTTTCGAACAGGCACCCTTTGTTACTCCAGTGTACAGACTTTTTTTTGGTTATCACGCTGTTCAAACAATATTTTATTTTGCACCATGTGTTTATATTTAATCTTACTGAGCTACTCAGTTTACTATCTATGCCAAGATTTTATCATTCTTGCCCAAGAATGTTTCTGCTAATAGTATCAAAGGCAACCTTTAACGCAATAGAAAGAAGAAACAGTATTTGCTTTTTGATTACACAGGATGTGTTTATAAATCCATTTATTCACCAGAGTAAACAAGCCTGGGGTCTGATCTTGCTGTATACAGGAGTCCAAAAATGTGAAATTCAGTATCAGCCGAAGGCCGTGTTGACAAGAGTGGAAGGCCCTCAAAGAGCATGTCCTGCAACCGTGTCTGATGTAATCAAGCCACTGAAAGACTTGTGCCATGCAAAGAACACCACAGTGGAATCACCTCATAATCGTTCTGTGCCAGTATGCTAAAGAATAGCTACAACAGCAAACATCCACTCCATGCCTTGAGCAACATCAAATCCACTAATCACAGACCTACTTTCCAGCTGACGTTACAGCGGATTTGTTTTTTAAAAAGCATGGAAAAAGTCCTCATCTTGGTGGCATTTTGTGACTGAATTTCTCAAAATAAATGTTTTCGTACATAATCCACAGCGAATGTGTATTGTGGGGCTCCATGGCATATGAAATAAATGATTTATTTTTTGTCTCTGGGTTTGACCTCTATAGACCTCACTCGTGGCTCTGCCACTTGTAAGATCAATAGTGGTCAAAACCAGAGACAAAAAATAAATTGTTTTTTTCTAGGCAGACCATGGCATATTCCCCATTTGCATCTCTGCATGCTACACTGCTGGCTGTAACACTGCATATGATAATGCATTTATTTTTATAAGCTTATCATACTTTAAAAAAAAAAAAAAAAGAAGAGGTCACACAGAGGAAGAACAAGAAAGAAAATAGGTTTGTTCTTAAAAAGAAATATTTTGGAAGCTATCCAGCAACACTTTACCTGGAAACTATCCAGCAACACTTAAATTGCCAGTTTCCCGATATTGTGTTAAGGAAATGGGCAAGTAAAGGGTGCACTAAGTGTTGCTGGATGAAGACCAAAATCTTTTTAAGATACAAAGGTCCATTTTCTTTCTCTCCTTCCTCAGTGAGACAGATGCTATGTATAGAGAATAATATATGGGCAACAACTTTTTTTTTTTTTATAAATACACCTAAGGTGTGACATAAACCACGAGACCAAAGGTTGAGTGATTTGTGATGGTGGTTCTGCGGTTGTAGTGGAGTCTACTGAAAATTAAAGTACATTTGGCTGCAGCTGTTGTCTCGTGCTCAGCGTTGTTAGAACAAGGTAATCCTCAGTTATACACACCTGTGTGTAAAAACAGTCTGCGTTAACAGAACATTTCAAGTACTGGTTTCATGCTGTGATCGATCCTAAACAGTACTTGTATTTACACATTTACAGCATGACAACTAAAGAACAGTTGGTAAGAACTAACAGTAGATCTTCGAGAGAATCTCATCAGGCCACACCTTTGGAACTACACCCATGCCAGCGCTAGGACTACATGGAGACTTTGCAAGCCAGGGGCTGCCCACGACGATGTCATGTGCCAGCATCTACATAAACATGGGCAGTCATACCTCTCCTCAGTTCCCTGCCGGAGTTTGTGCTCAGAGGACCTCCATCTAGGGAACCAGGAGAGAGAACAGAACTCCACATACCAGGCGGCAGTGCTGGAAAAGACAGCAACGGAAGCAGCGAGGCAACAATTTATTGTGGTAACCCAAAGGAGGGTGGGACAGTATGGCCGGATGAAAGATTCTCTCGAAGAAACTGTTCTATTTTCTTTAAAGATATCTCTTTCATCAAGCCACACATTTGGAATGAGCCCCAAGCAGTACCAAAAGCTAACAGCCTGAGCAGATGGAGCCTACAGGCTTATGACTGTAGGCCTTGTGAAACAGCTAGGCCAAACTCTGCTCTTCTAGAGAGACAATGCCTAGACTGTAATGCATAGTGAAGATGTGGACAGTACTCCATGTGGAAGCTGCACAAATTTTTGCAGTGGAAACATTCCTAAAACAAGCAACAGAAGTGGCCACGCCTCTTGTGGAATGACCGCGAACCACACCAGGAAGTTCCTTACCCTACTATCTGTAACAGAATGTAATACATCCTAGCCATTTGGACGAGCACGGTTTAGAAACTGGAGTGCCATCTTTTCCAGGGGCAAACCAAAACAAAAAGCTGAGAGGACCATCTACAGCACTTTGTATGGTGTGTATAGTATCTGAGAATGCTATACATGTCTAAGGGATGGAGCAATGCCTCCCCTGGATTGGCATGCTCTGGATAATACAGTGGGAGGTGGATAGTTTGATTTAAACTAAACTCAGACACTACATTTGGTAGAAACTTGGGATTAGTACGCAAAGACACCCGGTCTTTGTGGTAAATCAAATAGGGAGCCCCACACATTATGTCTTTGGTGACTGGGTAGGTGTGCTGATCCAAGGAAGTTTTTAGGCATGACCCAAGCCATAAACGATGGCACAGTTAGCAAACCAGAATACAGGAGGCGTAACATGGCCGCAATACAGGCCATTAACAATGAGGTGCAGGGAGTTATTGTACAGAGTGTTACTAGAAATGAGAATACAATAAGGTACAAGGTGAAGTTGTAGGCTAGCGGCAAGTCCATATACATCATCACAGGAACATGGAGAACAATACAGCAAGTTGGCAAATTACCAGGTAAACCATATAAAGTGCAATTTCAAAAAGGCATGCCAATAGCAAAATCCAGTAACAACCAGGTGGATATTCAAAATTCAGTGCGACAGTCCACAATGAGCAAAGTGTGGTGGAGTAGACTATAGGGAGGGGAGAGAGGGCAAGCGGGGGTGGGAAAGAAGCTGAAGAGAAAGTGGTGTTGCAAGGGTGGGGAGGACCCACAAAAGGTTGTTGGGGGGGGGGGGGGAATCATCCCAGCTTACACAGATGGACAGCGGCATTTGGCTTCCAATAGTAGCCAATCTTTAATGTGACTTTTGAAGGACAAGTGGGAGGAGGATGAGTGGAGCGCTACAGGGAGCTTGTTCCATAAGGAGGGGGCAGAGATGGAAAAGGCTTTGCTGTCCATGGTAGTGCAGATTCTGGGAACTACCAGGAGGAGGATGGATGATTCACAGAGGCACCTAGAAGCTACTTTGCCCATGAGTAGGGATGAATAAGGGGACCATCTCTGAGTGTAGTGTCTATTTGGCAGCCCAAGGCACAGTCCAAGCATCCTTGAAGTGGGAGCCAACCAAGCGATTTGTATGAGTCACAATGATGGGTAAAAAAGGGTGGGAGAAGGATGAAGTGGCAGATGCTGTTGTCAACTGATGTCAGCCTGGGGTGCAGGGCTGATGACATAGGGGAGCAGTACTCAATAAGGGGTAAAATGATGCCTTGCGCTATTGCTAGGTGCGCCTCATGGGACAGAAATAGTCTTAGCTGGTAGGCAGCTCCCAATTTCTGGTTTACTCTATGCATGGAAATATCAACATGATCAGTGAATGTAAGGGAGGGGTTCAGGGTGACACCCACGTATTTGAAACTAGAGACATTTTCGAGGGTGGGGTCAACAGGTTTAAGTACGAGTAGAGAGGACTCTGCTTTGGAGACCTTAGTGAGGAAAGGTTTTGAGCCAAATAACACTGATTTTGTCTTTTCCCCCTTTACCAGGAGCTTTTTGGAAGTAAACCAATTGGAGGTAGCACCATAATTAAGGGGGAGGATGGAGGAGATGTTTGTAAGCGACTTGTCACTATGGTATAAAACAAGGTCATCTGCAAAGAGAAGTGCCTCAGAGGCGAGAGACTCTGCTGGGAGTGCATTGATAAATATGAAAAATAGCAAAGGGCCAAGGATGGAGCCTTGGGGGACCCTAGTAAGGACAGGCAAGGCAGGGGAGGATGCAGCCCCAATGGTAACTGACTGGGACCTGCCCTCAAGATAGCTCCGAAACCATGAGAAAGTCTCCAAGGAGCAGCCAACGTGGTGGAGAGTAGAGTGTAGGGAGAGGGTGACTGACTAGGTTAAATGCCTTAGTCAGATCCAGAAATACAGCACCTGTGGCCTTACCAGAATCCATGTTTCTGAGGATATGGTCAGTGAAATGGGCTAAGGCTGATGTGGTGCTGTGGAGCTTGCAGAAACCATGCTGTTGGGGGAACAGCAGTGAATATTTTCTAAGGCGCTCAGAAAGCTGTGAGTGCACAATTCTCTCCAGTAGCTTACTCAGGTGGGGGGAAGAGGGAGATGGGCCTGTAGTTATTTGTAGAAAGGGGACTGACTGCTTTAAAGATAGGAAAAATATTAGCATGCTTCTGGGAGTCAGACATGGTGGAGAGGGCAAGGTTGAAAAGGAAGGTGAGGGTTTAATGACTGCAGGAGAGATGAGTTTAAGGAAGGAGGGGAACAACCCATCACTGCCAGGGCTACCCCTGGTAAGGAGGGACTTTAGGAGCTTGGAAGTAGTTTCTGGGCCTATGGCTCTAAAGTAGAAGGGGGGCAGGGAGGAGGTGTGGCCGGCAGGGAGGTCGTCCACCTGACTACTAGGGCTAGACTGTGACGGGGGTTGGGAGTCTACTGTGCTGGACCAAGAGGTCGGTAAATTTTTTGTTGAAGGTCTATGCAATCTCAGCGGGGTCAGTCGGGGGGCCTGATGGGGAGGCGAGCTGAGTGACTTGGCTGAGTCAATTCAGATAGAATGCATTAGAGCCTGCAGTTCTGAAATCTTTCAAGTAGAAGTGATCGCTACTAAAAATACTTTCTAAGAAAGAAAGCGTAAGCCACAACTTGCGGCTGGCTCTAAAAGAAGTCAGTTTTTCCAAAATAAAATTCGGGTGACAAGCTGGGACAGGATTTCTAATGGGAGGCTTTATATATCAAATGCCTCTCAAAAACATGCAAGTTACCACTAACTGAGCAGCTGTGCAGCCAGCCACCGGCACATGAAATGCTGATACAGCAGCCAAGTTCAGCTTGATGGAAGACTACTGTAGGCCGGAATCTGATAAGGACAGTAAGCATGCTAGAACCCAATTGAACAGGCACGTAAATGGATCCAAGTTGTGTGAACTGGCCCAGAAAGCAAACCAATTCCATTTCAGAGAACAGGTATGTCTGGTGGATGGTTTTCTGGCAGCCGCCAGAACATTAGCTACGTTCTGTCATACCCCAAAGTGGACTATGGCTATGTCTTCAGAAGCCATGCATGCAAATATAGGGACTTCAGGTATGTCTGTACTAGGGATCCCTGTTCCTGCAACAGTAAACCACTGCACAAGGATTGAGGTCCTGGTGGTTCCACTGCCAGCCGCTGCAGCAGGGAATATCATACCTACCGGGGTCATAATGGAGCAATGTGCATCAGAGTTGCCCCCTCCATCTTCAGCTTAGTAGAACTCTCTGAATGAGTGGAAAGAGAGGGAAGGCATACAGAAACCTCCCTTTCCAGGACAGGGACAATGCGTCTTACCAGAAAACTCCAGGCTCACGAGCAAAAAACATGGCAGTTTTGCACTATGCGGGGACACAAAAAGGTCCAACTCTGGATGACCTCATCTTGCAAACAGGTCATCGACCACAGAGGTCAGCAGTTTTCACTCATGCACCCTGGACTGTGACCTGCATAGCTTGTCTGCAAAGACATTTTGGGCACCTGGAACATGCACTGCTGATAGTTTTAGACTGGATTCCAGCGCTCAATATCAAATCCTCATTGCTCCCCTGCACAGCGGGAGGAATGAGTCCTCCTTGTTTATTGATACATCACACAGACGTTGTCCATCTGTATTGACAAAGGACCTGAGGACAGGTGTTCCTGAAATGCTTGAAGCCCATATAAGACTACTCATTTCCAGGACATTTATATGCAAAGCACACTCCACCTGGTTCAACACAGCCTTTGTCTGAAGAAGCCCCAGGTGGGCTCAGCAGCCAGATCCTGAGGAATCCATAGTGAGGATCTGATATGGGGTAGGAATCAGGAATGGGATGCCCCTTAGCAGATTGCTGTGTTCCACTCACCACTGCACAGTGCTGTGCAAGGGAGATGTTACTAGGACTATCTGGTCTAAGTTGTCTCTTAATTGGTCCCACTGGACTCGGAGTCCACTATTGTGCCTGCATGTGCAATCTGGCCAGTGGCACTGTGACCAAGCATTAGACTGGTCATCCCTCTCCATGAGGAGGCAAATAAACGCCTTCATGTGGCTCTTCCAGGCTATGTCTAACAAACTACCACCCTATATCTGTTACCTGTTTGAATGTTCAGAAGGTGCCTGTGGACTAAGGAACTCCTTTGTCCTCCTTAAGCCACCACAGACAAGGACACATCTCTGTTCAACTGCCATTAGCTCCTTTCTATCAACACTCTGGAATAACATGTAAAAAAACACTTAAACTCTCCATTCTGCCCAGCCCCTACATACTGAGACAGCTGCTCTATAGATGCCTGAAAACTGCGTGTGACTGCTTCAGTTAAGCATTACTCATCTGGTCTGAGCAGTCCCCTAGCTTTCCAGATCTTCCTGGCAGCCTTATTCCCCGTCAGCCGGCATCCCACTAGAGTAACTACCCACCCAGCTTCCTCCCTCCTTCCCTGAGCTAACTCCCTTGGTGGCCTTCACCAAAGTAGGCTGATCCCTTCCATCTCCCTTCTGTGTCTTGACACCCTCTATTACCCCTGCCCTCCTCTGTCTCCTTCCATCCTCTCCTCCCTCTGTACTCTACAGACTTCTACCAGTATATGCTTCATTGTCTATGTATTTTGCACTTGCCATCCTTGTTTTGCTCCAACTCCTACTGACTTTGTATACTAGAACATTCTGTATTACTGTCTGCTGTACTATGAATTGTTGTTACTGTAAACGAATATGTCCTATGTGTCCAGGACCATCATGAAAATGAGCTTGCTCAATGATGTAACTGCCTGGTTAAATAAAGTTTGATTGATTGAGTGACAGGCCCAGAAGGCATAAAAACATCCTTGCTGTGACGCAACTCCTGTTGTGTACCAACTGTGCTTGTGCAATCAGCCATTCTGCCCTGTCTAGTGGCTTAAACACAGAACCCTGGGCCTTATTCAGTACTGCCTCTATGTACTGCAGTCGTTGGCAGGGTGTCAGTACAGACTTTGGTATGCTGACTGTCACCCCTGGGCATCAAACATCTGTCTGGTTCAAGCTAAGGTCAGTAGTAAACAAAGTCCTGTGTTTTCCACGGCACTCTCTGCGGAAAATTGCAGAATTGTCTCTCACCTGCAGAACTGCGC
This sequence comes from Neoceratodus forsteri, assembly GCA_016271365.2. Lineage (NCBI taxonomy): Eukaryota > Metazoa > Chordata > Ceratodontiformes > Ceratodontidae > Neoceratodus > Neoceratodus forsteri. Next base: position 1,236,290,817 of record CM057455.1, read on the forward strand.
CTCACTCACAGAAGTTACGGCCAGCAGCAAAATTGCTGCGGATCCCACGTCCGGCTGCGGAACTCCCACAGAATTACAAAGAAGTCCGCAACAGCAATACATTAAAAAAAAAAAAAAAAAACTCCTGGCTTCACAGGCACTAGTATTACTGTCAGGTAGCTCTGTTCTTATTCCCTTCTGGACCAGGTCAGTGATTCCCATTCATTTAATTTATCAGAGGGATTCACTACACAGGGATTCATAGGGATTCTTCAATATGAGTCAGGTGCTTTTGCATGGAGCTAAGCCATTGGTCAAGGAGCAGAAAGACTGAGCAGAGGAGGGTCCTCGTTTCTCATCCCCACATCCTGATTTTTGAGCGGTCATTGACCATGTATAAAACTGCTCAACGAGGTGGAATTAGTGAAAAACAGGCACTTTTCAGAATCAAGAAGATCATCCTTAATTTGTAAAAGTTACTACATTACATTATTTTGTTGCAAAGAAATACGCCATTGCCATTGATCTTTCAAGAGAGTCACGAACTTAGTCCCATGCACCACACAGTACGGTGCCTTACCTCCCAGAAATACTTCTGATTTATAGTTTGCCAAAAAATATCCAGACGTATTCAAGTACAATCGCTTGTAAAATCATCCCCACAGGGACACAGGCACTTCCCGGTTCTAAGATCCACCACTGCTTCGCCCTGTGTTCAGCCAACTTTATGGCGTAATCACAAGGACTGTGCTGGGACATGCTCCATTATAGTCTATGGAGGGTACCCTTACAATCTTTTTTATTATAATGCCCATTTGGTAATGAAACGTGGGCACTAGTCTACCAATGAGACCCTTGTTAGTCAACCAGTGCCCATGTTTCATTACCAAAAGACCACTATAATATAAAGAAACTATCGCAAAGGTGCTCACCATAGACTATAATGGAGCGTGTCTGACTCTCCCTGTGATCGCGTCATGAAGTTAACTGGCGATAGTGGCGGCAGTGGATCTTAAAAGGCCGGAACGTACCCGGCTGTCCCAATTCAGTGTTCTTACGAATACGTCGTATTCTACAGCAAGCTAACTGGTGGTGCATGGCGCTAAGTTCGTGAATCTCTTTAAAGATCAATGGCAATGTCGTATTTGTCCTTGCAACAAAATAATGTAATGCATAATTCCCTCTTGTACTGTGTCTCTGCCCAGTGAGTGTACACAACAAAAACTGGCACACAGAGCAACAGGTAGTCTGGTACTAGATAACTTTATTCACAGAAAGAACAAAAGGGGCACTTGCAATTCATTGTGGCTTCGGAGCAATGCAGAAGGTGCGAGTGTGTAACGCCGGTAACTCAACTGGTTTTGTTAAAAACTTTATCAAGCATGTCCACTGCTCTGTGCTGATTATAGTTGTGTGCACCCACTGGGCAGAGACCTGCTACAACTAGGAATTATTTAACTCCATGTAAGCCCTCCACGGATCTCCGGGGCTCAGTCCCACTACTGGCGGCCAAAAAAGTATTTAAAATTTAAGTGAAGACTCGCTGGTGCTCTTTTCAGACCTCCTCCTGTTCTGTTTCAGTTTTTGTTGTGCACCAGTTTGGGCATGCAAATTTAAATATTTTATAATGTCCTCATGGGCTGAATTTTTTTTAAAATGACAATGTCCCACTGGGTAGAGACCTGCTACAGGCGACAATTTGATCTCTGGGGCATGGTTCATCTATTGGAGGCAACAAAAAGAACTTGAATTGTAACAGAAGCCTCAATGGCTCTAAGGTGCTCGAGGCTGCTATAGGCTGAATATTAAAAAAACACTAACCACCTTGCTGGGCTCGAACCCCTTACAGGTGGAATAAGTAAAAATACATAAATAAATAAAACACCTCCCCCTTTATGCTGGCACACTCCCTGCTGTGGACATACAGTACGTTTACACGACAGCAGTTTTCTGACTTCATTTCGCATTTCAGATGTACATCATTCGGAAATCACTATGTCACATAAACTGGCATAATCTTTTTTGTTCCTTTTCAATCATTCTAGTTTTCCAATTAAATTGGGTGAAAAATGCCCCTATGTTACCTACTTCCGAGTTTTCCTCAGATGGCTGTCAGATCGTGGTTATCAAGTGCTGAATTACTATTTATTTGTAAGTAAGTAGTGTAAAGCTCACACCGGAAAGTAGTAACTCTGTCCTAACCAGCTAGTGTGTGTATATATATTTGTTGTTGTAAGGGGACTATTGATTTTTTTTTTCCCATCTCAATGTTCGGCATCTTCCCACCCCCCCTTTAGTAAAAAGGGGGAAAAAAAAGGGAGATAAAATTCATTACAGATAGGCGTCAGAGTCCTAGAGCAAATCAAGTCTGCAATCAATTTGGCAGTCACTTGCTGGCGATTGTTCTGAACTTGGAATTTATACATGCTAATCAAAAAAAAGCCCCTGTTGTGTTTGTTTAACAATCGGAACTGCAAATCACGGACTCTTTTGCAAAGGCTCCACGTCAGTATACAATAGTAAACATTACAATGCACAAAGTTAGGAGAGTCAAAACAACATTCTAGGGAAGAAGTTGACCCAGCGTTTACAGAACATTAGAAGATACCTAATAATGTTTCTACTTATCTTGTAACCTCTCCCCCAAATTAAAAATTAGATTTTTCAATCCTTGAACATTACCTACTCTAATGCATTCACAAGTCAGCAATACCTGCAGGGGGCTGTGCAATTAAAGCGATGTTATTTGTTTCCATCTTCTTTTGTTTCCATTTTGTATCGGGCACCAGTGCGGAAATTTTTTTTAATACTGCAGCACAAAACTCCCATCATTTTAGGTTTACTGCATGCTCTACACCAGTTTCTTTATAACAAAACGGTATGTATTATGCTGTATATATTTCATTTAAAGTTCAATTTTTTTTTGCATTCCCTCAACTACCATGAATGGATGTTTGAACATACGTCTATATTTACAAGACAGTGATTAGTAGATTAAAACCAATTATTCATTTTTTGTGTTCATTGTTCCAGCAATCTGTATGTTTAGTAGAGAACAGTTTTATCAAGGAATATGCTGCTGACGTGGAACCTTTGTAAAAGAGCTCTAAGCTCAGAGGTATCTGTAATCCGAGATCTAAATAAATAAACAAAAATATTACTTATGGCAGTCAGGAGAGGGAATTGTAATAACTGCAACAAATACATTTAGACGGATCATTTATTTATTTGTCTTTAGATAAATACATCATGCACGTCCACATCTAATTTGCTTCGACACCTAAGAAACAGTCCTCAGACATTTGAATAGGTGTGTGTGCGTGTGTGTGTGTGCGTGTGTGTGTGGGGAGCAGTGGTAGTTTCATTTGCCAGAGTTCAAAAGTGTGACAGACAGATTGACTGATGTATGTATGTGTCATATCACAAGTGTGTATATATAAGTGTCTGTCAGTCTGTCTATTCTGCGCATGTGTGTTCCAGGCAATGCATTAATTACAAAAATATTACTGTAAAACTAGTTATTTTTCACGCAAATTAATTTTAGCGCAAACACAAATGCAACCATAATTGCATAAATTAAATTTAGCACTAAGTAACTAGCATCACAATCACTATAATGGAAAAAGTGCTAATTGGCCCACATTTATTTTAGTGCAAATTACTGCTTCAGTGAAAATAGTGAAAATTTCAAGTTTTACAGTATTATGTGGCATGCATTACCCATTTATCATCACCTGAAGAGATGTGAAGATGGTATCTAGTGCAACTGGCATCTTTAATTGCATCTTGTCACTGTACAAATAAAACAATTAAAATGAAGACACATATCCAGTTTGTGTAAAGGTTTTAATAGTGGCTGAATAATTTTCGTGTGCGCGATCACACTACAGGTGTACCCTCATGTAGCATGGCATTCTCAGTTTCTGTAATTAAAGCATTTCATAATACACGACTCTAATTTACCCTTACTGCTTGCATCACAAATGTAATTATTCCTGACCTGAAACAAATGAAGTGAAATTAACACAGACCGTCAACAAAAGTGACAAACATATAGATCAGACAGGGGTCAAAATAACCACCCTTCTGTCTCAGACACCCAGTTTTCTCCAGGGACAGCTGGTTTCATCTCTCTGCCTGTCCCTGGGACAAGCACCAAGTGAAAAAGCATTAGCAAGTACTAGGACCCAGGAGATGCTGCCTCCTGTAAGGGTGGACTATGGACGTCAAGACATCCCAGTGTCACATGTTGAGAGATGTCCATTCAACCCAATGTCCAATGATAGGCTCTTCTGTGTAGTCGGCAGTTTCATCAAGTGGCAGAAATTAAAACAGTGCTGCAGTAGGACTAGACCATGCACGTGTTCAGTGTTATCATGCACATGAAGTTGCCTGGTTTCCTTTCGCTTTCTGCATGGCATGCCGCATTTCCTTGTGTGCTGCACTTGCAGGACCAGCCCAGGACAAGTTTTTGTTCACAGGCAGCAGAGTTTTGGAGAAGCAAATCAGACACCCATTTCAGGACTGTCTACTAACTAAGTGGAGTCTAGGTCAGGGTAACTGAAAACCTTTGTGAGGGGCAGAAAACTGTATTTGAAAACCCTTTTCAGGTCAGCCCATCACAGCAAAAGGGGGACGACTCTATTTAGAGAATAGGAGAAGAACTTAAAGAACTGAGACAGCCACTTAAAATAGCCTGCCAGAGCAGAAAGGGCTCCACAGACAGGAGATGAGGCTGGTTAAAAGCCCTTGTCCGAGTTACTCAGTAGGTAGACACATTAAGTGTCTGCATTATACACAGGAGCAGAGGAAGCTGATCCATTTTTCAGGTCAGAACAGAACGGAGTTAAGGATAATTGGCCCTATCAAGGCCATGAACTGGAGGCACACTTGTTAAATCCTTTTCAGGGCCATGTAGCAGCCAGTAGGTAATATTTAGCATAGTACCCCTGTTTAGGGCACAGTACCAGACAGAGGGCACACTTATCATTAGCTTGTATTCGGAAACAGAAATGTATACTTAGTAGACAAAAATTAACAGGGCCGGTACAAATTCTGTGAGACAGTCAAAATGAATATTGCACCTGTCCCTTGGACAGCCATCCCTCAAAAAGTATTTCTAGCCCTGTCAACAGATATGAATATATGCATAGCAAAACAAATCTGTGTGAGTCTGTCCATCTATCTATCCATCCATCCATCCGTCCATCCTGTAACAGTGTGTCAAAAGTTTTACCAGGAATACTGACCTAAACACATCAAGAAGCTAAACAAATCACTACACCCCATGAGCTTTGGGGCTCATGTCTTTATGTCCTGGCTTGCCCCCAAGTGGGGTTATTCCATTGTATTCCACACATAGCAATTTATTTTTCAAGTTAATTAAGGATGAAAGGGTTAATGTTGCAATATGAACACCTCACTATACTAAGAAAATGTCAAATATGAAGGAAAAAAAGTATAAAAATATGGGGAATAGTGTGAAAATTATGTGCCGCAGAATTGCTATAGAAATAACCATCCGCTGCTGCATAAGTTCTGCGGCAAATGGGAACCCTGCCGCAGAACTTTGCACCAAAGTACTGCAGAAAAATCGGGGCCTTGGCAGTAGTTGGTCCCTGGAGTGGGCTTTTAATAGCCAGTCGTCCAGGTAAGGAAAGACAAACAGGCCTTCCCTGCGAAGGGCTGCTGCCACTACTGCCGAGCACTTCGTAAAGACCCGTGGCTCAAAAGATAAGCCAAAGGCAACACTCTGAAATGGTAATGCTTCCCCTCAAACAGGAACCTCAGATATTTCCTGTGAGGTTTCCCTGATTTTTATTTGGAGATCAGCATCCTTCATATCCAGGGAGCACATCCAATCCACTTTTTGCAGCAGGGGAAGTAGACCCTGCCGAAAAACCACTCAAAATGTCTAATTCTATGAAGAAGTTGAGGTCCATGAACTCTAGAACAAGCCTCAGATCTCCTATCCAACTTGGGACTAGAAAGTATTTGGAATAAAACCATTTGTGCCTCTGTCTGGGCACAGGATCTTTGGCTCATTTTTGAAGTCTGTACTTCCTCCTGCAACAAGGCCATGTGTCCTGGTGAATATGCTGTTACAACTGGTGGTTGATCTGGAGGGCTGTCCAGAAGCTCCAGAGCATGCCCTTTCTCTATAATCTCTAGTATCCATTCATCTGTGGTAACTGCCCTCCACTGGTTCAGATGGAGGGAGAGACAACTCCCTACTAACACCCCAGGAGGCAATAGTAGTTGGAAGGTATATGGAGAGTCATGCTGGGGGGGCCCAGAGCCACCAGCTCCACCACTTCTGGGTGTTTTTGTATGGGCACCTGGGGTTGGAAGGGGGACTGGCAAGGCCCTCACACCTCTACCTCTACTCTGCTGTTTATAGGCCTAATGGTTGCCTCTGACAGCAGACTGATGAAAATTACCCCTGCTCCTACCTCTACCTGGGGTATGGTACAGGAATTTTACTGACCTCAGAGTCTTGCCAGATGATGGAAAGCTTTTTTTTAAAGCTTCTTCAACATCATGCCATACAGTTTCCATCCTCTAAAGGGGGCATTTTGAACTGTTTGCTGCACATCAGTGTTGAATCCTCCTACCCCAGGCCAGGAGTAGCACCCAAGAGATGCCAGAGACCGCAGCCCCAGCCGAAGCATCAGATACATCATATGCTGTGCAGATTAAGTGTTTACCCACATCAGCACCAGCAGCAAGGGTTTTAACTCTTGCTTGACAGTACCCTCAGGTAAGGCATTTGGCAGCAGCCTAAATGTGCTGATGATTTATCATATCAGCCTGGTAGTTGGCAATACACAGGCCCAGAGAGGCACAGGTAAGTTTGCCCAGTACACCCAACCTCCTGGTTTCCTTACAAGGAGGTAAAGAACTTGGGTGTCTAGATGCCATGGATCTGTCATGGGTACGATCACCACTAAATCAGTCCCAGGCTGGTTAGCATAATGAGGCTTGTCAGATGGAAAGGAGTATATTTTGTCAGCCTTTCGTGGAACAGCTGGTATGGTGTTTGGCCCAAACCAGGCTGCATAAGTAGCATCCTCCAATGATGGATACCAAGGAGAAATAATAGCAGAAGGTGATTCTAGCATTTCCAGAAAATTCTGAAGGTTCCTTTTAGTGGAATCCTGTTCCTCAAAAGTAAACCCCATGGCAGCTTGTATTTGCTGCATCATGGTAAAATAAGAGGGATCCTCTGTAGGTGACTGCGGGGTGTTCACCAGAGTGTCCTCAATGCATTAGAGGATACTGTAGAGCTGGTTCCATGTGTAACCCCTAGATGGCGCTATCCCAGGGGCTACTACCCCTGCCTGATTTGCCACTAACAGGTTGAGGGGCCTGGATCCAATGGCCGGTGCCTCCACCCAGAGGTCAGGGTTTGCAATAGTTAAACTAACTTGGTCACAGCCCTCTGGGACACTGCAACCCCTTTCTTCCCACTAGTGGCCCACACAATATATCAAATTACCTTCACAGTATACACTTACCCCCAGGTCTGGTTCGGCACTGGGACCTCCTGTGAAATGAGATACAAGTGCAACAATCACAGTACAGTACTTTAACATGAGCAAATACCTCAGGCAGTATAACTTTGCTGAAACAAGCAGCTCTGATTTATTTAGGGGATATAACAAGGACAGGGGAAATCAGGTTAATTAGCTTATCACTCTAATAATCTACCTATGGCTCTGTGCACGGGCCTATCCCTATCAGTTACTGTCCCTGGGTACCCAAGCCCTAGTGGCTAGTCAAACCGTGGCAGCTGGTAGGGCCCTTTCACCTAGAGAAAAGGAGAATTAAACAGTCAACAGTACAGTAATTCCATTTGGATTTAATGTGGCAATTCAACAGGGCGACCCTGAATTAGTACTCCACGACCTCCAAATAAGATAGGGTCCTTCAATGTCAGCAAGGCTCACTTGAGGTGCACAAACCTCTTACACATCCATATAAAAGAAAGCACTATACCAGGCAGGCTGCATCTGTATCCGATCGCAATTACTGCACAATACCGGGAGAACACACAGCAGATTCAGTTCCTGACAGACCGAGTGTAATTTTCAGCAATTCCTCCAGTCTTCTACAGGGTGAGCCTGGTTTCTACTCTTCAGAGATCCTTTGATTCTTTTCACAGGACGGATTCAGTCCTAACAAGCTGCAGACGGAACTCTGGGCCTTACACGTTTTTGACTAAAACTGCACACTGAAAAGCACAGGCTCCTTCCTTCTTCACTGCCAAAGCTCAACTGAAACTCCAACCGACAAAACCGGGCACTTCCTTTGAGTTCCTCCCAGTTCTTGACTGGATTGGCTGTCACTCACAATAGACTGCTGCTGTTGGTCCAAAAAGGTGCTGAAGTCTAAACTACATCTCCCAGAGTCACTGCCCACTACAATCCTCTTGTGGCTGGCTCAGATTATGAGTCCAAGTTCTGATTAGTCAAGGCACCATTTTAGAGCTAGCACACACTGATTGGTCCAGTTCAGCAGTTCAAAACTAGAATGGGAACTAGAGACACAGCTCTGACTGCAAAGAAAGCAGGTTAGACAAACTGTAATTTCATTATTACTCTAAATAATTTCTGGCAAACAGTTACATCTTTCAGATAGGTTCCTTTGCACTCCTAGTGACTGCAAAATGAAGTGAATTGGCAGCAGCTCGAGTGGTACTCAGAGAAGCACACAGTCCCCCCATACAAACTAATTATGTCTGCAAGCAGACAGCTCTTAAAGAGACAGTACCAGAGGCTCTAAAAACACTCACTGATAAATGGCTTAAATGCCAAACACCATTCAGGCTTGGAGCATTCAAGCAAGCTCCTGGAAGTCTTTTGGGAACCCCCATTTGCAGGGGGGTTACACATGCACACACTGGCTGTCCTCAGCACAGTTTTCCTCCCCCTCCATTATCAGGTCAGTATTGTATTAATACTCATCATCTGATCTCTCATCAACAGGAATGGAGGACCCTGCCAGCGACATCAGCTGCTGCAGGGGAGGTCTGTTACACAATATACTAGGCTGCAGCGTATACGGGGTCAGTTGTAGTAGCAGTCCCCATCGATAGGACCACTGTATGTGGAGGCAGACCTGGCAACAGACACCATATCATACCTGAAAAAGACAGGAGTACTGCCTATACATCAATGCCACTTTGAATAGCGATCGTGACTGCACTAGTCAACGGTGGAGGTTCAGTCTCCCAATGACTATGGCGACGTACCAGCAGTATTTCGCCTGGCAATGTCTACACTGAGTCCAGACACTGATGTCTTGTCGATGTTCGGGAAGGGCACTGGTCACCGCCGCCAGAGCGAATGGCGACAAAGTTTGGGACATATCTGTAGTCCGCAGCGGCAACCTGCACATCACTAGGAAGCCTTATTCTTACCCTGATGTTTGTGGCTCCCAAAGGAGGATCTGCCTTGGGACTTTGATGACTGATTCGGTCAACGGGTTAGATGATGCGGATTTGCCCTTTAGCTGCTGTTCTATTGTGGCCAAGGTTTTTTTAAAAAGCAATTTTTCCAGTGCCCCCTTTCTGCATTGCCTGGTAGCAGAGATGAATCCCTGGCAGATCTCATAGGCTTTTACACTGTAAGAGAGGCCTAGGCAGCAGAGAGACACACACTTTTGTGCATGTCGTCCTTGTAGATTCTCTTCACAGTTGCCATACCAAAAAAGCGTAGACTGTTCATTCGGCTGCATGCAGGTCACTGAAAATCACTAAGACAGTGATTACTGTTATACATGAAAAAAAGAAAATGCAGACTTTTTTAAAGTGGTGTTTCCGAAGGCAGGTCTGATAAGTCCAATCAACAGCGATGAAATAACTGAGGAGAGGTGGGACCAACCATGTTTATGTCGACGCTGGCACACAAAGTCATCACAAGCAACCCCTGGCTTGCAAAGTTTCCATGTGGTCCTAGCGCTGATGCGGGTATTTATTGTTTACTGGGTAAGGGCGCTGATCCCAGGGACCATTTCCAGGCACGACTCTGGCCATAAAGATGGCACAGTAAGTGATACATACAGTACAAAATACAGATTGGAGAAAAGGAAGTAGCTACATGGAATACATTGAGTACAGTTGATATTAGCAAGTGTAAGAAGTACAGTTGGTCTCGGACAGGATACAATATAGTTGCAAAGGTGTGGCCTGATCAAAGAGATCCTCAAAGATTATACTGTAGCTGGGTAGTGAAGTTAATCTTTTTACCATTTCGAAATGCAGCATCAGCAATACATCAGCATAAACAGACAATATCCATTCATGAGGTACAATAATAGGCAATAAGGAAACTTCTAAATGTTATTTTCTCAAGATCCTGAAATATGATGCGAGAACATGAATACGGTTTAGTTAAGCCATTTCAACCACTTCAAGTGTGTAGCATACAACAATGATTCTGAAAGAGATGCTCCATTCCTTCCCCTAGCTGGTCTGGCCCTGGTCTATGTATATACTATAGCTGGTTTGTAAGAGCCAGGTCACCCTCCTGCATCTAGCGGTATATGACATCTTGTCCAGGAGAGCACCCACGTTACGCCATGACTACCTGTACTGTACTGCACTAACACTAGTCACCTTGCCATCATGGGTCAGGGCGATGGGGATCAGGCACCATAAACCCATACCCTAGGGCACCATTAAGATGAGACCACACAGAAAGGAGACTGTCCATACCGAAGCTGGGATCACGCATGGTAGTATTTTATAATTTAGCTGCAAGATGGCACACAGCTCTCTGGGCATTCCCTGGCCAGAACTTTTTCGAAATGGTATGCGCATATGCATACATGGCATTACATTCTTCACCTAGTTCATGCCTTACATACAACTCTACTTCACTGTATTCCTAGTGCTTTACATATCTCTCCCCACCACTAGTGTGCATCCTTCACTATTGCTGCTACTATATTCTGTCTGACAGTACCCAGCTGCTTGTGGGGCCTGTTTTTTTTTTTATTTAGTCCTTGTTAACTAGGTAAGGCACTAGGCACAACTGCCTGCTTTCAGAGGCGACTCTGGAGCTTTGGGCTGGTCAAGTGACTTGCTCAGAGTCACACAGTATGCAAGTGGAGCTTGTGGGAATCAAATCCATGTCTGCAGGTACCAAGCTCATTCCTCTAACCTCTAGGCCAGGGGTTCTCAAATGGTGAGGCCAGCCTCCCTGGGGAGGCCCCAACCTGTTCCAGGGGAGGCTCATGCAAGTCTGAAAAAGTACTGTATTTAAATTTTGAGTTTTATATATTTTGTATGAAGAGATGAAGCAAACTGAAGGAGGATAATAGTAGGTGAATTTAGTGTATTTATTTCCTAATAGATGACAAGGGAAGGTGAATGAGCCAAGGCTCATCTCAGGTGTAACTGGGGAAGGGTAGGGAGTGAATACATTTCAAAAGGTAACTGCAAAACAATCAAGAATACACAATGAACAATAATGCAAACAAATATGAACAATAAACTAGTAATGAGTGGTGGTAATTGATCAATTTGTAGACTGATGAAGAACAGCCCAAATACAAGGGCTGAGCATGAAGTGCTAAAACAATAGTAGGAAGGAGCAAAGTAATCCCAGAGAAGTTGCTTAGGAGCAGGGAAGGAGGAGAGGCAAAAGTATGTGGGAAGGTTATTTCATATAGAGAGAAACAAAGAAAGTAGTCTGACCCATGAAGGTACTGCAGCAAGGGGTAACAATGGTTTAAGAACGAAAATGGCAGAGCAAGTAGGCTGGCCTGTGTTTATGTGTGTGTGGGGGTTACATAATCTGAATAACAATATTTATTTTATTTGTTATTCAGATAACAATCTTGAGTACAGGAGCTCTTTTTCTCAAAGTTTCACGTCAGTATAAGACAAAGAACTGAATGTGAGCCAAGTACTAAAAGGGATTTCAATACATTCATGGTGTACTGCGCATAGTACAGTATGTTATTTTTCTTTGGGGAGGCCCAAGATTATTTCAGTTTTTAAGGGAGGCTCAAAATCTTTTCCATGGATTTGGGGAGGCTCACTGTGACAAAGTCTAAGAACTATTGCTCTAGGCTATATAGCCAGCCCAACCCATGTCTAAAACAAGTTTCCAGGACTGCCCCCTGAAGTAAAGAGGCACACTTGAAAACTGGGTCTCCTTCAGCCCTACTAACCCTAACCTCCCTTCCAAGACCATTTTTGTGGTGGCACACTCCTAAGGCAGGGCAAACAATTACCTGAGCAGCAAACTGTACCATACGCATGTCTCAATGTGCCCAGTAGGACAACAGTTATGGAAAGTGTATCAGCATATATTTTATTTATTTATTTTTTGATAACCAGGTAGGTGCACTGGACAGAAAAGTGACTATTTTCAGGCACGACCCGGGAGGTTAACAACACAGAGAGATACAAATTACATAGCATACAGTGTCAGGAGATATGCAATATATCACACCAAGAGAGTGAGACAAGATTTAGACAAATATTGGTACAAGGCACGTAAAGGTATAAATTATACAAATGGAGATAAGTGCTCATATGAAGACTGACATAGTAATATCACCATATTTGATGCATACAAGGAAGCAAATAACAGGGTAAATCATCACAACTAAGAGGATAAAGCATGGTTTGTCCAGCTATGCATGCCTGTTTGGCACTACACTGACCACCCTAGTAGCCCAAAAAGCAGACTTCTACATTTTGCCCCTCACACACGTGGGGACTTAACCCCAACCCTTCCCTGGCCCTATCCTACCTGGCGCCCATTCATTTGGCTACCTTTCAGGGGTTTCATTATAAACTGTCTAGGACTTTATGTAATGAGCATTTAGATTTAAAAGGTGAACTTGCAGTTTGCTCTGCACATAGAAAACCACTCTCCTTGATGTGCCTCTCGAGGTGGTCTCCGCTCCTCTCCAGTTAAGTTCTATGGCCTCCATCCTTCCAGCTGCTCCCAATGTTCTTCTTCTCTAGAAACCAGGCACAAGGGGACCAAGGCTCAGTCACAGCCAGAAAGGCTGGACTACTACTCTCTCTCCCAGGCTCTAAAAAAACCCAGCTGGCCAGGCCAGTACCCTAGTGCCTTCTCCCTATACAGAGTATTGGGAGGGGGGGGGCACGCGCACAACTATGCTTATTCATGCTCTAGTTTCCCTGCTTTTACCTAAGTGAAGCCACTCAAGCATGAAGATCCAACATCCCTTCTCAGGCAACCCCTAAAAGAACAGCTTCCAGGGTCTGGCTTAACCTCTTCAAGTGCTCTCTGGTAACCTGCCTCGATTCAACTAAGGAGTGAGGCTGGCTGCATGTTGTTCTTACTACCGACATTTAAAAAAAAAATAATTACCAGTATATCTCCATCTTGTTTATAGTAAACCGTTACTTATGTCAGAATCATGGAAACTACAGCTGTGGTTGCATTAGACAATCCAGACAGAAGGGAAACTGTTCTAAGGTTTCAGTAAACCGACAGCTGTTCACCAAAGTGGCACCATTCATATTTACTGCCTTTCCCAGGCAGTTCTATAAAGCATCTAATGAAGGCTGACTGTATGAGGGAGAGAGAGTGTGTGTGTTGTGTGTGGCACAAAATAAAGCCCCACTAAAGTGCACATTCATAATGCTAGCAAAGTGGTATAGTCTGCACCAGCAACAGTACGTGCTATATTAGATGAAAGACATGTATACTTTACAATACATGCAGGTCAAACATTTTTATTTTTCCCCTTCACACTTGAGTCGATGGGACCAACTGTCATCCGGTCCCAGACACTTAAAAACTTCGGTAAGAAAAGTGCAAAAGTGAATCCAATGGATAAATGTTTTTCTATTGGTTTGCTGGGGAGTACTATTGGTCCTCAGAAATCACCAAACAGAAATGGGGGTGTCTGATCACCAATAACGGACAGAGAAAAAATCAAGGTGGGAAACGTGAAAAGTACAAACGTATGAGTCTCGAGAGAACCAGTAACTCAGTATAAGAGGAGGTATAAAGAATTTTTTTTTAAAGAACAATGTCTTTCTTTTAAAAACTGTTGGCATACATTTTTCAGAAACATAGGTAAGGCAAAGTGATACACTGTTCGGATAAGTGACCATTTGATGGTGCCTATCCCATGAACAGGTGTGTTTTGTTTCAACTCCTTTCACTCCCTGTTTGTAGTTAGAACTGAGGCACATTGATCAAATGGCTTGACTTCCCCATCTGGAAACCTGGCTTTAAAAGCAGCCGTGCATATTACAGGGACTGCTGACATTGTTTTTTTTATTTAAAAAGAAATTATTAAGGGACCTTAATGGAAGCTGATTATTCATATTTTTATTTATTTGTTTATTTTTAAATCAGAAAATTTCAGGTGCCCGCTAATAACCACACCTGTGATTTTCTTCTCCTCCCCCATGTCATCCAGCTTCCCAGACATTCTAAAACAAATATCTATCATCATCAAATTAATTTAATTGGGAGCTGTTGTAACAATTTCAATTTAGCCACCATAAAGCCAAACATTAAAAAATCCCAAGTATATAAACTGACAGAAGTAAATAGTGCTAGTACAGGCTTTTATGATTTTGTGCGATTCTGCTTAGCCTTCTTCGTGCAATCCATCACACTGGAGCACTGGGTTAAAACTTCTCATTCCCAGGACCACTGCAGATCACACAAATCCTGAATGTGATGCACTCCCTCGGGTATATTACTAAATAGCAGCTCCCTACTGGCCAACTGCAGAGCAAGACTCTGTGGTTGTTTCAGAGAAGACCAACTGACCAAGACTCCTCTTGTAGTCGGCGCATGGTGCAATGCAACAGCTAGTACAGAGAGGGTTTCTATTTCAGAGCAAGACTTGGTGGTTTCACAGAACACCAACTGCCCAAGACCCTTACACCCAGAGTTGTGGTGCCATGCTACAATTAGCATGTGGAGTGGACATAAAGACAGTACTGGCCTTCAAGGTAAGCCTGGAAATTATTTCTACATAGCAACGGAATTCCTATAAATTAGTACAGTTGCACAGCCTTACTTGTTGGTCTCTATTTGTGAGGTGATGAAGTGGGACGGATCTAGACTCCCTACTAACCTGAAATTACAATGTTACTATTTTATGCAAGACTAAAGTCTCATTCTCTCTCTAATGGGCCATTTTTTATTTATGTATTTATTTTATTTTTTTTACTTACTTTGAACTGCAATTATAAGCTTGTATTTATAAAACAGCTATGTAAAACTGGAGTGATCTGACTTGCTGCCTACACTCTCTGACCCTTGGTTTTATTTTGCAGGGCCACACTACAAACTAAAAAAGAAACACCATTTTAGCTACACCCAGTTCACATACTCACTAGCCATAAATAATAGGGCAGCTATTTTACCACAACTACCACTTTTATCACCGAATTCCCCTACCACAACCACCACCAACTAATAAATCCTTTGGAACTCACTTTTCTAACTCATTTTATATTAATTTACATATATTCTGTCACAATCACTAACTTCACTACATACAAAAACTACCAGTCCATTTCATTACCCACACCAGGGAAGACTAAGGGAATCAGTAATTGTACAGTGTCACTTTGAAGGCCCTCACAGCCACTTTCTTACCATTTCTACCCACTCACCATAAACCGCCCCTCCTTACTTTCCCATCAGATGTCCAAAAACAGAACAGCATAGCTCAGTTGTCCCTTCAGACTGAAAACCGACAATCAGCTGAATGTCAGTTTTCAGTACAGAGAGTATACCATGCTATGTGATTGACTTGCAGCCCCCCCAAGAAGACTTGCATTTGCGAAAGAGTAGGGAAGCACTGGGATATAGAATCCATCAGTTGGGAGGATAGGGAGGGGTAGTCTGCAGCAAGGGACTCCAGCTAGAGACACCTGTCAAGATGCAGTTGCAGCCTTACCTTTGTCTCACTCAGCCTCAGGCAGCCATTTTGAAGAAGGTTAAGCATACAACACTGACTCACATGTGAGTTCTGGGGCTCAGTGAGACAGAAACTGCCCCAGTCATGAGCAGCACTCTTACCAGAGACACTCCTCAAATACTTCTTGGCCCATTACTATTAACGTAAAAAGACTTCCGCCTTCCACATGAAAACAACAACCAGCCCCTCCCAAAATAAAAAGTTAAAAAAAAAACACTAATTTAGTGACACCTGGTGGCCAGATACGACAGTTCACAACCTGTTTTGAAGAACTATTTAAAACAGAGGCTTGTCGATTTAAATGATCTTTTTTAACTTACCAAGTTTATACTAGGAGCCATTTTATGTGTGTGATAACACACTCCACAGTGTGCAGTCAGTGGAATATATGCACCTTTCTGGGCATCTGAAGGAAGTCAGCATCACTCCATGAGCAACAGCACCCAGAGGCATATATTTATTCCCAAACAACCGCACCCCATGTTGAGCGTCTTACTTTTTTTCATGACTCAAAACAGACACCATATTGGATGGCAACAGCTGTATCCATCGACACTCCTGGTTTAAAACGTAATACCCTGTGCGTGCGTACACACACCATTTAAAGACCTCTCACAAAAAATAAGAGCAAAACATGGCATATGGCGTACATGACGAAGGAAGGAAGGCAGGTGTAAATGCAGGTAAGTGGTGTCGGGAATTAATCCTAAAAGGGTCAGGTTTGCTGGCCCAAAAGGTTTTTTTCTGCTTCATGAGTTTATGCTTTTAACTACTTAGTCCTCTAGAAAGGAATGGTGTCTGCTCTGTGGTTCACACTCTAACCTGATTTCCTGCTTTCTGCATTTACATATCAATTTTAAACACTCATAATTCTGTCAGATATAATTGGAGTTAAGTAACTTAGGTGCCATTTTTCTCAGCTCAGTGAGGCCTTTTTAAATGACAGTAGTCATGTCGTGTTTGTGAAAGAATTCTGCAGACTGATTTTTTTTCCACTGTACATTCCATTTATGAGTTTGAAAGCCCTTGTTTTATGGAAAACTGCACATACAGTATAATACACAGCCCTTCCAAGCTGCTTACTATTCCCCCCTCCAAGTAAGATTTCATTGCATGTTCTGAATTTTCTTTTCAAGTACATTAAAATACTTTTTTACTTCATGGTCCACCAACATAAATTTGGAGGCAGGCAAGCCAGAAATGATTCACCTAGAGTCGAGCCATAGCCGAAGCAAAGGGCTGGCTTGACTCTATGACCCAAAGCACGGGCCAAAACAGGGCTGCTGCAGGCTGTTCTCTACAATACTGACAACTCCTGTCATTCAACTCATGAAGGACTCTAAGTTTCTGCTTCAGCACTAACTGCTCGGGCTGACAAAAATGCTCACTTTGCTCATACCTGGCTCAGCTTCACCTTGACTCTCCACTGCACACAGATGTCAAGTTGAGCCAGAGCCTGGCACTCAAGCCTACCTTGGCTTGCTCATTTCTATGCGAATTCTGATGTAAACAGCTGCTGCGGTCATCCTGTGGGCAGAACTGCACTTCCGCTGCTCGCTCTATGCGAGACCAGACCAGAGTTTGATTCTCACAACCTCCACTTGCATACTGTGTGACTGAGCAAGTCACTTAACCGCCCAGTGCTCCCAGGTCGCCCCTGAAAACAGGCACTTGTGCCTAGTGGGCCTTACCCGGTTACCAAAGACTAGTATGCAGTATCCCGCTCCTACCACTCTCTTTGTACTACTGTGCATTGCCAACAAATGTCTTGCTGACCTCTGCCATTTGTCAGCAATGCTCAGTAGTACATAGACAATGGTAGGAGTGGGATACTGCTTATGGGTAGCAGTGTACATCACAAGTTACGACGTGGTAGCATTAGGAAGTAAAAAGTATTTTAATGCACTTGAAAAATTCAATGCATGCCTGATCAGGGGGACAGCCAGCAGCCAGGGAGTGCTGTGTTATGTGTAGTTTGCCTCTAAAGAAAAAAAAAAAACAGAACTAGCGACAAAATGTTACACACTGTACCCCTGCCTTTTTGGACTGGGCACGGTATGGTATGATCAGAGTAATAAAGATGTCTTCTCTTCATGGCCTGGCTATTTTTCCAGCTGAATGATGGATTCCTATGCCTAAATACTTTAAAGCCGAACTGTACAACCACAACTTCCAAAATACCCAGCACATCCATGCACAACATACATATCTCTGCCTCAGCTGATACAAATCCTTTTACTTTTAACAAAAGTCCATCTTTACACAGAGTTTTTGTTACTTTAAGAAGGAAAGATTTTAATCTCTCTGAAATATTCATGATGGCAAGTTGGACTGTCCTTCAACAAGCTGATGCAGCTTAGTGTCACTATCCTGAAGTCAGCGTCCCCAAACCTGAATGCCTAGGAGAGGCAATCAAGTATGCAAAAAGACACGCCACAGTGTCCGTTACAAGTCCTGAACGGCATGCCTAAGCGCACTGTGAGGCACAAGGTGTCTACATCTCGTGCCTTCAACCACTTGGAAGTGCAATTCAGGAACTCTAACCCACACCCTTAAGTGTTTTATTGCCTTATAAAATGGGCCTATTGTAACAAAAAAAAAGTTTAACATATGTTTAGCAGTATAGTTATTTCTGAACTGCACAGCTCTGGAGTTGCCAATCAGGATTCTCCCTACCCGGGTTAACCCCTTCACTGTGCTGCAGATGCACACGGCTTGCTATTTGGGCCTTACCGTTATCTGACACTGAATCCAAAAGGTGTTGCTGTGACCAGCGCAAACCGGGTGGTGCAATCACAAACAGGCAACCAGCCCAAAGTACAAAACAGCTCTGTGAGGACGTGACTGCACTCTTTTTACCTTAAATGATAAATGCAGTCCAGTCAGTGAAGGTATATCAATTGGTATTTTATTCCGAACACTGGACTGGTACACAGACAGTGCTTCAAGCTTGGGAAGGAAGGCTAAGCCTAAAGGAGCAAGCTTGGAGCATTACAGAGGCAATCACTGATATCAGATGGGTTTACTGTATCTCATTTTTGAATGGCTAATTGCCAACCGAGTGACATACCTATTTATTGTGTTCAGACGTTTGAACTTCTGCAGGTATGAGACACAGTGTTTTGTTTTTTTTTCAACATACATGGTGAAGGATCCTTTACTGGTTCTGCTATTCAAAGAGTCCAACTGTGTTCTTTATTTTTTTGTTTAATATCAATAAAATGACACCACTTGCTGTGGTAGAAGGATAAAGAGGTTATGGGGCTACATTCATTTGTGCACTAGAAGATCTGCGCCAGTACAACAGTAGTATTGTTTATGGTTTATTCCTAGCTACACTGGGGATGTGCCAATCCTGAGGCAAAAGCACTATGATAAGGCAGTTTATAAAATCAAATTATTTGTCTACAGTGCCCATTTGCTACATACATACAGATTATATGTTTTTGGCTATTTTCTCTCTAGTTTGACTTGCTTAAAGGAGCACAGAGAACCCTTTCAGCTCATATTTCTAGCTGTAAAAACACATTTGATGATTGCTTGCCATCTGTAGAATTTGTTAATGCAGCTGGTTATTAGATTTTAATAATAAAAAAAAAAAAAAAAAAAACAACATCTTTTTCTCGCTCCCGCGCTATCTCAACAGCGGCACCATCTCCAGCCCAGTTACCGTTGATGGACTTGCCGTCTCCCTCCTCCCCCTAAAAAAACACTTGCCCAGAGCATGACAGAGGTGGTGGATGGTCTGCCATGTCGCTCATGCACAAGCCTGAGAAGGGGACCAGGGCTTTTTTCTCCAGCAATGTCAAGGGTTTAGCAAGCTCAACTCTGACTAATACAGTAATTATATCGCACTTCTTTCACATTTCTCTAAAATTTGCAGGAGTGCTCCTGCTGTGTGGCCACAATCAGAATCAAACAGTTATAGTACCAGTGCTCAACAACAAAACAGCAGCTTGAAAGCCTGCAATTCATTTAACTTCATTCCATTTTCTTACTTTGCCTTTATTCAAGCATTATAACATTCTGAAGGGGTATGGTCTCATCATTCTGCCGACCTTCTGTCTCCAGTTCCTGTTTTTCTCCCAGAGTGCGCCAAGCTGCCAGCATGCAATGACGCACATGCATGCGTAGCTGGCATAAGGCCACTGCCCCTCTCCTCGTCCAGGTGCTCCCTGCTCTCCTGCCACCAGGTCTACACCAAGTGACAGACAAGAAGCACGATATACAGGTTACTCACCTGTAACGGGAGTTCTAGGAGTGGTATATGTTGTTCATCCACACTTTGTGGCAGGTTCCTTGCCGTTTTAAATGTTGCCGGAAGGTCTTCAAGCTGGCTCCTCCCACCCATCTGGGAGGTAAAACCCTCAGTTCCACCCCATGACGCCAGATCTAGCCCGCTGGAAGCCAGGTTGCGCGTCGAAGCCGGGGAGGTCAGGTGGGTTGTGTGGATGAACATGCATCACTCTTAGAACTCCTGTTACAGGTGAATAACCTGCATTTCTAAGGATGTGGATATGTTGTTCAATCCGCACTTTGTGGCAGACTCCTAGCAGTTCTCCGGGAGGAGGGAGGCAAGGCGCGCACCCCCTACTTAGGGGAATAAGGACTGGAGAACCGAGGTCCCAAAACCAGCATCCCGGCATGACTCTAGGTCAATGTGGTAATGGGAAATGAAGGTGTGTGCAGACTTCTAGGTAGCAGCCCTGCAGATTTCCTAGATAGGGGCGCCCTGGAAGCAGCCACCGAAGCAGTGGTATGGCGGGTAGAATGAGCTCTTATCCCTTTGGGAGGCTCCATGCCCGCCAACCTATAACAGAGATCTATGCAGGAGGTGACCCACCTGCCTATAGTCTGCTTGGCTGCAGGTCTGCCAGGTGCGGCTTCAGCGCAGGTGAGAAACAGCTGGCAAACCTCTCCCCGAACTTTAGCCGTTCGCTCCTTATAATAAGAGTGCGCTCTTCTAGGATCCAATATATGGAGCCTATATTCGGCCTCCGAGGTGTGATTGAACACCGGCAGAGTCAACACCAGGTTAAAGTGAAACTCCGACACCACCTTCGGAAGGAGTTTTGGGTGGTGGTGAAGGACAACCTTGTCCGTGTGGAAGACCAGATAAGGAGACTCAATGGAAAGCGCCTGGAGCTCTCCCATCCTTCTGGCTGATGTGATAGCCACCAAGAAGGCGCTCTTCCATGACAGGTGAGAGATGTCACACCTGTGCATCGGTTCGAATGGCTTGCCCATGAGCTTAGCCAATGCCAGCAGTAGATTCCACAGAGGTGGAGGTTCTTGCACCGGAGGGGATATGTGATCAAGGCCTTTGAAAAAGCACCAGACCACCTTCTCCTGCGCCACCGACTGCTTGCTGGCCCACGGCCGGTAAGCAGAGATGGCTGCCAGGTGCACCTTAAGGGTCGTTGACTGAAGCCCTAGCTGAGAAAGGGACCAAAGGTAATCCAGAATGCTAGCACAGGAAGAAGGGTCCAACCCCTTGTCTTGACACCAAATGGAGAATCTCTTCCATTTGAAGGCATAGCATTTTCTGGTCGACTCCTTACGGGACGCCTCAACGACGTTGAGGACCTCGTCGGAAAGACCCAAGGCCTGGAACTCTGGCCGCTCAGGAACCAGGCCGTTAGGTGCAGGGATTGAAGGTCCGGATGGAGAACCTTCCCCTTATCGACAGAGCAGGTCCGGGTGGGCTGGAAGCCGCCCTGGGAGCCTGGAGCTGAGGCTGAGGAGATCTGGGTACCAGAACTGGCGGGGCCTGTCTGGGGCTACCAGAATCACCTGCACCTTGTTCCTCTTCGCCTTGAGGAGCACCTTGTGGATCAAGGGAAATGGAGGAAAGGCGTAGAAGAGGCCGGGGTCCACAGCCTTGAGAAGGCATCCCCCTGCAGCAAGCCCTGATGAGGGGGGCGAGCATGAAACAGCCTCAGCTTCGCATTCTCCCTGGAGGCGAACAGGTCCACCTGAGGGCAGTTCCAATGGGAGAACAGATCTTGTACTACCTCCGGCAGGACAGACCACTCGTGAGAAGCAGCGCCTATCCGGCTGAGGGCATCAGCCAGGCTGTTGGAGGCTCCTGCCACATGGATGGCAAGGAGATCAGCCTCCAGGCTGATCACGAGACACCAGATGCGGAGAGCCTCCTTGCACAAAGGCAAGGAGTGCGTCCCGCCCTGACGGTTGAGGCAGTACACGGTTGTGGTGTTGACCGTCTGGACCTGAATCACCTGACCCCGTACAAACAGAGCGAAGGCGGTGAGGACTAGTCGAACTGCTCGAAGCTCCAGCAGGATGATGTGGCATTGAGACTCCTGAGGGGACCAGAGGCCGTGGGCTCTGAGCTCCCCCAGATGGGCACAAAGTGCCTAACCCATCAGAGAGACATTGGTCGTTAGAGTGACCATCGGCTCGGAGCAGACGAACAGGATACCCTCCTGCAGATGAGCTGGGACGAGCCACCACTGCAGGCCATCCCACATCTCCCGGGTCACTGTCACCGGCTGGTCCAGAGGACCAGAGCGCTGTGAGCACTGCCTGGCCAGTCCCTATTGCAGGGGACGCATATGCCAGCAGGCCCAATGGACCACGCTGGTGCAGGCCGCCATGAGGCCCAAAAGGCGCACGAAGTCCCGGGCAGGGCGCAACTGCCCAACCAGAAATGACTGGGCAAAGGAGGATAGGCCCTTGGCCCTGTTCGCCGGGAGCCGGCCTCTGGCTCGAAGAGAGTCGAGCTCTGCCCGATGAACTGGAATCTCACCTGCATGGCGGCATGAGTTCCGATTTGGCTCGTGATGAGGAGGCCAATCTGAGAGTAGACCTAGAGGGCCAGATCCCTGGATCACTCCCCCTCCAACCTGGAGGGGGCTTCAGCCAGTCGTCCAGGTAAGGGTACACCCGGACCCCTCGGCGCCGCAGGAATGCTGTCACCGCTGCCATGCAGTTGGTGAAGACCCTGGGAGCTGGAGAGAGGTCGAAGGGCATGGTCCGGAACTCAGAGAGATCCCTCTGCTCTGAAGCGGAGGAATCGCTGATGAGATGGACGGATTGGGACGTGAAGGTCCAGAGAACAGAACCACACGCCTGGTTCCAAGGACGGAACGATCTGAGCCAGAGTGACCATCCTGAAGGTGCGAGGCCTTAGGAACTTGTTCAGGTCATGCAGGTCGAGAATGGGGTGCCAGCCCCCCCATCCATTTTGGGACCAGGAAGTACGTGGACACAAACCCTGGGTCTGGAGGAGGGTCTGCCACCTCTCTGATCATCTCCTTCTAGAGGAGCTAGGCAATGTCGGCTCAATGAGCCGAATGAGAGGCTGCGGAACCCGTAGCCCCCCATGAGGCAATGGCTCGATAGGGAGGGAACTGCTCGAATTCCAGAGGCAGACCCTTACCGACCACTTCCAACACGCAGCGGTCCGTGGTGATAGTGGACCAGGCTTAAAGGAAGAGTAGGAGCTTTCCCTCCATGGGGGGAACCCAGGGAGGAGTGACGAGGTTGGGGGTGACACCCCTCAACCCATCACTGGGCAGGCTTGGAGATAGGGCCCGCTGAGGGACCTCCTGGACCCTTGGCCCCAGGCTTCCTACTAGAGGAAGCGGCAGACTTAGCCGTAGGGCGCCAAGTGTAAGCCTGCTGGCCCTGATGCTGGTGTTGCTTGGCTGGACGTGCCACAGGAGTGGAAGGGCGAAAGGGCTTATGCTGCTGCTGGCGGCCTTTGTCCTTCCAGGCAGACGTGACCAAGTCCAAGGTGGCATTGGACTTCTCGATCCTCTGGAGGTGGCCTTCCACTTCAGGCCCGAACAAGTTGGTGCCCAGGAAGGGAATGTCTGTCAGCTTGTGCTGGTGTCCGCTGTGAGGTGGAGATCTGCAGCCAAGCTCTGCAGCGCATGGCCACTGCGGCCGCTACTGACGGCACAAGAGTCACCAATGTCCAAAGAAGTTTGGAGCTGCTGTTTAGCCACTGCCCTTCCCTGATCCGCACCTGCTTGGCGTTATCTTAAGGTCTGCGGGGATGATGAATCACCTCATCCAGGGGCCCCATAAGGGCGTGTGAAATGTAGCCATCAGGGCCGGCCAGCAGCCTGGCGAAGGCCTAGGGAGGAAGCAGTGTAAACCTTCCGCTCAGAGTAATCCAATTTTTTGGATTCTTTATCGGGCGGTTTGTCCACGTCCCGAGCGTTCCCGGAACGCCAGAAAACACTATCTGTCATCAACCCCTCCGCAGAGGGGTGCTCCGAGAAACTGGAGAGTGAACCGGTGGGGACCGCGTACTTTCGAGCCATCCTGGCCGAAGGCGTGGGACAAGATGCTGGCCGCTGCCACAGCTCCAGGGCCGGGCCACAAATGGCTTCAGCCACTGGAAAGGCCTCCACAGGGGAATCCCCTCAGTCCAGTATCTCCGTAAGGGGATACTTGGCCCGTTTTTAATGGGTTCGAGTAGACTCAGATGAGCTGAAGCATACCCAGAAACAAAGATGGGCTCTCGTCCACCGACTGGCCCCCTGCAGACTCCAGGTCAAGTGGCCTGGAAAACAGGGAGGAGTCATCGTCAGACTCGGAGGAATCTGCGAACAGCTGCTGAGCGCCTGAGCCACCCTCCACCTGCCGAGGTCGATCGGGAGAGAGGGTGACCGACAACCTATGGGGCAAGCCCTAACCCGACCGAGAATCCTTGGTCGGGGCCCCAGTCTTTGGTTGTGGAGGTGGAGGTTCCACAACAATGGGTGGAGCAGCCGGTTTCGGCCGAACAACAGGCACCGGAGGCGGGTCTTCGACTACCACAAGGGGTTGTTTCAGCCATTCCGGTGATGGCCACTTAATGGCCAGAGAAGGCGATGGAGTCGGCTTCTTACCAGTCAGTAAAAGTTACTGCTACATCAAGTCCTCGTAGCACCGACACAGCTTGCACCGGAGCCTATCCTCCGAAGACGACGACAAGGACGAGCGGCGATGCTGCTTTCCATGGTGCCAAGACCGAGACCGCCGATGTCAGAGGTACCAGTTGGCCCTGGAAGAGGACCGAGACCTTCAGGGATTCCGAGGGTAGGTCAAAGAGGGAACGGAGAAAACCCGTCCCTCCTTCGGTGCAGGGACCTTAACCAGGGACTTCGGCACAGGCAAATCCTTAATAACCACCAGGGAAACCAGTGAAGAAGGGTTGTCTGCTTCTCCAGTCAGCAACCCATCCGACGGGCTGAGAAAAATCTCGACCGTGTCGACGGATGTCTTGGCCAGCTGACCCGATGTGGACACTGTGAAGCCAGTGGCCGCAGTTGCAACCTTGAACGAAGTCGAGAGTCGACGGTCCAGTGAAGGGGATCTCTCCCGCTCCCACAAACGTCGATGGTGGGACTTAACTTTAGGATCCTTCTTTCTGGACCAACTAGAATGTCCCGATGGCCCTTCTCCCTTAGTGGAGAGGGATTGGCAAAGCTCCTTAAAAGAAGCAGTGTAGGAGGAGCCCAAGGAGAGCAGGATAAATGCCGCGGCCAAGGAGGAAAAAGAAGCGGCCTGGGCCGCCTCCTCCTCGAGGGCGATCATCTGCTCCAACTGTTCCAGAGCCCGCCACAACGGACACCGCCCAACAGGCCTCCTTACACTTGATCGACGGGTACCATTTTTCGGGGCGCCCGATAAGAAGTCTGGCAGCGCAGTTGGACTTGCACAATTTGCAAGCCTGAGAATGTGCTGGCCTCATCCAGTAGACACACGTGGAGTGCGGATCGTCCAGGACATCTTCTGCCCACACGGGCACCGACGGAAGCCAGGAGTCGATTTGTCCATCGCAGCCGCGAGGGAATACGAAGACCGGAGTCTTGTAAATTTTAAAATTAGTTTTGGAAATTCCGAAGAGTGCGGATCCAGGCCTAAAACGCATGGCGCAAAGGAGGGAACCCGAGCTTCAAAGCGGTAAGGAAGATCTGGCATCATGGGGTGGAGCCGAGGGTTTTACCACCCAGGTGGGTGGGAGGAGCCAGCTTGAAGACCTTCCAGCAACATTTAAAGCAGCAAGGAACCTACCACAAAGTGTGGATTGAACAACATATCCACGTCCCTAGAAGTAGCCTCTCCCCTCGACGGAGAGCTGTTCTTGAGAGGCTCAATCCTATCTCCCCAGGCCAGCCCCCGAACAACAAGAGTCCATTTCTGTACCTGGGTCACTGATATGAGTAATAGCACTACCACTGTGCTATCGTGCCAGCCCAACTGCTTCTTCTGGAAGACAGTGAAAGCACTCTATGAGCAAGCAAGAAAAATGTTTGCCTCCAGCATATTTCTGAATAGGGTAACTTCATTTTATAAGTGATGGCAGCTGCAGCCTCACTAATGACCCACATAAGGACAGTATTACCTCTTCTCGCCTGCTGCTGATCCTTGGCAATGCAGCCCACCATTTTGTTTTTGCTGCTGCTTACCTATACTGTGTGGAGTACTTCAGGTCACTAATGATCATTACTCCCAGACCTTTCTCTTCCTCCGATGCAGATATCTGGACCCCTCCCAGGCTATACTCTGTCTTGGAGTTACTGGCTCCACTGTGTACAACTTTGTACTTCTTTGCATTGAAGCCAAGTTGCCAAATCCCAGACCACCTCCCTAGTTTTTCAGATCCTCCTTTAGGTCCTGTATCCTTTCTGCTGTGTCCACCCTCCCACAGAGGTTGGTGTCGTCCGCGAATAGGCACATTTTATCTTTAATGCTACCCCCAATATCACATATGAAGACACTGCACAGCACCAGTCCTAGCACCAAGCCCTGCAGGACCCCACTGGTGACTTTCCTGGTGCTATACAGCTCACCCACAACCACCTTCTGGGTCCTGCCCCACAGCCACTTTCACAACCATCTGGTCAGCTTCTCTTCAGCCTTGGGATCTGCCAACATTCTGGTTAACCTGTTGTGGGGTACAGAGTCAAAGGTCTTGCTGACATCCAGGTAAAGGATGTCCACCACTTGGCCCCTGTCCACCGTTTCAGTGGCTGAGTCAAAGACGTCAATCAGACTCATTTGATACGATCTCCCTCCCATAAACCCCTGCTGCTTCACTTCCTCGAGACCATCCTCATCTAGATACTCTACCAGCTTTTTCTTAAGTATGGTCTCCATGAGTCTGTGCACGATTGAGGTCAGTAACTAGTCTTGTCACTTACTGGGTCATCCCTGGCATCACTCTTATGGAGGGGCAATACATGTGCCATTCTTCAGTCTTTCAGAACCACACCTAAGTCTAGTGAACTACTGAACAGGCCAGTCAATGAATGTACCTTCAAGCTCCTCCGCCAGTTCCTTCAACACCCTTGGATGCATGCCATCCGGGCCTGGGGATTTGTTTATTAGTTTCATACTGCAAAGGCAAAAATGTGTTATTCCTTGATCTTTCAATCAATATACTGCAACCAGTTGAAATTTATCATCACGTCATGGCAGGGAATAAACAGAAATGAGGTGCAGGTTGCATCAGTAGTACAGAGAAAGTCAGAAGTGCAAATGATCCTTCTCTTGTTTCAATTCAAGTGTGTTTAACACTTTGAATTCATACTGGGGATTTTGTTTGTGAGGAGCACAAATTCATTATACCGATTAACCATGCACCATTTCCCCACACTCATATGACTCTTAAATGAAATGCCTGGTACCAACAAAATCAGTCTTCATTCAAATCAGTCAGCCTACAAACAGTACACAGTAAGCCAACTTTACCAGAGCTGGGTAACCAAGCTTACCCGTGAAATGAGATTCAAGAGTGACTGTTTTTTGCTGCAACGGTCTTCATTAATTCTATCATGATGCCTTTGATGTTACAAAATAATAGTTTACTCACCTGTAACCGTAGTTCTAGGAGTGGTACATGATTCACATCCACACACTGACAGTTCCACTGGCATGCAAGGACAGACTGGCCAGATGTCTTTAAGCTAAGCGCCTCAACCACCCGGGCGGATATATCCCCCAACTCCACTTCGTGAAATTAGATTTTGCACAGCGGAAGCAGGATCGGGTGCCTCTTACCAGGGGATGCCAGGTGGGTTGTGTGGATGTGAACCATATACCACTCCTACAACTACAGTTACAGGTGAGTAACCTATTCTTCTAAGGGCATGGATATAGTTCACTTATCCACACTCTGGCAAATTCCTAGCAGTTCTCCATGAGGAGGGGCAAGGTGCACACCCCTACATGGTGAACAGAGATTAGAGAACCAAGGTCCCAAAATGCACATTCCGGCGTGACTCGAGGTTGATGACAGTAGTGGGAAATGAAGGTGTGTGCTGACTTCCAGGTAGCAGTCCTACAGATTTCCTGTATGGGGATATCCCGGGAAGCAGCCACTGATGTCTGGCAGAATAAATCCTAATCCCTAGGGGAGGCTAATGACCAGCCAAACTATAGCAGAGGTCGATGCAAGATGTGATCCACCATGGAATCATCCACTCAGCACAGGTGACAAACAGTTGGCGAGTCAGTCTCCAAATCCCAGCTGTATGCTGAACATAATGTGAGAGTGTTCTCTGCAGGTCCATAGTATAGAGCCTGCAGCTGGCCTCCGGAAAAGGGTTAGTAATTTATGCTGATAAGTTAATCACCTGGTTAAGGTGAAATTCTGATGCCACCTTCAGGAGGAACTTCGGGCTGGGGTACAGGACAACTGTGTCCCTGTGGCAGATCAGGTAGGAGACTCCGCCGAGGCACTGGAACCCCCAATCCTTCTGACAGGCATTGGCCACCAGGAAGGCCTCTTTCGCATGACAGGTGCGATAACTCACACCTGTGCATCAACTCGAATGGCTTGCCCATAAACACATCTAGGACCTGCAGTAAGTCCCACGGTGGAGGTAGATCATGCACAGGAGGGGACAAGTGGTTAAGGGACCTGAAAAAGCACTCAACCACCTTCTTCTGGGCTACTGTCAGCATACCAGCCCGCACCCAGTAAGTAGAGATGGCTGCCAGGTACACCTTAAGGGTCACTCGCAGTCGCAGCAGCGAAAGGGGCCAGAGGTAGTGCAGGATGCTAGTCACAGGACAGGCAAGGGGCTCAAGCTCCATACCCTGGCACCAAATGGAAAATCTCTTCCATTTACAGGCATAGCACCTATGAGTTGACTCCTTCCTGGATGCCTCCACAACATGGAGGACAGCCTCAGAGAGACTTACTGCCCGGAACTCTAGCTGCTCAGGAACCAGGCTGTGAGGTGCAGGGACTGAAGGTCCAGGTACAGGACCATCCCTCAAAGTCTGTTCAGCAGGTCTGGGTGGAGAGGCAGTCACTGCACAAACCTGCTGCTGAGGTGGAGGAGATCCGGGTACCAGAACTACCTTGCCCAGACTGGAGCTATCAGGATCATCCATATCTTGTCCTTGACCAGTGCCCTGTGGATCAAGGGGACGAGAGGAAAGGCATACACAAGACCCAGGCCTCAGGCCTTCATGAAGGCAGCCCCCATCAGTGTCCCGGACTGTGTGTGTGTGTGTGGCAGGGGGTGGGGTGGACATAAAACCGCCTCAGTTTGGAGTTCTCCCAGGAGGCACATACATCTACTGAGGGTGAGCCCCACAAGGAGAACAGGTGGTACCATCTCCTGATTCAGAGACCACTCATGCAACATCGCTATCTGGCTGAGTGTGTACACCAGCTGACTGTTTTCCCCCGCGACATGACTCACCAGGAGATTAGTGCCCAGACTGTAAAAGAGGGTCCAGGTGTAGAGTGCCTCCCAACACAAGGGAAGGGAGTGTGTGCCACCACCTCTTAAGGTAAAACATGGTCATGGTATATTCCATCTGGACTTGAATGACCCAACCATTGATCAGCAGAGCAAATTCTGTCAGTGACAACTGCACTGCACTCCAGCAGGTTTATGTGGTGACGGGACTCCCTGTGGGGACCAGAACCTGTGGACTGAGTGGTCTCCCCGGTGCGCTCCCCCACCCTACCAGAGATGCATCCATCGTCAGCATCACGGTTGGCTCAGAGTGGACAAATGGAATTCCTTTCTCCAGATGTTTCAAGACCAGCCACCATTGGCTAGTCCAAGTAACCTAGGCACTGGGACCACTAACGGCCCAGCTCCCACTTAAGGGGGCGTATCCACCAGGGGCCCAGTGAACCATGCCGGTCTAGGATGCCATGTACCCCAGCAACCGTAGGAAAACCCAAGCAAGGCACAAGAGTCCAGCCTTAGATGATCGGGCAAAGGAGGTAAGCTCCTATGCCTGGTCTGCTGGGAGGCGGGGTTTGGCCCATAGGCAGCTGAACCCCAATGAACTTGATCACCTGATTTGGGACCAGTTCAGACAGGTCTGAGTTGACCAACAGGCCCAAGTCTTGGCAGGTCTGGAGAGCCAGGTCTGTGGATCTTGCCATGGCCTCTCTGGATGGACTGGCTATGATCCAAATCATCCAGGCAGGTATATACTTTTTTTCCTTTTTAAATTGAATATGCTTTATTAAAGCTCAAAATGCATGGAACAGTCTAAATGACAGAAGCCAAAAATAAGATGACATTAACATTCAATAAAATATAAAACTACCCTACTACCCCGCCCTCCCCCCAATACACATTTGTAATCATAATACAGTTAGACAGGGGTATCGAATACAGACGAGAGAAAAAAATTTACGTGAAGTTTTAGAAAAACAAAAATAAATTAATCTGAAAGGGTGGACAGCCAGGTCTCCAGAAGGCTCCATTGCTGACAATAAGAATTCCGAATTGATGCTAACATGCGTATTAACAAGGTGAAAGAGTCTAA
This sequence comes from Neoceratodus forsteri, assembly GCA_016271365.2. Taxonomy (NCBI): domain Eukaryota; kingdom Metazoa; phylum Chordata; order Ceratodontiformes; family Ceratodontidae; genus Neoceratodus; species Neoceratodus forsteri. Next base: position 1,236,321,504 of record CM057455.1, read on the forward strand.
CATGTTTCAACATAAGAAAAATAGCAGGACAAGAGGACACAGCATGAGATTAGAGAGAGGCCGGTTAACAGGTAATGTTAGCAAGTTCATTTTCACAGAAAGGGTGGTGGATGCATGGAATGACCTACCTCAGCAAGTGGTGGATATAAATACAGTGCAGGGCTTCAAACAGGCATGGGATAGGCATAAGGGAGCAATACAGACGAATATGAATAGCTAGGCCATTGACAGAGTAGCCTTTCATAAGGTACAAAAAATGGGCAGACTGAATGGGCCTTGTGGTCCTTATCTGCCGTCAACTTCAATGTTTCTAATACGTAATATCTGGCAGATCTCAAACCATTCAGTAAAAGATGGAATATTTTGATCTAGTCAATGTCTGACAATTATCTTTTTTGTTACCACAGTAATTAAACAGAAATAATATTTACTATTACCTTCTAGATTCCGGATGGCCATCCCTAATATACAATTTTGGGCGGTAAAAGAATCATTAAGTCCTAATTTGGATCTAAGCTTTTTTTTTTTTTTTTTTTTAAACTTTCAACCAAATTGATTGAGCTTTTGGGCAATCCCATAAGATATGCAAATGTGTTCCTTCTTCTGAATTACATCTGGTACATACATTTGAGCTTAAAATTCCCCATTTGTATAGTTTCTGAGGTGCATTATAAATGGCATGTTATTTTAAATTGAACATCTACACCCATCAAATGGTATGTACACAGTTTGCCAAAGTCTTTTCCATTGTGCCTCTGTGGAAGACCAGCCTAGGGTCTTGGTCCAATAATTAGGGGAAGAGGTAGGGGTACACTCTGACCACTAGGTGCCACAGATGGGCCACCACCACTGCCATACACTTAGTAAAGACCCTTGGAACTGAGAATAGACCGAACAGCATGATCTGAAGCTGGCAGAGGACCCACTCCTGCCTCAGAACCGGAAGTACTAACGGTGGGACCAGTGGACAGGAATGTGGAAGAACTCCCTGGAGGTTGAGGGAGCAGAACCACATGTCCTGCTCCAGGGATGATATAATCTGGTTCAGAGCGTCTATCCAGAACTTGCGCTTCTGCACGTACTAGTTAAGATCGTGAAGATCCAGTATGGGCGACAGCCACCACCCCACCCCCACAAATCTGTTTCAGGATCAGGAAGTACCTTGACATGTAACCCTGACTGACCAGGGTGTCCAGGATACAGGCTACAGCTCCTTTCACAAGGAGCTGAGCAATGTCCTACCTGAGGGCGAACAGTGCGTCTAGAGACACTTCGAAGTGCGTGGAGGCTGTAGAGCAGCAGAGCCTCGAAATCGAGAGACAGACTTCTGCCCACTACATCCAACACCCACCCACTTGTCCGCTGTGACTGAGGACCAGAGTGACAAGAAGAGACATAGTACGCCTCTGATAAGGAAAGCAGTTGGGGACAGATTGGGGGGGATGATAACCCCCCAACTGTCACTGGGGCATTGGTGGCCATTGCTGGAGGGGCACCACAACCCCTGTCCCCCCCCCTTGGACTTTAACCCGCGGAATTCTTGGGGCACCAGGTCTGAAATGCCCCTGGGGAGGCTGTGACTGGAAGGACCGGCTCTGAAAAGTCAGTTTCTTAGGCTTTTTTTTTTTTTTAGTTCCTTCTGGGACAAGGCCACAGAATCCAGGGTGGCATTGGACTTTTTGATCTTTGTGATCTTTGTGAGATGCCTATCCGCCCCAGGGCCAAAGATGTCATTGCCCAGAAGGGGGGGGCATCCGCCAACCTCTAATGGGAGTCTGCCATGAAGGTGGACAAGAGCAGCCAAGCCCAGTGATGCATGGAGACAGCCGCTGGCACCACATGGGCACAAGTGTCACATATCCAAGGCTGTTTGGAACTTGTGTTTAGCCAACAACAGACCATGGTGTCTGATGAGTTCCACTGCAGCTTGCTGCTCTGGATGGAGGTGGGAAGGACACTATTGAACGTGCCCAGCATGGAATGCCCATAATTTGCTACCATGGCAGCATAGCTAGCCTGCTGGAGACCCAAGGTAGCTGCAGCGTACTCCATTTTAGCGATGCGGTCAATCTTATAGGACTCCTTATCCCAGGACCTGTTCACGTTCCCCTGGTGTCCTGACTTATGGAACTTTGAGTCCATAACAAGACCTTCAGCCAACAGGTGGTCAGAAACCCCCAAAAGGGAGCCTGTAGGGACCGTATACTTGTGGACTACATGAGCTGAGGGTGCTGGGCAGGACACTGGTGCTGTCAAAGCTCCACGGCCAGTCCCAAGATGGCCTCAGTCACAGGGAAGGCAACCCCTGGGATTCATCCCGTTCCAACAGGTCCTTAAGAGTGTACTTGGCCCTCTTCTGGACAGGTTCCAGTGGGACGGCCATGGACTCCGTAATCAAGCAGAACAGCACCCTAAAGAGACAGATTTATGGTTGGTGGAGGACTTGTCGACCGTGCCATGGTCGAAGAGCGGAGTCCCAGGAGAGGCCATGGATTCCTGATCAGAGTCATCCAATGACGGCCCTCAGACATATTTTGCTGTGCATCTCCTGGGACTCATCACCCAGGCTGATCCTCACCAACAGGTAGGCGTCCTGCATATCTAGGGAGCACAGCCAGTTGCTCTACTTGAGCAGTGGCAGCAGGCCTGGAAGAGTGACCATGTGGAATTTTTTGTACTGAATATAAAGATTGAGGTCTTTGAGATTTAGAATAGGCCTCAGATCTCCGCTTCTTTTGGAGACCAGGAAGAACCTGGACTGGAATCTACTGTTCTGCCACTTGGGCATTGGCTTGATGGCCTTTTTCCACAGAAGGGACTGTACCCCCTCCTGAAGAACCATTACATGGGCCAGAGGGTAGGTGGAGGGTATCTGATGAGTCTCTGGGGGTGTTCTACAAGCTCCAGAGTATGACCCCTTTCTATAATCTGGAGAATCCAGACATCTGAAGTTATGGTTCTCCATTGGTTGAGATGGAGGGAGAACTGACCGCCAACCACCACCTCTTGGTCGGGGACCGGATGAGGGGGATCTTGCAAGGAGTCAGGCAGAGGTGGATCTGGCCGATGGGGCTGAGCCATTGCCCCTGGATCGTTTCACGACAGGGACCATGAAAGAAGGGAAAGGCAAGGCAGAAGTGGTCTTCCATTTGCCCTGGAGACAGGAGCCCACACCGGACTTGTGGGACACCTCACAAAAGGATGGGTGCTCTCTGCTACTGGGCTGGGTATGGTAGAGCGAGTGGACAGACTTAGCCCTACCAGAGGCCTGTAAGTCGTTAAAGTCCTGGACATCTGGCATGAAGAGCTTTGAGCCACTGAAGGGGGCATTTAGCACCTCTGTTGAACATCCACTGTGAAGCCAGAGACACTCAGTCAGGTGTGCCTATGAAGGCAAATATCTGTGGCAGCAGCCCTGGCATCAGTATCAAAAATGTCATACAAGGCCCCGAGGAGGGGTTTACCAATATCCTCAGTGGCCGGTAAGGACTTGAGAACCTCCTGTTTCTGGGCACTTTCTGGGATGACTTGGGCAGCCACTTTGCCCTTCCACCAGATGGAATTTTGGTACTTGACCACGTGGGATAATTAGCAATCTGAAGTCTTTTATCCCAAAGGTCAATCCATCTGGATTCCCTGTCAAGGGGGAAGGAGCTACAGTGCTTGAGTACCTTGGACTTGTCATGCGCTGCTCTGATAACTACAGAGTTGGTCTCAGGTTGGGCAGCATAAGAGAGCAGGCCCTGAAGGGCAAGATAGTGTTTGTCTGCCCTGCAAGGCATGGCAGGAACCATGACTGTGTCATGCCACACCGCAGTGGTGGCATTCCCTCAGAGCTTGAAGAATAGGAGGAATGACCTTAGAAGATGATTCTGGGATCTCCAAGAAGTCAACCAGCTCTCTCCTGGTGGCATCCTGTTCCTTAGTGTGGAAGCTCATAGTTGTGGACAGCTACTTCATAGAAACATAGAATGCGTCACCAGATAAAGGCCTCTTGGCCCATCCGGTCTGCCCTAGTTACTCTATCACCTTGACCTATTCGGTCACTAGTCCCCCTCCCTTTTGTTCACAAGATCCCGCTGTGTCTAGCCCATGCTTTCTTGAACCATGTAATTGCTCCCAACCCCACAACCTTTGCTGGAAGCCTGTTCCACTCGTCCACTCTTTCCATTAAAAAGTGTTCTCTCATTTCCTCTGAACCTCCCTCCTCCTAATTTCATGGCATGTACCTTCGTTCTTGAGCATCTTTTCACCTTTGGAAAATGCTCCCTTCTTGTACCTTGTTCTTCCCTGTGACGTATTTGTATGTTTCTATTATGTCCCCCCTCCTCCTCCTATCCTCCGGTGAGTACATGTTCAATTCCTTCAGCCTTTCCTCATAGGTTTTCTGATGCATGCCCTGCACCATCTGGTTTCCAGATCCTTCTTTAGGTCTTGTATCCTTTTTCTACTGTGTCCACCTTCCCACAGAGCTCAGTGACATCTGCGGACAGGCAAATTTTGCACTTAATGCCATTCCCAATATCGTTTATGAAGGCACTGAACAGCAATGGTCTGAGCACTGAGTCCTACTGTGGGACTCTACTGGTGGCCTTCCTAGTCCCCCCCCATGCTCTGGGTCCTGCCCATAAGTCAGTTTTCCACCCCATCTGGTCAACTTCTCCCCAACCTTGAGATACACCAACTTCATTATCAACCTGTTGTGGGGTACAGAGTCAAAGCACTTGCTGATGCTCAGGTAAAGGATGTCCACTGCTTGGCCCCTGTCCACTATTTCAGTGACCCAGTCAAAGAAGTCAATCAGGTTTGTCTGACACAACCTCCCTCCTATAAATCCTTGTTACCTCTCATCCTGGAGACCATGCTCATCCAAATACTCCACTAACCTTTCTTTAAAGTATGGTCTCCATGAGCTTGCACATGACTTAGGTCAGACTAACCGGTCTGTAATTCCCGGGGTCATCCTTGGGACTGCTCTTATGGAGGGGCACTACATGTGTCGTTCTCCAGTATCACACCTGACTCCGATGAACTACTGAACACGCCCGCCAAGGGATATGCAAGCTCCTCCACCAGTTCCCTCAGCACCCTTATACTGCAGTAATTTAGCTGAGGTTCCTCAAGTTTGAATACAAGCCAACAACAATACTATAATTAACTATTTTCCCTACAAAATGAAAGGCACACACACACACAAATGACCTCCATTCAGACTTGGGATGCTCCTTCTTGTTTATTTTTTCTCCGTCACTTGACATTTTGTGCATCCTGGTGACAAACCACTGTGGTTATGCTCCTCCGTATTCATTAATAATTAGTGGAAATGAATGACAGACAAGTGCTGTACAGTGCTGGCTTTCATTCTCCCATTTCCATTTACAACTGCCAAAACGGTCTGGTATGTTCTTTTGTGTAAAACTGCAGATGTCCTCTTATCATTAATCACAATTCTAATACATTCCAGATGAATAAACAATTTCGGCACTACGGCATGTACTGTACCTCTCCTCTTAAACATAGGATTTATTAGTAGAGCAGGTTCCAAGACTTAACTTAAAAAAGATGGTTTATCGTTTCTTGCTGTTTAAGCAAAGGCATATTAACTACATCAAACAGCTCTGTCATCCACTATGCAATGAAGTGCTCAAACAGATCATGAATTCGATAGTGTAACATTATCCAAGTGCCGGGCGCCACGCTGTAAGCAGTGTGCTCAAACTCCCATCATCCATGCATAAGCAGCATCAGAGGGAATCAATACAAACAACATGCATTAGTGCTGACATTATTGTTATACACGCACCATCATCCTTTGCTGCATCCACTCATTCTGTGCATTTTATACAGGCCCCAGTCCATAGTTACTTAAGAAGCTGCTGACACGATCTGGGCAGGTTAAGTCACATCAGGGTGCTGCCTGCCTCGGGATCTAAAACCAACTCAAATAAATTTCTCAAAAACGTCAACCTTTTTACGTTTCAAAACCCTGAAGTGCTCTGGAGCCGCAAGGTGTATAGTTCCTCACCCAAAACAGCATTCTGATGGTCCTGCTAAGGAATGGAGCTACAGCATGATAATGGATAGTATTGGGAAATTTTGTGGTGGGGTAGTAAATTTACTAAACTTAAGTTGCCTTTCATACTGGGTATACAAATGCCTACTTTACTTATGAATATTTGATAAAAAAAATTAGTTCAGATAAATAAAATCACACCTTTTTTACTTTATTCATACAGCCCTCAAAAATTCTGAAGAACAAACAGGCTAGTTTTGAAACGTCAATGTAAATGAAATAATTATATGCGGGAGCACTTTTGAATTGTGATATAGAACACAAAAAAAAACTTGGAGTTGGATACTAAACATAATTCTGATATCAAAACTGAAAGATGGCCTGCAACACTCAGTAAAGTACCTGTACACTGGGCCAGCCCCATCAACAGCCAGAGTTCAGATGGTGGTAGATTGGGGAGGTGCCGAGCATCCTAAGCAGGTATAAGTTACCCTTTATAAACACCCCGATTTCCCACTAGCATTCTTGACTGCCCTGTTACACTGCATTGCCACCTTTAGGTCATCTGCTATGACTACCCCCCAGTCTCTTTCCCTGCTTGGTCACTGTCAGTATTGCTCCACTGATTTTGTACTCTGCCCCTGGGCTTCTATGGATTAAGTGCATTATTTTGTACTTTATTGTATTAAAACCCAGCTGCCATACCCTTGACCACTCCTGCAATTTTTTCAGATCTCTGCCCATCCTTTCCACCTCCCCTACACCAAGTGCCCACCCTGTTGCAGATGCCTGTGTCATCTGCAAAGAGGCAGACCTCACTTTCCATCTCCTCAGAGAGAGGGCTAGTGTCCATTTCACTCCCATCAAAGCTCCTGATGCTTTTTTTCATGGTCCCTCCCCTTCCCCTGTGTACACTGCACAGAAGTATTTGTCCAAGATGCCTGCCTTTTCTTGGTCACCCTCTGTAAAATCCCCTTCCCCTTTAACCTTATAATCCCTTCCTTAGTCTTCCTTTTTTCACTAACATACCTAAAAAAGTATTGTCCCTTGTTGATACTGCCTGAACTACTCATTCTTCAGTTTGTGCCTTTGACCTCCTTACTGGTTTCCCTGCCTCCCTCTTTTTTCCTGATACACTTCCTTGTCCTCCTCTCTCTGCATCTCCTTATGCCTTCTGAATGCTATTCTTTTAGCCCTTACCTTTCTGTCCACCTCTTTCAAGAACCGCAGTGGTCTCCTCTTCTTTTTCTTGCTTGCTTGACACCAAGGTTTTTAGCCTTCACTATGCCCTTTTAGTTTGTCCCACCATTACCCCCAACATTACCTACCCCAGCCAGGTAATTCCTGAAGCATTCATCCATCTTTATTAAATCAGACCATCTAAAGTTCAGGACTGTCACCACTGTAGGTTTGATTCCACAGCTGTTCTTATGCTGAACCACACTGGACAATGACCACTGGTCCCTAGATGGCTTCCTCACCTTGATGTCTGCAATACTGTTCCTGTTAGTAAGCACCAGGTCCAGTACTGCCCCATCACGAGTGGGTTCACTGACTAGTTGCCTTAGGAAAGCCCCCTGCAGGAAGTCCAGGATGTCCCAGCTTTTCACTAGAGCTGCAGCTGGGAAGCTCCAATCTACATCTGGCAGACTGAAGTCCCCCAAAAGCAACACCTCCCCCTTTTCTGCCATTTTACCAACTGCTTCCAACATTTCCTTACCCAACACTTCCCCCTGTGATGAGTCCTGTAGATCACACCTGTCCAAATAGTGGCTCCGTTTCCTGACTCATGGGCGATCCACAACACCTGCCCCCCCCCCCCCAAACAAAAAATTCCCTGTAATTTTGTTGTTTTTATGCTTTCCTTCACATAAAGCACCACACCTCCTCCTTTCCTTGCCACCCTCTCCTTTCTGAGCAGCATGTAGCCTGGTATGGCCATGTCCCAGTCATGGCTGTCAGTGCACCATGACTCGGTAATGACTACAATATCCAGGTCAGCCTCCGCCATGATAGCTTCTAAGACTTTGCTCTAATTTGCAGACTTCTAGCATTAGCACACACGGCTTTCCAGATTTTGTTAGCTCTTTGCTTGTTGCTCCCCCCCATTTCCTTTTGTTCACCTTTCCTTCCTCTTCGCCTCTGACCGCTTCTTTTCCCTTCCTCTTTTAAATACTGTGAGAAACATTTTTTAAGACGGCTTCTTTCGCCGTGGAGGCAGACAACATCCTAGTGTAATTTGCCTGTGCCAGGGTAAGTCAGCCTCTCCTAAACCGTGTAGAATTATCATACAAATGTTACTAGACTGAAAGCAAAGTTTAAGATGGGGCAAAGAGGAAAATAAAACTATAGATGCAGTTCACAGTTTTAGGCCTAAAATTGTTTCACGCAAGCCCAGAATGCCACACTGGGGCCCAAATACATGGTGGATGGATGGTGCCTGGCTTTGAGGGAAGGAAAGTGTGCAAGCTACAGCGGCAATTACACCCCCATGCTGGCCAACCACAAAGCAGCACCGGTGTCAGTTTTGAAGGAAGCCGCTCTCCCACCCACTATCTGGGACAGGGGGTATACAGATGTGGTAGCATCGAATGCTGGAGTGGGAACAAGGGGAGTAATTTGGCCAAAATAGGGTATGATTAAAATAGTAAAATAAAAATGAGCTGCACCACCTGGATCCATTTTGCTATCTGTTTTCAGTACTGTATCAAGGAAACTTTAAACTGGTAGTTTCATTAAGTTACAATACTGTTAAAGTTACAGTACGAGTAACTGCGTTGCTAAGTTACATTTAATAAATGTTGCCAATAAAAGAAAAAGGAAAAAGAAAAGCAGATCCCATTCAAAATACGAAATGAAAATCATAATTTCTTTCAACAGGAAGGCTTTTGCAATTACGTCACAACCTCGACGGCCCCAAACGGAGGGCAAAGACGCTGGTGATAAATTGCTCATGCTGAAAAAAGTCCTGCTGAACTGTGAAAATAACACTGGATTTTCTTTTTGGCACAGTTTAAACATGGCACCGTTCACTTCAGACCTTTTTGGGGAGGTGGGGAAGCAGTGTTAATGTGAAAGCGTGATCTTGTATTATTAGAATGACAGCTTATTGCATACCTACCCTCAGAAGCCCGGACAACTACTTCTGCTATTCATTTTCTTACATATCTACTGTATATAACAATATCCAATGTTTGTGTCCACAATGGTCATGTTGTTTAAATGCAAAGGTACAGCAAACACAAATCAGGGCTGTGCACAGGGTTAGTTTTCAATATTTGCCCAATTGTTGTTGTTACATTTCAGACTTAAGAGTGATTTGTATAAAGTGCAGTATGTGTGTGTATTTAATTTGTCACAAACAGCATTTGTTGGGCACAGCTCTAATGCAAACCTAAGCTATGGGATCCCCCATCCCAAGGGAGCCCAGACCCAGAATTTACCAGGTAATATGGTGGGTTTTGGCGTTCTCATCCCCAATCCATGATTTCGGCAGGAGGGAGCGAAAGAGTAGTAGCTCCAATCAGGCTAGCTCAGTCACAGTCTGCCACAGCAGACCCCCTCCGTTATAACGATAAGTATTTAGAGAGAGGGAGACAGGAGCATTTGCATAACCGGATGGAGGGGTGGAGTAGTTTCACCACTGATGATGCTAGGCAATACTGTGTGTGTTGTGGGAGGGAGGGAGGCAAAGGGGCTAGCAGAATTTGAGCTACTACTGCCTCCCTCTAATATCAAACTTGGGGGGGGGTGGAAGCACATAAACCTCCCATGAGTGGGAAAGACTGGACTAGCTTGAATGGAGCTACTACTGTCCCACCCCACCCACAGTTATTCACTGGTGGTCAGAAGCACAAAAATAAACGAGGGTATATGTTGAAAATTTAAAACGTGTAGTTCTTTGTCAAGCTGCCACCAAAATTGTGTAGTCAAATCCAAAAATCTAAAGTCAAACTGAATACTTTATTTAGTTATACACACACAGCAGCAATTAGCATCGTGATTTGGCGATTTGAAGTCCACAGGAAACAGCCATATTCAGAATTTTATAACAAAATGCAATCTGGCAAGTGGCAGCTTCAACATTGATAAACCAGCTGTGGGAGAAGAGTGACCGGGCTTGCTGGACTGGAGCTACCACCCCCCAAATATCATCCATCATCGGGAGAAGCACAAACATTTAGGGCACTGGGGTGGGCTCAGCTAGGGAGAGGGTGCAAGTGCAAAGATATCTTTGGCTTCTGGCAGAGTGCCAGCGGCTGGCATATGGAGTTCTTTAAACAACTGTGGTTAGGAAAAGACTGGGATGAGGAGGGGAATGCCCTGGGAACTAGCCTTGGCTATCGGGGAAGGGTTAGAGGTTTACCCCATTTACCAGCAACCACCCCACCCTGATTTGCAATTCTCAGGGGAAGATGTTCAACACCAGGCTAGCTCAGTAACCACCTCCCAACCTATGGTATGCACTCCAGACCCACTGGCTCACTGAGTAAGCACATGCCCAGGAGGAAGGGGCAGAAAAACAGCATCATTCAGGATGCTAGGCAGGCCAATTAATCTGTCTTGCATTATGAAAGACAATGACAGCTCCACCCCAAGTCGCTGGTGCATGCTTACTTAGTCTTGTCAATGGAACCGTCAAACACACTGCTGGCTAGGAAAGAATGACTGAGCTAGCCTGGCATTCTTCCATTACTCCCCAAATTGGGGTCGGGGGGCCCTCTTATCCAAATCAAGGTTTGGGGGGTGGGTAGGAAAGCAGCTCCGTGTGTGCCTCTCCATGGAGATAGTGTTCAAATGCGAATCACCTAGGCACATGCACAACCCTAATCTCAGAGCCCCCCTGTGGCCTCCACAGACCATTTTTGGTAGCGGTCCCTCCACGCCTGATATTTATTTAAAATATGGTAACCGAGAAAGGCACACTGAGCCGAGGCTCGTTTTTCCAGGTGCGACCCGGGGACATAGGTGCACTGTACATACAGAGGGGAATGTACATATAAAATATAAACATTTAGGCAGTTAAGAGGCCGGTATCTACATAGAATGGCTAGGCTAGAATGTTGTAAACATACATTTATATAGTAAAGTGCATTAGATAACCAAGAATTATCAAGAAGGTAGCTGCAGGGTAAAGAGAGGAGCTATGAGGAGGGTGAGTCCGAGGTTGGAGTAGAGAGAGAAGTGCTATGAGGAGAGTAGAGAGAGGAGCTATGAAGAGGGCGAATCCGAGGTTGAAGAACAAAAGCGGGGGGGGAGGGGGGTAGGAACAGAATGGGGCAAGGGGATATTGGGTGGCGGGACTGTCCACCCTATCATCTACTATAGTGGTCACCCTCCCTAACCCACAGAGTACATCACAGTCTCACTGACAGGCTAAGTACACCATGCCCAGGAGGAAGGGGACAGGGCTCCAAAGCAAACAGATCTGTCAGTCTGCACTGTACTACACACCACCCCCCAAAAACAAAAATAAATAACTAATGGACCGTCAGTCAAGGGGAGGCCTTTTATCAAACAAGGTATATGTGGGGTTGGGGGGTGGATTTTATTTCAAGCAGTACAATAACAGTTCATCTAACAATAGGTATTTGGCAGTCTTGTGGGGGAAGAGGCCTAAGGGGTGATCCGAGCCTAGGTTTTGTGCAAATTTTGCACAGGTATTCAGCTCCTGAGATAGAGTTGTTTTTTTTTTTCCACTTAGCTGACTATTTAATTTCATCAAGATATAAATAGAACCATCCAATTAAATAGCAGAGCTGGACTATATACAACTAATATCAGATCCAATGTCCCAGTTTCATGAAGGCAGATTTATAGACCCCCTTTAAAAAATAAAGAAATCACACTATCAGAAATTGCCACCTCACAAAAAGCTTGACCAAAAAACCCATAAAAGACCCTGAATGGAACTGTAACTCTTTCAGCACAGAATCCAGTGTTTTCTTCACAACTCCGCAAGATTCCTTTCTTTTTTCTTGTATTGTATGTTTATTGATTTTGCAAGACACAAGCTCACCATACCATTCAAGAAACAGAGAGGACACATCAAGTATACATGGTATCAGCAATATACAGTCAAATATGAGCATAATACCCCTTCCCATTCGATACACCAAAGGGGAAATCTCAAAAATAATACTTCAACATTATTCCATAAGCATGCAGCTAAAAGGAAAAACTTTGGAGAGCCCCATAACTGTCAGACCCATCATAGGACCAGACGGTGCCCATGTTAAATTCTCAGGATATAATCACTAGAGCTCTCTGATTCCCTAAATGTAAGTTCAATATAGTCACTTCCCATATTAAGATATAGCATAATCCCAATAACATCTTGTTAACAACAACCCTTAAAGAAAAGCCCTCGCCCAAAGCAGTTCACATAAATCTGTAGGCTGAGTGGCAACCCCCATACTTGACAGCCGTTTTGGCTAAGAATCAAACAAGCAACCTCATGTTGAATAAAGCTCCACAAGTCCAGTTATTCTGTAAGTCAATGGCCCAACTAGGTATAAATTACCTGCTACCTCTGACCTCCTCGTTATACCCACTTAAGAACTTCAGTCCTCCTCTGATGAGGGTTCTCCATCTTCAGCCGGTACCTCTGGGTCTTTTCCCCATCAGATGCCGTATTTGCTCCATGTCCTCCAGCTCACTAAAGGAATACGATTGTCCCTTCCATGTTAAGCGCAGTCTCGCGGGGAATAACAGTTGATGTTCCACTTTCAGCTGCCGCAACTTCCCATAACGCCATCAAACGCCTTGCATCTTTGCCTAGTGCTAAAAGCCATTTCCGGGAAGATATAAATACTGTTGTGTCCATATTTTAGCGTTCTCCGTTGGCTGGCGATTCGTAGCACTCTGTCCCGATCCCTGACTCCATGACAGATGACCAACAGAGTTCTCGGAGCTTGGATGCCATTCGATCTCCTTGGAATTATTCGGTAGACTTTCTCAACTACAATTGGGGGGGTCTTCCTCATCCAACTCTAAAAGAATGGGTAAAAGGGTTTTAATGAACTCTAGGAAGTCCTCCCCCTCTGCCTTTTCTGACAATCCCAATATGCGGAGATTCCTCTCCCGAATCTGGTTCTCAAACAGCTCCAGCCGCCGGCAAAGCAAAACATTTTCTTTTAAGTTAAGTATTCGCATCACAGGCTTGCAATACCGCACCTTCAGGTTCTGTGAACTGTTTTTTCAGTTTGGTCATCCTGGTGTCTAGGGCCGAAACCATAGGTGTAAGTACATCCAGTTTTTTGTTTTTTTTTTTTGTTTTTTTTTTTAAATCGATGTCCTGTACAGTTCTCACCAATTGGTTGAGGGTAGCTTGGATAGTGCACAACGAAACTCCCTCCTGGGAGGTAGCACCCACCAGTGTAGCTTCCTCAGATTCTGAAGGTCTCCAACCACAAGGTGGTTGCATTTTCTTCGGGGCAAAGAAATATGCTGCTGCCGTGGAATTTCCACGATTTTTGCCCATCTTCCTCATCTAGGCTGTTTCAGTCACCATTCAGATAACGTTAAGAAGTAATTCTTCTAGTAAAAATTGCAATATTAGGGAATAAACAGAAATAAATCTCAGGAGCTCTATATTAGTGCAGTTTCCTGCAAGCCACCCCCCCCCCCACAAAGATTCCTTTCTGTGCAAGCAATTCATTCTCACCCGCTCCACTATACAGTTAATCCTGGTGACAAAGCGCAATCACTGCTCCCTTCCTGTCCACAAAATGGATGCCTACACAGGACTCCCACATCACTGCTGAAAAGCTGTCTTTCTATATTTTACTTAAGACCATTAACAAGAGCACTACAGTAATTTTTAAAGTAATTCCTTAGAGTAAGGTACATGAACAACTAGCAGAGGTAACAGCATTGTGGTGCTGGAAAGGGCTTGGGTTCAATCTTGTCCATCTTTTCTGCTGTAGGGTAGTAACTTTACTGCAGTCTGTGTACTGACAAACATCCATAGTTAACTGCTAGAATATTACCTCTACTCATACAGTATCGGATTGCCACGTCAGTAGGCTGCTGAAGGACATCATCAATTGGGCGGCAACATCAGTAGAGGGGGCAAAGCTGTGAGTTGCAGATTTCAAAAGACAGGCTCCAGCTCCCACTTTCACATAACCAAGAGCAGCATCAGAGGGAAGAGGGAGAGGAGGCAGGTTTAGGCAAGCGCCTCTCCCCCTCTGATCCGATCACCACATCAGCAAGCTGCTGGCAGTGACAGAGACAATGGAGGACACCGCCAATCAGGCAGCAACATCAGCGGAGGGGGCGGAGCTGTGGGTTTCAGAAGGCAGGCTCCAGCTCCCCCTGTCACGTAACCGAGAGGAGCATCAGAGGGAGAGGTGGCAGGCTTTAGCAAGCACTTCTCATCCTCCGATCTGTTCGCTACATCAGCAGGCTGCTTGCAGTGAGGGAGACCAAGGAGGACTCCGCCAATCAGGTGGCAATGTCAGTGGAGTGGGTACAGCTATGCCTCACTATTAAAGTCCTGGTGCCCAAGCGTCCCTCTGTTTGCGATCCTCGCACTGAAGGCCTGTGCCAAGGACAGTGGCGAGTGAAGAATGTCTAAAGTCAGCCCAGGAGACTGCCGACAGCCAGGGACCCTGTCCATTGGACCTCAGATAAGGACTATAATGCTGCGAGGAGATAAAGAGGTTGGGAGGGGAGGAACTTCCAAGGTACCTGCGACTGGGTAATGCTATGTTCATGGGACTAGGGGCCTGCTGGATAGTTTTGCTATGTACCGGAGTGTGTGAATGCTTACCGATAAGTAACCCTAGAAAGCAGTGAGTGGGGAGAGGGTCTTGCTGGAATTTCTGATGTGAAATTGTAAGTGCAGGGACGGGATAACAACAGTGTGTGGGGAAGTAAGGGGGATTGCTGGAAAGTGTTGTGTAAATGTGAGGAGCAGCTTGGCTGGTATGTAATTCTGGGAAGCAGGGGGAGTTGGAGTGGGTGCGTGCTAGAAATTGGCTGTTGTGTAATTGTGGGTGAGGAGACGAACTAGAAATTCTCTTTGGGTAACAGTGAGTGGGGCAAGGGGGCTTGCTTAAAAAGAGCTGTTGATGAAGGGGAAGTGTAGGGGTCTGCTAGATATTCTTTTTAGGTAACAGATGGGCAGCCTGCTGGCAACTGCTCGGTGTGGGCTAGAGTGAGGGGACAGAGAAACCTAAGGATAGTTGAAACTCCCTTTATAGGGTAAGGGAACAAAAGAAATTCAAAGTGCTAAAATTACAGAGCAAGTAGAAGTATAGGATGATGGGAGTGGTGTAGTGCAGTGGCTGTGGGGCAGCAGTCTTCAGGAAGACCTTCAGAAGGCTACTGTGCTGCCTCATCTGTATGCACCTCTCTGAGCCGAGGAAGGAGGCTGCCAAACTCGAGGCCGAGCTGGCCTAGAGGAACTACTCCCCCAACCAGGGACAATCTAGTCCACCACCACTACCTCAAAGGATGCCAAGAAGGAGGAGGGGCAGGGTAAAGGAGGGCTTGGGGAGGGTAAGGGTGGTGGAGTGCAGGCACATCCCCCATCTGGTACCACTATGCAACTCCTACACCACACTGGCCAGGCGGGAATTTCCCACAGAGGCACTCTAAGTAGTGACCAGGGTGGATGTGGGGTCCTTCATAGTGGAGACCCCAATGGGGGTGACAGAGGACCCCAGAGGAGGAGGAGGAGGAAGTGAATCCTGATAGGGAATTCCATAGTAAGGGGGATACAGCTGGGGGCAGGTAGAGTTGAGGAGAGGGAGGTTAGTTGCCTTCCCGGTGCCACGACTAAGGGATAGAAGGAGGATCCAAAGAATCACTGGGACAGCAGGAAGGGAGGGAGGGAGAGCTGGACATCACTGTCCATCTTGGGACTAATGACCTGGCTAGGAATGAGCCAGCAATAGTTCGGTAGGAGTTCATGGAACTGGGGAGGTGTCTTAGGCAATTAGCACCATCTGCGACCTTCTTGGAGTTGCTACCAGTCTACGACATGGGGGGGATGACAGGATTCTGTGCACCAGGAACTTCAAATCATGGTTGAAGGAATGGTGCAGAGAGGAGAGTCTGGGATTCATTGTGGACTGAGGCCCCACTTGGAGGGATAAAGGCCTGTACGGGGAGACGGCCTGTATCCATCCAGGAGGGGGAACCATGGTCCTCAGTGAATGATTTTTTTTTTTTTTTAATTTCATTTTATTCCTCCTGGTTGCCCTCGTCATTCCATTCCTTCAGGCGTGCTCAATGCCACCCAACCCTCACTAAGTCTGCCCCTAGAGTGCCTCTAGTGACCCCTACCTGCCTTCTTTCTCCCTCCTCAGAGCACCTTTGCACAGCGGGGTCTGCCTGTGATTACAGGCTGGGTGGCTGGAGCGGCCGTCATCCGGAGCGCCAAGGGAGGTTTTTCCGGTTTTCTTGTCCCTTCCCCTCCATCCCACTGAGGACCCTGGCTCGGGCGGAACATGCGTACGCATGCCTGCCAAGTGCCTGATGGCGTTCTCCCCTTCCCGGCTTCCCCCAGTGGAAGCCGCCGTTGCCCCGAGAGTCGGTGCTTCCACCGGCTCTCCCGGAGGTCGGGTGTGTTAAACACCCCTGGTATCCCTCCTCGAAGGAGGAGAGCATTTGTGGGGATGCTCGATTCTCCTTCCCCCTGCCGACCCCCGGCAACCTGAGTCCGTATCCGAACCCGGGTCACGGCGTGGTCGCGGTGTAGCGTCAACGCCTCAACCCTCAGCACCACCGGGCCTCCCTCAGTGAATGATTTAAATGCTACGTTGGCAACCATTTAAAGTAGCCGGAGGGCACGCAAATGAGGCAGGGAGACAAATTCCCACCCCACCCAGGCTTACAAGGTCAGTGTTGGTAATCTGGAAAACTCCACAAAAAGAACCAATCAACATAAGAATTCAGGGGGTAGAATGAAAGGGAGATTATTCAGAAGGAACAGGTAAGGGGGGGGAGTGGCCCTTTATGTGAGGGAAAACACAAAAGCTACGGAAATAAAGGGAGAGCAGGGAGGACCAGAGGTACTGTGGGTCACCCTGGAGACAAGGGAGGTGGCCGCTGTTCGCACAGGGTGATCTACAGACCTCTAGCATGGGGGCAGAGGTGGGTAAGGATATGCTGGAAGCAATCCAAAGGATAGTAAACAAGTTGGAAATATTGCTGGTGAGGTACTTCAACCTACTGGACATGGATTGGAGCCTCCCTGCCGCGCAACAGTTAGAAGTAGAGACATCCTGGACTCCCTATAAGGGACGTTCCTCAGGCAACCAGTTAAAGAACCCACTCATTGGGGTGGGGGCACAACTAGACCGGAGACTGGATAAATGGTGACAGTGTTGCTGGCGTCACGGTGGGCAGCCACCTGGGGACCAGTGACCATTGATGGTGCGGTTCAATAGAAAAACTTGGCCAGTATCAAACCACACTAAAACGAGGGTCCTGGTCTTCAGGATGGCCGATTTTAAGAAAATGGGAGACTGCCTCAGGGACACTAGCAGGGATAGGGAAACTGGGTGGAGTTGAGGAACAGTAGGGAAACAAAGGAGGGCACTGAGAAGGCAACAAACCTCTGTGACAGGCAGGATAACAAAGGCAAGAGAAAGAAGCGAGACGGCTATGGTTCTCTAAAGAAGCAGCAGCGAAAATAACAGCAAAAAAGCTAGCAGTTAGAAGGTACAAGAGGACACAGAAGGATAGGGAAAGATCTCATGTGAAATAAATGGAGACAGGGAAAGCAGTTAGGAGCGCAAAGGCACAAACGGAGCAGAATACTGCAAAGTCAGAAAAAAAAAAAAAAAAGGGGCTAAAACATTCTTTAAGTATGTAAGCAAAAAGGGGTTCAGGAAGGGCCCAAAGACTCATCTCTAACTTGGCATTCTCTGCTGATACCTTTTAAATCTCACTTGCTGAAATCTTAACTATTTATGATGTGATTTTATGTATGTAATTTTACTGTTTTGTTTTTCTTTTATTGTATGTTGCCCAGGGCCTCTGGGATTAGGCACCTAACAAATAAACTGACTGAAAAAGAGGAAGACCAAAGGAGGGATAGTAAGGCTAAAAGGGGAAGGAGGAGTTTGTGTGCAAGAGGACCAAAAAAAAAGCTGACATATCGAACAAATACTTTTGTTCAGTATTTACGAAGAAGGGGTAGGTGACAGGCCACAGATAAGAAACAAGAGCATTAAAGTAAGGGAGGTGGACACTAGTCCTTCTACAGAGGAGAGAGACCTCAAGGAACTAGCACAACTAACCGTGCACAAGGCAAATAGGCTGACTAGGTACACCCAAGGATACTGAGGGAGCTCAAGGAAGTGCTGGCTGCACCTCTGACAGCCCTGTTCAAACTATCACTAGATACGGGGGAAGTTCTGGGGGACTGGAAGAGGACAGATGTGGTCCCAACTTCACAAAACTGGTAACAGCGAGGAGGCAGGAAATTACAGACCTGTCAGCCTGACTTCAGTAGTGGGTAAAGTAATGGAATCACTATTGAAGGAAAGGATTGGGGAATACCTTGTGACCAGTGGATTACAGGATCCAAGGAAGCATGGTTTCACAGGGGGGATATCTTCAAGTTCTCTGACTGGATGACCAGAGAAGTGGATCAGGGCGGAGCAGTGGATGTGGCCTGCCTGGATTTCAGTAAGGTCCGACACCATTCCACACAGAAGACTGATTAGCAAGCTGGGCAGCCTAGGAGTAGGTCCAAAAGTAGTAAAATGGGTAAGAAGTTGGCTAAGCAACAGGAGTCAGAGGGTGGTGGTAAATGGTGTTCCCTCCGAAGAAAGAAAGTGACCACCGTGGTGCCGCATGGGTCAGTACTAGACCGGTTCTCTTCAGCATCTTTATTAGTGTGACACTGCAGTAGGGCTTGAAGGGAAAGTATGCCTGTTCGAGGATGACACAGAAATCTGCAACAGATGAACACACTGGGGAGGGGGAATGAGGGATGATCTGAAAAAGCTGGAAAACTGGTTAAGGGTTTGGCAACTGGGTTTCAATGCAAAAAAAAGTGCAAAATCATGCATTTGGAGCACAGAAACCTGGGAGCAATGTCCCGATTAGGCAGGGTAGTATTGGCAATCACAAAACAGGAAAGGGACCTGGGGGTAACCATTTCTGATGACTTGAAGGTAGCAAAGCAGTGTGATAAGGCAGTGGGGAAAGACAGCAGGAAGCCCAGGTGCATAAGGAGGGGTATCACCTTCAGAAAGAGGGAGGTATTGTTACCCCTGTATAGATCTATGGTGATGTCCCACCTTAAGTACTGTGTCCAGCTGTGGAGGCCCCATCTCTGGATAGACACAGATACGGTGGAGGTGGTACAGAAGAGGGCAACCAAAGTGGTACACGGCCTGCATCAAACACCCTATGGGTGAAGACTCAAGGAGTTAAATATGTACTCTCTAGAGGAAAGTGGGGGGAGAGAGACATGACAGAAATGTTCAAATACCTCCTGAAGGTAGCATTTTACATAGAAAAAGATGCTCCAGGACAAGGAGACATGCTATAAAGCGGGGCGGGGGATGAGGAAATACTTCTTCACAGAAACAGTGGAGGACACCTGGAACAGCCTCTCCCAGCAGAGGTGGTAAAATGGTAACAGGATTGAAGCATGCATGGGAGAGACACAAGGGGACCTTAGTAAAAAGGCAAGGGGCGGAAAGACCGGAGATCGAGTAGGGACTGTGGTGGCACTGTAGGAAGGGAAAATAGGGCAGACTAGGTGGGCCAAGAGGTCTGTCTCTGCCGACAACTTCTGTGTTTATGTTTTTATCTGGCTAGCCCTATTTTAAAGCCTGAATTGTGCTAGCTTCAACTAACTACTGTACAGGCTGTTCCACTTGTTTACTACCTTCTGCAAGAAGTGATACAGTCTTAGGTTTCCCGTTATCGTGCCATGCTCAGTTTGAGAGTATCCCCTCTAATTCTGCTAGCACTCACCAGCTGAAACAGCTCTGTATACTCAACCTTTCTCTCCATGTCCAATATGACGTTGTTCCTACTCAGCAGTCTCTACTATTAGCAAATCATTGGAGCATATCTGATTGGAACATATCTAATCTACTGTCATAGCTCTGGCCCCCTAAACCACCAATCAGCTTGCTGGTCCTATGCTGGACAGTTACCACCTTTTCAGTTCCTTTCCGCACTGTGGTAACCAGAACTGCACATTGTGGTACAGGTGCAGTCTAACCAGGGCCTTATACAGTGGGAGGGAAAACCTCTCTCAACCTGCTCCTTACTCCCTCCACTGCATATATGCCCTTGACTACATCAATATATTGCTTTGCTGGCTCTAGCTTACCATCTAGAGGTAACCCAGAGGTTGTAGTGGGCACTGCTGCACCACATATCCAAGACTTGGATTTCTTGCCTCTAGGTGACGTACAAAACAGTTAAGTACTTACTGTAACAGTAGATCTTCGAGAAAATCTCCTCCATTACTCCACACCTTTGGAACTATAGCCACCAGGACCACATGGAAACTTTTGCGAGTCAAGGGCCGCCCATGACGACGTCAAGAGTCAGTGTCTATATAAACATGGTCGACCCCATCACTGCTCAGTTCCCTGCTGGAGATTAGACTCGGAGGACTTCCAACTGTGGAGAACCTGGAGATAAGACCAGCACAGGCATATGAGGCGAGACACAGGGTTGGATATACACTAGGTTCAGTTGCATATCATCTGATGCAACCCTCCCTGAAGCAGAAGGGGGACAGAGAGGGACAGCATGAACTAATGGAGGAGATTCTCTCGAAGATCTACTGTTACAGTAAGTACGCAAGTATTCTATCTTCTTCAAGGATATCTCCTCCATTAGTCCATACCTCTGGAATGAATCCTAAGCAGTCTCAAACACCAACTGGGAAGTAACTACAGTCTGATATATATATATATATATATTCAGGACAGCAGGCCCTGCAGTACCGCAAGCCCCGAAACCAACACATCTACGAGAGACTATGTCAAGACAGTAATGTTTAGTGAAGATGTGGACAGTGCTCAATGTGGCTGCAGCACAACCGTCAGCTGCAGAAACAGGCAACTGAAGAGGCCATTCCTCTGGTGAAGTGACCACGAACAGCACCAGGAAGTTACTTACTGTATTTCCTTTAACAAAATGTAATACAATGTGCCAGTCATTTGGACAGGTACTATTTAGACACACAGGAGCACCTTTTACCCCCCAGGGGCAAACAAAAAGCTGAGAGGACTTCCTGCAGTCCTTGGTGTGATTTACACAGTATCTGAGTATTCTATGTACATGTGAAGTATGCAGCAGTGCCTCACCCCGATTGGCATGTTCAGGGTAATAAACAGGAAGGTGTACTGTTTGATTCTGCAAAAATTCCGATAACACCTATGGTACAAACTTACATTGTCCACAAAGATAGTCCGTCTTTGTGTACAAATTGTAACAATTAGGCTCACACATTAGAGCCTGAAGCTCTGAATTTCGAACAGAAGTGACTGCAACTAAAAATAGCATTTTCCATGACTGGAAACACAGGCCACAACTCTCGCCTGGCTCACAATAAGCAATGTCAGTTTCTCAAGCACATTAATTCATGTCCCTAGGCAGGACTGGATTGTGGATGGGAGGTTTCATATGAAGAATACCTCTCAGAAATGTAGGGGACATCTGCAATTGGGCCACCATATGATCATCAGTAGGGGCATGAAAAGCGGATATTGTGGCCAAATGCACCTTCAGTGAGGAATACTGTAAACCACAGTCCGACAGTGAGAGCAAGTATTCCAGCACAGCATTTAAGGGACATGCACATGGGTTTAAATTCCTGGAATCAGCAGATTAAACTACTTTCATTTCAAGGAATAGGTATGCCTGGTATAAAACTTTCTAGCCATAATTAGCTTATCAGCAACTTTCGAGGATACCCCAAAATATGCAATGGCTATAGCTTCAGGGCCATGCATGCAGATGTAGGAACTTCAGGTCCAGAGGGACCAGATATCCCTTGTCCTGACCAACAGGCCCCAACACAGTGGTGGGGCGGGGGCGGCAGGAGGTTCCACTGCCATCTGTTGCAGAAGTGGGAACCATATCTGGTGAGGCCATAATGGAGCAATGTGGTTAGCAGTGGTACTCTCCTCTGCAGCTCCCTCTGTATGAGTGGAATTGGGGGAAATGCATACATAATTTTACCTTTCCAAAAGAGGAACAACTCATCTCACCAGAAAACTTCAAGCTCTAGAGTGAGCAAACAAACACTGCTGTTTTGCATTGCGTGGTAACACAAAAAGTCCTACTCCAGACTACCCCATCTTGAGACGAGGTCGATTAATACAGAGATCAACAATTCCCAGCTGGGCATCTTTAACTGTTACCTGCTTAACTTGTCTGCTAAAAACCTTTGGAGACCTGAGAGATGTCTGGCTGACAGACGAAGGCTGTAGGACAGAGCCCATTACCTTACTCTCAATTCTCACTCACAGAAACATAGAACATAGAAACATAGACTTTGACGGCAGATAAGGACTGTTTGCCCACCCTAGTCTGCCCATGTCCCTACCTACAGGATAAGCTGCAGATCCTAGTTAACCAACAGCCTATTTCTTCCTACCCCCCACAAGAATTGCCTCATGTCTGTCCCACGCATTCTTGAATTCTCCCACAGTTTTACACCCCACAATCTCCTCAGGAAGGCTGTTCCATGCATCCACCACCCTCTCCGTGAAAAGAATACTTCCTCACATTGCCCCTAAGCCATCCCCCCCCCCCCATCTTCAAATTGTGTCCCCTTGTTCTTGCGCATCTCTTTTTCTGAAAGATGCTACCCCTCTTGGATTTTGATTCCAATGAGGTACTTAAAAGTTTCTATCATGCACCCCCCCCCCAAAAGGGTATACATATTAAGCTCCTTTAGTCTCTCCTCGTATGGCTTCTCTTGCAGACCCTGCATCAAATTAGTTGCCCTCCTCTGGACTGCCTCCATCCTGTCTATGTCCTTACAGAGATGGGGTCTCCAGAACTGGACTCAGTACTCCAGATGGGGTCTCACCAACTGTCTGTACAGTGTGTTTTCTGCTGGTGATACCTCTCCCTATACATCCCAATATCCCCCCGCCCTCCCTACTGCCTTCTCACATTGCTTGCTAACCTTAAGGTCATCTGATATGCTAACCCCCAGGTCCCTTTCCATTTTTATTGTTGTTACTACCCCCCCAATGTTTAATCTTCCCCTGGGTTTTTGTTTCCCAGGTGCATTATTTTGCACTTCTTTGCATTGAATCCAAGCTGCCATACTTCTGACCATTCCTCCAACCTTGCCAAGTCCCTTCTCATCCTTTCCACGCCTCCTTGTGTATCAACCCTGTTGCAGACCTTTGTCATCTGCAAAGAGGCATACTTTTCCTTCACGTCTCTCTGCAATGTCACTTACAAAGATACTAACACGGACTGGACCCAGTACTGAACCCTGTGGTACCCCAGCAGTAACCCCTCTTCCTTCAGAGTGGACTCCATTTACAATTACCTTCTGTGTCCTGTTGTCCAGCCAATGTTTTACCCAGGCTACCAACCTGGGACCCACTCCCAGGCTGGTTAATTTGATTATTAATCTTTTATGTGGGACTGTGTCAAAAGCCTTGCTAAAGTCTAGGTAGGCCATGTCCACAGCCCCTCCCTGGTCTACTGCTTTGGTCACCCAGTCAAGGAACTCAATTAGATTCGTCTGACATGACCTTCCCGCTGTGAACCCATGTTGCCTTGGGTCCTATGCCCCACTGGCCTCTAGGTACTCAATTCTTTCCTTCTGAAGTGATTCCATCACTTTCCCTACCACAGAGGTCAAACGGACAGGTCTGTAGTTTCCTGTCTCTGTCCTGCTCCCACTTTTGTGAAGGGGAATCACATCCGCCTTCTTCCAGTCTTCAGGTACCACACCCTCCTCCCACGATTTGTTAAAAAGAGTAGTCAGTGGTGTCACTAGTTCTCCCCTTAATTCTTTTAGAATTCTGGGGTGTATTCTGTCATGCTCTATTGCTTTGTCCACCTTTAGTTTTAAGAGTTCTTTCAGAACACTTTCTTCTGTGAAAGGTCTGGGATCGATCCCCCTATCCAGAGTGCTTCTGTTAATTAGATTAGGCACCTCCCCTCCTCCTCTTTTGTGAATACTGAGCAGAAATATTCCTTCAGTATCCCTGCCTTTTCACTGTCCCTCTCTGCCCACCCACTGTCCATTCTATTCAGTCTCACTATCCCTTCCCCTTTGTCTTTCTACGCTCCCTGATGTACCTATAAAAGGTTTCATCCCCCTTCTTAACCGAGTTGGCTATCTTTTCCTCAGTTTGGGCCTTTGCTATTCTGACTTTCCTCCCTGCTTCCTTTGGCCTTAACTGGTACAGTTCTCTGTCCTGCTCTTTCTGCATTTCTTTATACTTCCTAAATGCCATCTTTTTCTCCCTAACCTCCCCTTTTGAGAACCATAGTGGGTTTTTTTCTTTCATTTTGATTCATTTGCTTCACACAAAGGCTTGTTGCCTCTATGATGGCAGTTTTGATGTTTCCCCATTGTTGCTCCACCCCTCCTCCTTGACTGTTTGCTAGTACTTTTCTAAGGCACTCTCCCATCTTGCCAAGGTCAGCCGTCCTGAAGTCCAGTACCCTCACTATGTATGGCTTGACTCTGTAGCTGAGTTTATTGTGAACCACACTGTTTGGTGGTCATTTGTTCCCAGATGGCTACCCACTTCTAGATTCGAGATCCTCTCACTGACCCCTTTTGACAGTATGGGGTCTAAGATTGCTCCCTCACGAGTGGGTTCCAAAACTAGCTGTCTAAGGCATGCCACCTGAAGGGCATCGAGAATGGCCCTGCTCTTGGATGTGGCTGCAGCAAAGGTGCTCCAGTTAACATCTGGCATATTCAGGGCCCCCATCAACAGTATCTACCCTTTCTCTGCCATTCTAAGGATGCCTTCTATCATATCCTTGTCCATTCCCTCCCCCTGACACGGGGTCTGTATACAACCCCTGTGCGGATTGTGGTGCCATTTCCAGTCTCTAAGGTGACCCACAGTGCCTCCTCTCCTCCCTGTTCACTCTTTTGTTCCATTGCTTTTATTTCTTCCCTTACAGAGAGAGCTACTCCTCCCCCTCTTCTCCCCTCCCTGTCTCTCCTGTAGGTTGTGTATCTTGGTATGTTAACATCCCAGTCATGGTTCTCTGTGTACCATGTTTCTGTGATTGCTACGATATCCAGGCATCCCTCTTCCATCAAGGCCACCAGTTCAGGGAGCTTGTTGCCCAGACTACGGGCATTGGTACTCATTACCCTCCATTTCATGATGGCCTTACCCCTTTTTGCCCCATCCCTGTCCTTATTGCCTTTGTCATTTTCTCCATTTACCCCTGCCCTTCTCCCTATCGACATCTCTATCTTTATTGTCCACTGTAGGATTCTAATAAGACGACTAACTAGAGTCACTATCCAAATGGCTGCAGCCTGAAGACGTAGGAGGCTCCTGTATACCAGCTGTGCTGAGGCAACTCAGGCTGTCTCTGCCTGTCCTGTGGCAGAAAAGGGTAACCTTGTTCTGTGTCCAAATCTGCTCCCATGTAATGTAGTCACTGACAGGGAGTCAGCACAGACTTTGGCACCTGTACTGTGACTCCCATAGCCTCATAAAAGAGCCTTGTCTGAGACAATGTATGCAGGAGAGTTTCCCTTGAACTGGCTTTCAACATTCAGTCATCCAGGTAGGGAAAGCCATATGCCTTCCCTGTACAGGGTGCTGCCACTACTACCAATCACTTGGTAAAGACCCATGGCACAGAAGCCAGGCCAAAGGGCAAGACTCTGAACTGGTAGTATTCCATTCCCAGGACAAAACAGAAGTATTGCCTCCGAGTTTTTCTGGTCCTGACATGACAGTATGCCTCTGTCATGTCCAGGAAACAAAGTCAGTCCCGTCTGTGACAGGGGAGTGATAGCTTGCAACGTTATAATCTCCCTTTATTGTTTCAAATACAGGGAGAGTCCCCCCAATCCACTCCTTGATGTAACCATTGGAGTAGGGGTATAACCTGCAAACAATCATGCAGAACTGGTGGTGCCAGTGTGTGTCACTGGTACCTGCTGTTTTGGGTGCTTTTGTATGAGCACCTGGGGGAAGGGGACCAAGCAGGATACCACCTCCCATACTTCTGCTTTTCTGACGGTGGGCACAGCCACCTCTGGCAGCAGGCTGGTTATAGCAGCCCTTCCCATGACCCCTAAATGAAGTGGGATACAGGGACTTGACAGATCTTAAGTCTCATTTTTGATGTCTGCAGACCTCTTAGAGCTTCCTCCACATCACAACCAGTTTTGTCCCTCTAAAAGGGGGGACTTTAAAACTGCTTGTTGCATATCATTTGCAAAACCAGCAACCCTAAGCCAAGGATATTGCCTCATACAAATGCCAGAAGCATCAGCCCTTAGCAGAGGCAGAGAAATCATAGGCTGAGCAGAGCAAATGTTTGCCAACTTCTGCACTAGATGTTAAAAGTTTTAAAGCAACTCATTCTTGGCAGAGCCCTCAGAAAAAGTCTGGGCTGCAGCTTTCATAGCTTCCCACAAGCTATGCTGATATCTGATCATATAGGCATGATAATTTGCAATTCTAACGCCTAGTGAGGCAAAGGCATGTGTACACTTGCCCACCACATTCAGCCTCCTAGATTCTTTACCAAGAGGCAAAGTACTCGTGTCTAGGTGCTTTAGACCTATCATGAGCAGCCATTAGGACTACAGAGTCAGTTTCTGGCTGGTTAGCATAATAAGGCTTAGCAGATGGGGCTGGATACTGCTCATCAGCCCTCCTGGTACTGCAGGCAATGAGTTTGGTCTGTACCATGCAGGAAAAATAGCATCCTCTAATGCAGGATATATAAGGGTCAGGATTATATTCTACTGTGTCATCGACATCCCAATCAATGACGGAAGTTGTAGTGTACACTGGGGACACCAATGGCTTCTGTGAAGGAGGACGCAGTAATTTGCTGTTAGCATGCATTGATGGTGTTTGACAGCTATGAGGCCCCGTCAATGGGATAGCTGCCTGCATAGGTAAGCTAGGCAGAATGCAGCGACAGCACTTACCCGATGATGATAGTGTTGTACTGTCCCATAATAGGCACGGCAACACCTAAGTCAGACCCCGACCTTCGTGTCTTATCGATGGTCCGGGGGGTGTACGCTGCAGTCACCACCACTGGAGCAGCTGATGATGCAGAAGACTACCTGAGTCTTCAACAGGCCTTGGACAATGGCACCTTACTGTTTATAGCAGTGTCTAAGCAAGACCCCCACCATAGTGTCTCAGACAGTCGGGGGCTGTAGTCTATGCTGCTGGAGCAGTTTGTGATGCAGCACAATGACCTTGTCTCACTGGTGACAGTGTCCTCGCCAGTGAAGCAGATTTCTCCATCTCTGTGCTTATGTTTATGGCCAAACAACGAGGAGGGCAAGGACGCCAACCATTATCTGTCCTGGTCCTTTGACTTCAGCAGCCATTTCTTGGCCGACTGAGGTTGCAACAGGTTTTTGGGCCCTGTTCATTCTCCGTGGCGGTTATAATTTTACAGAGAAGGTAATTTTTCTAGAGCTTTCTTTTGGTGTCTCCTTGTAGCCTGGTAGAAGCTCTGACAAATCTCACAAGACCTCCCACTGTGAGAAAGGCTCAAGCAGCACACACAAACCTTGTGTGTGTTATTTGTAAATTTTCTCTCTGCACTTACAATACTGAAATAAAAAGTGTCTTTAGACTTCAGTAGCATGTAGAGACAATGACATACACTTATAAGAAAAGTAAAAAGAATAAACCTCAACAGCTAGTTGATATCATTTCCTTCAGCAGGTCCGACGAGGCTGACTGATGGCAGGAAAAAACTGAGGAGTGATAGGGCCACCCACATTTATAAAGACGCGGATGCATGAAATAAGCTATATAATATACCTTATATGGGGCACATTAGTTTCATTTTTTTGACTAAATATAGTGGGAGTTGTAAAAAGCAATCAAAAAGAGCTGGTATTGTTCTAATATCTGCCAAACTATATTAAAATTAGTTGCAAAAAACGTAATCAATGCATCAGTTAGGGTTGCCGTGACAAAAGTAGGGAAATGGGGTAGGCGTTAGGAATTCACTCTAACACCCTGCCCTGTAGAGACCAGGAGATGTTGGGGGACTGGATTAGCCAACCATAACACTCCCTCATTCCATTCTAAGATAAGCTGGGTGGCTACAGTATGGGAGAATGGGGTGAGCATTAGGGTTAGGGTTGATGACCCCAATGCCACCCCCCCCGCCCCGACACCTCCTGGTCAAGGGTGGGGTGTTAAGGTAAATCCCTAATGCCTCATTACCCTACTTTTGTCACAGCAACCCTAAGTGATACGTTAACAACCTTTTTTGTTTCCAACTACCGTAATTTCCTTACTTTTTGAGACAGTATAATAGTATTCTCATTTTACTGTGGGAGCGCAGGGTCCGACATGTTTGTAGCTGTGTAAGCATCTGTAGGGGTGGGAGCGCAGGATCCTTTGGACCCTGCACTACCAGAGTATCTCAGGCACCTGCACAGTACTCCACAGACCCTGCACAACATCATCTTTAAGGGTGGGAATGCAGGTGCAAAATGTGAGGTTTAACATTACAGTGCCTACTCAACCCTAACTATAGAGGCGCAACCATGCCTCTATAAACAGTAGCTATGATGTCAGTGGACCACCGACCATATACCTATGCTGGTCTATATTTGCAATGTGAGAACTGGAAAGGATTCCAAGCAATTTTACTAAAACTTAAGTGTGCGATCCCATTCCAAATCAGAGATATTTAGCCTGGATAATGGATTCAGAGTGTGTGTGCGTGTTTTTTTTGAAGTTCACACAATTCTAACTATCCAAACCTTAATGAACAGTATCAAATCAAATTACTATTTATAAAAAAGGTGCCTTTCTAGAAACCAAGGCAACTGTGCAACGCCTAATTAAAACATCAATAAATAACCAATACAAAAAAAATTTAAACTAATGATAAATAAAGATAACAGCTTCATTTAAAAAATCAGGAAATGCTAGGCTAAAAAGGTAGGTTTTCAAAGCCTCCTTTAAACTTTGTACAGTCAGGCAATCTCGTACCCGATGAGGTAGAGATTTCCCCAGGGTCGGGGCCATAAAACTAAATGCCTTTGCCCCAGATGTCTGCAAACGAACCCTGGGAATCTCTAGCAATCTCTCATCGGTGGATCAGAGAGGACGGAGCGGACAGTAGAGGTGAAGAAGATCTTGCAGGTAACCAGGTCCCTGATCATGTAGGGCCTTACAGGTCACCAAACCGACCTTGAAGGTGATCTGCCACTGAACTGGCAGCCAGTGCAGACCGTGGAGCACAGGCATTATATGACTGGTCCTAGAGGTACCAGTCAATAGCCTGGCTGCCACATTCTGCACCAGCTGCAGGCAGCGGATATCAACCCCCGGTAGCCCAAGGTAAAGGGCATTGCAGTAGTCAAGGCGTGAGGTAACGAAGGTGTGGACCAAAGTTGGAAGATCATCAGGGGGAACCAGGTGCTTTACCCAGGCAATATTTCTCAGATGATAAAAAGAGGTTTTGACAACTGCCGACACCTGTGATTTAAGGGTCAAGCAGTCATCAAACATAACGCCCAGGTTCTGAACCCGGTCTGAAGTAGTCAGCTGGACACCTCCAAGCCAAAGACCCGATGGTGAACCTGCCAACAAACCCGCCTCCTGACGATCTGGGTCCACAACCAACACCTCAGTTTTTTCTGGGTTTAACCCCAGCCAGCTCACATTCGTCCAGTCCTGGATCTCGTCAAGACAGCTGTTAAAGACCGAAACAGTATCATCCTGGCTGGGCACAAAAGACATGTAAAGCTGAGTATCACCTGCATAGGAGTGAAAACTCAAGCCGTACCACCTAATAATCACTCCTAACGGCAGCATATACACCACAAACAACATGGGCGCCAAGATGGAGCCCTACGGCACCCCACAGGATAGGGAGAATGGAGTGGAGGAAAAAGTCCCGGACGCCACCCTCTGAGTCCTACCCTCGAGAAAAGATCAAAACCATCTGAGGACCGTCCCAGAAAGTCCACAGATGAACCGCAGGCACTCCAACAGTACACTATAGCCAACGGTGTTAAAAGCTGCGGAGAGATCTTGAAGGACCAAGATGGAACAGGTCTTCCAATCTCTCGCTATTAGGAGGTCATTTAGTACCTGGGCAAGGGCCGTCTTGGTACTATGTCTCTTCCTAAATCCGGACTTGAGAGAATCAGACATTGTGGCTGATCAAATAGTCATCCAGCTTTGACGCAACCACCTTCTCAATAACCTTACCCAGAAAGGGCAGGTTAGAGATAGGTCTGTAGTTAGCCAGACAGTCCGAGTCCAAGGAGGGCTTTTTAAGGAGCGGTCAAACCACATCCTCCTTCAGGGGATCTGGAAAGATCCCCCTCTCCAAGGACATCCAGACTATCTCAGCAAGGACAGGGCCGATTTTACCTGTACCTACACAAACCTAGCTCAGGGTCATTCTGAGTGTCTACAGCCACAGTCTACAAGGACTACTAATCTTTGTATGGCTCTTTTATACCAAGCTGTTCGCCAGTTTTAGCCATTACTGCTGACTTTGCAGTAAGTGGATTTGCACAGATACTTCTATATGTTTTCTAGGCACTAATCTCCAGTTGCCCTTACTGTATTGGATTTCTGCATGTAAACCATTCTTCTTGTTTTATGAAAAACCATACCTTGGGGTAAGCCAATGTCAATTTGTAGGGAGACTGCCAAATAGCAAAAAGGAAAAAAGAACCAGTACATCCACATGCACATCACGTATTCCTGCCCAGAGTATCTCCCCACAATCAAAAGGCTGAGGCCTAGTCTTATCTCAAAACAGCTGTACTGTGATGTGAACATTACAAAAGGTCCCTTTTTGTGTTGTAGCAACCCACTTGCTCCACTTTAAGACCAACTTCTAGTATTTATGTGACTGGAACTTCGGAACCATGCACGCAGCAGCAAGGTGCTGCATGGACATGAATGCACACAACCAAAAAGTGCTGGTGCAAGCAACGGCTTTTGTGCAGTGTCGTGTCATGGCTTCATTAGAGCTCTGGCAAAGCCATGACATCACAGTGATACATTAGCTTGCGCATGCATGCATCACTTGTATGTTGCTGCATCTGTTCTGGACCTTGCTGATACCTCATGGTTGGGAGGTTCCAACGGAGTAAATGCGAGTAGCCAGAATTAGAGTGGATTGGTTTGTGCACAACAAAAAAAAAGGGGACCTTCTGCAGTGTTCACACCACAATAAAAGCACTCTGAAGGTTAAGAAGGGGCCACAGTTTTCTGACCGTGGAGATATCCTAGTCATGATGAATACGTGAAGTGTGTGCAGATATATTGCTGCCTGTGCGCCTCTTTTCTTATGTTTAGTACCCCTATATCTAGCACCAAGGCAGAGGGTTGTTTATTTACTGCACTTATTATGTTTCAGGGACCAGGACACCACTTTTGTGTACAAGAAAAAAAAATCTGCTGGTTCCAAACTGGCTCTTTATCAGAGAGAGCACTGGGTTGTTTTCAGTCATATGTGGTCATTATTCTGTTTTTCTGGAGTCCAAAAAAATGGCACCTAGCCATTATTTGTATTACTTTACAGATCTAAGTAGACATGGCAGAAATGTGTGTGTTTAACAAGGATTAAAATACATTTTGTTTAAAAATAAAAATGAGGTTTCTGAAGCCTAAGGGAGACAGACTATCTTTTCCAGCCGACCAACCAAATGGCTAGAACTTTAAACACTTCATGTAGATGTGCATTTTTAAACTGAGATTTTCATAAAGGAACTGTGCAGACCTCATTCCACACTGCATCCAGATTCAAAAGGATCACAAGTTATAAACAAAGAACCACGTACTGGGGAATAATAGCATATATAATTCATTTTTAATTAAAAAAATAAAATACCATATCTTTGGAGGATTGGGAAAATAAGATGGTCAAAAGAGACCAATTAGCTTTATTAGCTTTTGCAAATTTGCTTGTTTTCTGGTGCAGTTCTACTTTTCCATCAATTCCACACTCTAAAGCTGAACTTACAATTTATTTACATGATTAACAACAATGTGATCTGGTAAGTATTTCAAATAAGATTAATGAGTCTTGTTTGTGTGTGTAATAAGCAAATTTGTTAATATATCAAAGAAAAAAGGACAAGAGTCTATAACCGCTGAATTCCCTGAGAATGATGCCTGAAGGCTTTAAATTAGCAGTTAATAGCTTTATCTGCATATGTAGATAGTTGTTTCTCTGTCAACATTGCTTCAGCAGTCCTTAATTTGAAGATTTCTACTGTCCCCTTTCAACCAAGGCTGATTTAACCATTTTGTGTAAGTAAGGTAGAAACCATAATCAAAACAAGTTCTAAAGAACAGGTATGTACTTACCATTAACAGCAGATCTTCAAGAAAATCTCTTTCATCAGGCCACAACTTTGTAACTATACCCACATAAGTGCTAGGACCATACAGAAACCTTGCAAGCCAGGGGCCGATGATGACAATGTCATGTGTCAGAGTCTACATACACATGCGTGGTCCTACCTCCCCCCTCAGTTCCCGCCAGCAATAATGTTTGGAGGATCCCTCTATGGGGAACCAGGTCACACTGGGTGATGGGAAAGGCTGTGATGGAATAACTCAATGCAGGAAGGCTGGTGTCATACCCCTGAAGGGGGACGGAGGGTGGATCAGCAGGGCCTGATAGAGATTCTCTTGAAGATCTACTGTAACAGTAAGAAGAAA
The DNA here is from genome assembly GCA_016271365.2 of Neoceratodus forsteri. Lineage (NCBI taxonomy): Eukaryota > Metazoa > Chordata > Ceratodontiformes > Ceratodontidae > Neoceratodus > Neoceratodus forsteri. The sequence goes on from CM057455.1 coordinate 1,236,354,381, forward strand.
ACTGTTCTATGTTCTTCGAGGATCTCTCTTTCATCAGGGCACGCCTTTTGAATGAGTCTCAAGCAGTACCAAAATACATACAGTCTGAGCTGATGAACACAGAGACCCATGAGAGCAAGACTGTAATGTTTAGTGAAGGTGTGGACAGTGCTCCATGTTGCAGCTGCACAAATATCAGCAGCTGAAACTCTGAAGAAACAAGCAACAGAAGTGGCCATGCCTCATGCAGAATGACCACGAACACCACCAGAAGTTCCTTACCGTATGTACCTCCTATAACAGAATGAAATACAATGTGCCAACCATTTAGACAGGCACTGTTTAGACAGAGGGGCACCATCTTTCCTAGGGGCGAACAAAACAAAAAGCTGTGAGGACCTTCTGCAGTCCTTGGTGCGATTCACATAATATATGAGAAATCAAAGTACATCCAAAGTATGGAGTAATGCTTACCCTGGACAGCCAAGGTGGATGGATTGATTTAAAGTGAATGCAGACACCACCTTAGGTAGAAATTTAGGATTGGTACATGAAGACACACTGCCTTTATGGAACATCAAATAGGGAGGCTCACATCAGCCTGTAGCTCTGAAACCTTTCCAGCAGAAGTGATTGCAACTAAAAATGACACTTTTCATGAAAGGAAGCATAAGTTACAGCTTGCAGCTGAGCCAAAAGTAAGCTTTTCTAACACAAAATTCAAGTCCCAAGCCAGGACTGAACTCCTAATAGGCGGTTTCAAATGTAATATGCCTCTCAAAAATGTACAATCTACCTCTTATTGTGTAATCGTATGTCCATCAACAGGTGCATGAAAAGCTGAAATAGCAGCCAAATGCACCTCGAGTGAGGAATCCTACAGACTGGTGTGGGATGCTTTATTAGGAATGTTTCAGTGGCACAAGAGAGAGGTTGCCATTTGTAGGCACCGTTTAGTTTCCTGCACACTATTTGTTCTTCCATACACACAATATCGGGGGGTGACCTCCACCTGACCCTTGGAAAAAAAATGGACACCCAGCACAGAGTGGTAGGGAACAGCAAAATTCTGAGAGCAAAAGTCTGGAGCATGCAGGAGAGGTTTTTCCTCCTCTCCCCTTCCTCCCAAAGTAAAAGCCTCCAAGGGGCGGGAGGAGAGAATGAAGCACTGGAGGAGCCTGTCGGGTGGGACCGCAACCGGAAGGAGAGGGAGAGGTGACTTACAGATACAAACCCTATCACGATAACTAGGTATGAGAAAGAAAATTAATGGAATAATAGATGGTGGTAAATAGAAATAAAGGGAAGAATGTAATGCACACGTAACAAGATGCTGGGTTTTACTCTGTGACGGAATGTTGACTTCACAGAGGAAAGAATTTATGTATGTGTATGAACTCTGGATTAATAAACTACTGAGTTTCAAAAACAAAACAAAAATAAAATATGCATGCTTCACCCTCTGGGTTTATGTAGCATCCCACACCTCAGGTGTACATTAAATTCTCGTATCACACACTTCCCTATCCTTTATTCCACACACACGGTGCTGGTCTAGACTGGTCAAGATAAAACTATTATCCTATGATGACCAACTTGCAAGACAGTACTATCATAGTGCAAAGCTGGTTATGTCATGATGGAATACAAGACCAACTTGCAAAACAGTACTACTATCTTGTAAAGCTGTGTATGCCACGATGGAATACTAAGCCAATTAGGGAGCAGCTTATACAATGCTGATGACATCACAATAGCAATGTGCAGCAGAAATGCCAGCACTAGATGCTTTGTAGACTCAGCTGCTTTCTACTTCACATCCATTTTTAAACGGGGTTCTCAGACCGATTTGGATAGTTACCGACCTATATCTCTCCTGCCATCCTTAGGCAAATTGTTGGAAAAAATTGTGAATGAGCAGTTGATTGAGTACCTTCACTTAGTTGGTCTCCGGTTCCCTGGGCAGCATGGTTTTCGCAAACATCATGGTACTGGAACGGCCTTGGCTGGGTTCAAGAACCACATCAGTGGGGCCATGGATAAAGGGGAACTCATCGGTGATGTGTTCATGGACCTGTCCAAGGCCTCTGACCTGGTCGACCATTTCCTGCTGTTCAGGGGACTGCCCGACTAGGTCTGGGGGACTCACCTTGTGGATGGATCGGCAGCTACTTGATGGAGCGACCCCTCAGGATTAGTTTTGGTGTTGTCTTATCACAATCTAGATTAATGAAAATAGGGGTACCCCAGGGATCAATCTTGGGGGCCCCTTTTATTTTCTTTGTATATAAATAATTTGCCTAGTTTGTTTAAAACACTCGCACACCTTAATGTACACGATATTATTTTGTACACTAGTTCTGCATCAATGGACAGCATAAATACAGCTTTAAATACTGATTTTCTGGTCCTCAACACATGCTAATAGGAACAACGCTCGTTGCTAAATAGCAACAAAACAAAAAGTATGCGTTTTGGAACCAGACAGCATATTAAGGGAAGTAATCCAATTGTAGTGCATGACACAAAAGGGGTTGTTTTGGAACAAGTCTCCCAATTCTAATATTTGGTAATCACTCTAGATTCTGGCCTGACATATTCATCCCATGCAAGTCTGATCTGCAGAAATATTAACCAATGATTAGGGGCTTTGTTTAGATTACAAAATTTGTTTACTGAACAGGCACGATTTGCTATTTCTACCAATGTATTGTTATCAATATTAATTATAATTCTCTTTTGTTCTCTGATTTGACAAAATCTGAGATATCTCCACTCACAACCACCTTTCATGCAATATGCAAATTCGCTCTACAGAAACCTTTTCGTACACACCATTGTACTCTGTATAATTTAACTGGCTGGTTACCGCCTGCTCAGAGCAGTGTCTATAGTTTAAATTGTTTGACTCGTAAGGTATTGGGGCTAGGAAGTTTATCTCCACTTTATTCTTTGTTACATCAATGTAAAACAGATAGGAACCTTCAATCTAATACTTTCACCCCCTTATGGTCCCAAGGGTAAAAACTTGTGTTGGTAAGCAAGTTTATTCTGTTTCTGCTCCTTTATACTGGAATAATTTGCCTTCTTCCATACAACTCTTACAGATTTATGATAGTTTTAGAATCTCCTTAAAGAAATGTTATGCCGATTCTTTGGTATGTAATTGTTAGTATATATTTATATTGTACCAATTGTATTTGTACTGTTTGTATTTTATGTGTTTTTGTAATATCCTAATTATAACTTATATGGTCCCGGGTCATGTTTGAAAAAGGGCCTTGGCTCATAACATTTACCCGGTTAACAAAATAAAATGTAATGACTTGTACTGCATTGATTGTACTGACTGGTACTGTAATGACTTGTAATGTATTGATTTGCTTTTCTTGTGCTCAGCCATGGATAAGAACGGCACAATCGGAGTCATCCAAAGAACCCTCAAATCACAGCTCTCTAACGTTTGCTGCCGTGCATTACTCAGGACTCCTCCAAGTGCGTGATCTCCAACAACAACTGGCCTGGCAAGTAGGCAGCCGCAGGGGAGTCCTTAGAGGGGGCTCCACACAACGACTGTTGTGAGGCGGCTCCACCTGGAACGGTGGTGAGACTCATGTTGGGGACTGCTGTCTCAGCAGGACTGGTATGGGCTGAGATGGTGTCAACCAGGTGACTGCAGAGGTCGAGGGTAGAGGCCTACCCTGCCAAACAAAGGCTCACTGCTGCCAAAGGAGCTCTTCATAGTGCCACCACATACAGTGATAGAGCCTCTCATTGTCAGAGAACGAAGAGGAAGAAGAGCACCAACAGCAACGCTCCCCAGCTGAGCAAGACCAGGAGCGCAAGGAATCCTCTGACCTCAACCTTGGGCATCAACAATGCCAAGGAGACACAACTGGAGGGGCAGAAAAAAACTACTCACACAAGGCTCAACCATTTGACCCTGGAAAGGGACAACTTCTGAGAAGAGACAGCCAGGCTCACAGACTGCTGCTGCACCTCTTCAGTGAGGTCAGACAGGACCGGGGTTCATGTGATCGAATAATCTTCGATCCTTCAGACAATAGGTCAACAGGATCAAGAAAAATCTCAATGCCCTGCTCAACCTGTGTCGTGGCCAACAAGCTCGATGGAGGCACCATGGATCTAGCAGCCTTTCCCTCGATCAAAGCAGGTTTGGCTGAAGCTGAACATTCAACAGTCATCGAGCAATCGGGAGAGTTAAGGGGTGGGAAGAGTGTGTCCTTTCCCGATCCCACGACCAACAGCAGGAACTTCTTCGATTTCTTCACCTTACCATGGTGGGGGGGCAGGGCTCTCTCCCAAGGTCTGGAGGGTCTTGCACATCTCACAGAAATTACCCACAAAAACTGGGCCAATGCTGGCCCTTAACAGGAGCAACGCAGAGATCATTGAGAGGTGCCTGCCGCAGCCTTGGTTGCCATCTGTTCCATAGCCACCAGCTGAGCCGTGGACCTCGCAGCCGCAGGAAGCACCTTATAGCCTTGCTTGGACTTCACTGGAGGATCCTGTTCTGCCAGCCGGCCGAGGAGAAGATGGGCATAGCAGTCTTCCAGTGAAGCAGGAAGCAGAGCCTGGCACATGCCAGAGGCAGCGATGTTGTGCTCTTTACCAAGGCAATATATGCACAATGTGTGTGGATCCGTTTATGACATTTTCTGACTAGACGCAATGCTTGAAGCAGGAAGCCAGCTTAGAATCCTTGCAGTCCATCGTCAGAGATAGAGAGGAACTGAGGAATATACTTGAAAATACAACTGGAAAAAGGTAGAAGAAAAGTTAGCCAAATGCCGCACTTAACCAAGTTTGGTCCTACACTGCGCTCAGAGCTGTGACAGAGGAGACCGGACTCCTTCAGCAGAAAGGAAGACCTGACATCATGGAGAAAAGCCAAGCCAAGGGACATACCACCCGGGTGGTGCGAGGAGCTTCTCTTAAAGACAGTCCGGCAAATCAGCTCTTAAAGGGAGACTGCCAACATATGGACAAGTGAACCACATCCACGTCACCCGAATAGGCAATTTGTCAGCCAGACCAGTGGCGAGGAGGGCTGAGGCACTAGTAACATCTTACCTCCTGCCATGCTGGCAACCCTTGTTCAGTCCTAGCAAGGGTTGCTGGGGAGGAAAGGATTGAGTGACCAATGGCTGCTCTCCTTTCCAAGGGGGGGGAGGGAGAGAGAAGAGACCTGCACGCTTCACCATATGACTGCCTCCTTGTGGAGGCCAAGTGGTATTGCAGGCCGAGGAAAGCAGTGGAAGGAAGGACTGCAGGAATCAGTGGCATGTGCATGCCTCCGCACATACACATCTACATGCACACAACAATGTGGGGAACAGGGATGAAAACGGAAAAAGGGAAGGCTCCATCTTTGTGAAGGCTTAACCGCAGATCCAGAAGTAGCTGCTGCGAAGTAAGCGGTGTAGGGTCGGTGCTGTAAGGAAGTTGGCCAGCCAAAAACGACAGCAAATCCAGACACAGCACTCGAAAAAATTCAATTAAATTACAACCTCAAATCTACTGCAAATGCAGGTTTATTGTGTGCTCGAGGTGCTAGCCCTTGCCCCAGCGCCACAACTTCTCAGCCTTCGACAGAGACCTTGCCTGCCTTGCTCCTGCATCACCAGCTGATCATCACCCCCAACTCTGGACTCAGGGGTGGTCAGCTGGATGGGTGATTGCCAGGCAGGGATAGGGCTGAGAGCCCGCCGGAGTCGTCCCACTGGGAGAAAAATCTGAACAGAAAAAGAATAGGCAATTTCTCATCACTTAAGAGAAGAACGGAATTAAAAACAACTATGTATCTGCTGAGACACACCAATAAGGAACGTTTGAGAGGGGGAAAGCAATCATTTGGTCAATGGCAACTGGCTGAATACATTTTCCCTTGCAGCTCCATAGATAAAACGTAGGTGTTAGGGGATGTCCTTTTTCAAATACTATAATTTTAAAGTATAGTGGTCATCAGTCCAATTGGCAACACTGTAAAAGCACTGACAAGCACTCATTGCGATCCCTGTCCTTTTCATCAGACATGGAAGTATACACCTTGTTAAATCACATAAGGCTATCATACAACACGTACCATGATGCCATTTCCTTAACATCTGGCATGCAATAAAGAGACGGAAATGACTAGTTTCCTGTTGCTAAACACTGGAGGTACTAGTACTCAGTAGTCCCATGTCCCCTGATGCATAGCCTGAACTTGTGTTGCATTTATTTACTTCTTTAGCATTTAGTGCCATCTCTGGGCTGTTCACATACTATGGTAGCGAGTATCAGCAGCATCACATCAACTGGGGAAGCAGTATCTGTGACATAGTGAACAAGAGTCATTCCTTGTGAAGGATGCAGAATGTGTTGCTGGATAATGCCTGTGCTGAGTAGTTTTATTCATAAGGCGTGGCTTGCTTTACCTCACTTAAATGATGCTTGTAGTTCCTACCACTCATAAGAATGGCGCCAGTTTATCACTTTCTTTTTATATATCATCTTTTCTTTTTAAATTGGAAATATCACAAAAGTCTTCTTGTGTTTAGAAAAATAAAAAACTGAATACAGGAACATGCATTATAGGCCTTAAGTCAGTATATTTACCTTTCACTTCCATATGCTAACTTACTTTTAAAATGGGACATACATTTTTGCAGCCTATATCAGACGGGTATAAAAATACAGGTTACTCACCTGCAACAGGAGTTCTAGGAATGGCATATGTTGTTCATCCACACTTACTGGCAGGTTTCTTGCCACTTTAAATCTTGCCGGAAGGTCTTCAAGCTGGCTCCTCCCACCCACCCAGGTGGTAAAACTCTCAGCTCCGCCCCATGACGCCAGATCTAGCCTGCTGGAAGCCAGGTTGTGCGTCGAAGCCGGGGAGGTCGGGTGGGTTGTGTGGATGAACAATATATACCATTCCTAGAACTCCTGTTACAGGTGAGTAACCTGTATTTCTAGGGACATGGATATGTTGTTCTATCCACACTTACTGGCAGACTCCTAGCAGTTCTCCGGGAGAAAGGAGCAAAGCGCACACCCCCTACTTAGGGAATACGGACTGAAGAACCTAGGTCCCAAAACCAGCATCCCGGCGTGACTCAAGGTCGATGTGGTAGTGGGTTATAAAGGTGTGTGCCAACTTGCAGGTAGCAGCCCTGCAGATTTCCTGGATACGGACGTCCCTAAAAGTAGCCACCGAAGCAGCGGTATGGCGGGTAGAATGAGCTCTTATCCCTCTGGGAGACTCCATGCCTGCCAACCTATAGCAGAGATCTATGCAGGAGGTGACCCACCTGCCTATCGTCCACTTGGCTGCAGGTCTGCCAGGTGCGGCTTCAGCATAGGCGACAAACAGCTGGCGAACCTCTCCCCGAACTTCAGCCGTCCGCTCCTTTATAATAAGAGAGCGCTCTTCTAGGGTCCAGAGTATGGAGCCTATATTCGGCCTCCAAGGTGTGACTGTGGTTGAACACCGGCAGAGTCAACACCTGGTTAAGGTGAAACTCCAATACCACCTTCGGAAGGAATTTTGGGTGGGGGCGCAGGACAACCTTGTCCCTGTGGAAGACCAAATAAGGAGACTCGATGGAAAGCGCCTGGAGCTCTCCCATCCTTCTGGCTGACGTGATAACCACCAAGAAGGCGGTCTTCCACGACAGGTGAGAGATGTCACACCTGTGCATCGGTTCGAATGGCTTGCCCAGGAGCTTAGCCAATACCAGCAGTAGATCCCATGGAGGTGGAGGTTCTCGCACCAGAGGAGATATGTGATCAAGGCCTTTGGAAAAGCACCTGACCACCTTTTCCTGCGCCCGGTAAGCAGAGATGGCTGCCAGGTGCACTTTAAGGGTCGTCGACAGAAGCCCTAGCTGAGAAAGGGACCACAGGTAGTCCAGAATGCTGGCCAAGGAACAGGAGGAAGGGTCCAATCCCTTATCCTGACACCAAATGGAGAATCTCTTCCATTTGAAGGCATAGCATTTTCTGGTAGACTCCTTACGGGATGCCTCAACAACGTTGAGGACCTCGTCAGAAAGACCCAAGCCTTGGAACTCTAGCTGCTCAGGAACCAGGCCATCAGGTGCAGAGATTGAAGGTCCGGGTGGAGTACCTTCCCCTGGTTCACTGAGATCAGGTCCGGGCAGGCTGGAAGCTGCCTCGGGAGCCTGGAGCTGAGGCTGAGGAGATCTGGATACCAGAACTGGCGGGGCCAGTCTGGGGCTACCAGAATCACCTGTGCCTTGTCCCTCGTCACCTTGAGAAGCACCTTGTGGATCAAGGAAAATGGGGAAAGGCGAGCAGAGGCCCGGGGTCCATGGCCTCAGAAGGCATCCCCCTGCAGCGAGCCCCGCTGAGGGGGGCGGGCATGAAACAGCATCAGCTTCGCTTTCTCCCTGGAGGCAAACCGGTCCACCTGAGGTGTGCCCCAGTGGGAGAACAGATCATGTACTACTTCCGGCAGGAGAGACCACTCGTGAGATGCAGCACCTATCCAGCTTAGGGCATCGGCCTGAGTGTTGAAGGCTCCTGCCACATGGATGGCTAGGAGATCCGCCTCCAGTCTGCTCACGAGAGACCAAGTGCAGACAACCTCCTTGCACAGAGGCAAGGAGTGCGTCCCGCCCTGGCGGTTTAGGTAGTACATGGTCGAGGTGTTGTCCATCTGGACCTGGACCATTTGACCCCATACAAACGGAGCGAAGGCAGTGAGGGCTAGTCAAATCGCTTGAAGCTCCAGCAGGTTGATGTGGCATCGAGACTCCTGAGGAGACCACAGGCCGTGCGCTCTGAGCTCCCCCAGATGGGCACCCCAACCCATCAGAGAGGCATCGGTCGTTACAGTGACCGTCTGCTTTGGGCGGACAAACGGGATACCCTCCTGCAGATGAGCTGGAACGATCCACCACTGGAGAGCATTCCCCATCTCCTGGGTAACCATCACTGGCTGGTCCAGAGGACCGGAGCGCTGTGACCACTGACCGGCCAGCCCCCACTGCAGGGGACGCATGTGCCAACGGGCCACGCTGGTGCAAGCCGCCATGAGGCCCAGGAAGTCCCGGGCAGGGCACAATTGCCCAACCAGAAATGACTGGGCAAAGGAAGAAAGAACCTCGGCCCTGTCCACCGGGAGCCATGCTCTGCTCGAACAGAGTCGAGCTCTGCCCCGATGAACGGAATCACCTGCGTTGGCACGATTTCCAATTTGGCCTCATTGATGAGGAGGCCAATCTGAGAGCAGACCTGGAGGGCCAGATCCGGACCGCTCCGCCTCCAGCCTGGAGGGGGCTGCAATCAGCCCGTCGTCCAGGTAAGGGTATATCCGGACCCTTCGGTGCCGCAGGGATGCCGTCACCACTGCCTTGCATTTGGTGAAGACCTTGGGAGCTGGAGAGTGACCGAAGGACATGGCCCGGAACTCGTAAAGGGATCCCTCTGCCCTGAAGCGTGGGAATCGCTGGTGAGACGGACGGATTGGGACGTGAAAGAAAGCGTCCTGGAGGTCCAGAGAGCAGAACCACACGCCTCGTTCCAAGGATGGAATGATCTGAGCCAGAGTGACCATCCTGAAGGTACGAGACCTTAGGAACTTGTTCAGGTCGTGTAGGTCGAGAATGGGGCGCCAGCCCCCCATCCGTTTTGGGACCAGGAAGTACCTGGACACAAACCCTGGGTCTGGTGGAGGATCCGCCACCTCCCTGATCACCTCCTTCTGGAGAAGCAAGGCAATGTCGGCTCGACGAGCCGACAGAGGCTGCGGACTCAGAGTTTCTGTGGGGCGACGGCCCAATAGGGTGGGGACTGCTCGACCCAGAGGCAGACCCTTTCCTACCACTTCCAGCACCCAGCAGTCCGTGGTGATATCGGACCCGGCGGAAAGGAAGTGGCGGAACCGTCCCCCCACGGGGGAAACCGGGGAAGAGTGACGAGGTTGGGGGAGACACCCCTCAACCCGTCACTAGGCAGGCTTGGAGGAAGGGCCGGCCGAGGGGCTTCCTGGACCTTTCCCTCCCGGCTTCCTGCTGGAAGAAGCAGCAGGCTTGGCTTTGGGATGCCAAGTGCAAGCCTACTAGCCCTGATGCTGGTGTTGCTGGGCCGGACGTGCCGCAGGGGTTGAAGGACGAAAGGGTTTACGCTGCTGCTGGCGGCCTTTGTCCTTCTGGGCAGATGTGACAGAGTCCAAGGTGGCACTGGACTTCTCGATCCTTTGCAGATGACCCTCCACCCCGGGGCCGAACAAGTCGGTACCCAAGAAGGGAACATCTGCCAGCTTGTGCTGAGTATCCGCTGTAAAAGTGGAGATCCGCAGCCAAGCTCTGCAGTGCATGACCACTGCGGCCGCTACTGATCGGGCACACAGGTCAGCTATGTCCAAGGAAGTTTGGAGTTGCTGTTTGGCCACTGCCCTTCCCTGATCCTGCACCTGCTTGACCCTTGTCTGGAGGTCAGCCAGGAGCTGAGGAATCACCTCATCCAGGGAGCTCAAAAGGGCATGCAAAAAGTGTGCCATCAGAACGGCCGAGCTGGCCTGATGAAGGCCTAGGGAGGAAGCAGCATAGACTTTCCGCCCGGAATAGTCCAATTTCTTGGGACTCTATCAGGTGGCTTGTCCACATCCCGAGCATTTCCGGAGCACCAGAAAACGCTGTCGGTCACTAGCCCCTCCGTGAAGGGGTGCTCCGAGAAACCGGAGGGTGAACCAGTGGGAATGGCATATTTTCGAGCCATCCTGGCCGAAGGTGCTGGACAAGAAGCTGGCCGCTGCCACAGCTCCAGGGCCGGGCCAACAATGGCTTCAGCCACCGGGAAGGCCTCCGTGGGGGAATCCCCTCAGTCCAGTATCTCCATAAGGGGATATTTCGCCTGCTTTAAAACGGGTTCAAGCTTCATCCCAGTGGACTCTGAGATGAGCCGAAGCATTCTGAAGAACGATGATGGGCTCTCGTCCACCGACTGACCCCCAGTGGACTCCAGGTCGAGGGGCCTGGAGAACAGGGAAGAGTCATCACCAGACTCCAGGGAGTCTGCAAACAGCTGCCGAGGGCCCGAGCCACCCTCCACCTGCCGAGGCCGATCGGGAGTGAGGGTGACAGACAACCGATGGGGCAAGCCCTGACCCAACCGAGAATCCTTGGTCACGGCCCCAAATTTAGGTTGTGGAGGTGGGGGTTCCACCACAATGGGTGGCGCAGCCGGTTTTGACTGAACAACCGGTACCAGCTTCGGCTCCTCGATTATAAGGGGTTGTTTCGGCCGCTCTGGTGACAGCCACTTAATGGCCGGGGAAGGTGACGGAGTCTGCTTATTCCCGGTCAAAAGGAGCTGCTGCCACATCAGATCCTCATAGCGCCGACGCAATTTGCGACGGAGCCTATACTCCAAAGAGGACGAAGACGAGGAGAAGTGGCGCTGCCACTTTCCACGGTGCCGAGACAGAGACCGCTGATGTCGGCGGGATCGGCTGGACCGGGAAGAGGTCCGAGGCCGAGACCTTCGGTGTTTGAGGGTGGGTCTGAGAGGGGGCAGGGGAAACCCCGCTCCTCCCTCGGTTCAGGGACTTTAACCAGGGACTCTGGCACAGGAGGCACAGCCAAGTCCTCGGTTTCCACTGGGGGAACCGGTGAAGAACGGTTGTCGGCTTCTCCAGTAGACAGCCGGTCTGACGGGTCGAAAAAAATCTCGACTGCGTCAACGGGTGTCTCAGCCGGCTGACCTGATGGGGACACCGGGAAGCCAGCAGCCTTAGCCGCAACCTTGACCGAAGTCTACAGTCGACTATCCGGGGAAAGGGACCTCTCCCGCCCTCACGAATGTAGACGGTGGGACTTACCCTAGGAGTCCTTCTTGGGACTGAGAGGAATGTCCTGAAGGCCCCTCTCCCTTGGTGGAGAGGGATTGACAAAACTCCTTGAATGAAGCCGTGTAGGAGGAGCCCAAAGACAGCGGAATAAATGCCGCGACCGAAGAAGATGATGATGATGTGGCCTGGGCCGCTTCCTCCTCAAAGGCGATCATTTGTTCAAGCTGTTCAGCTGAGCCCGCCACCGCGGACACCGCCCAATGGGCCTGCTTCGACTTGACCGGAGGATAACGTTTCTCAGGGCGCCCAAATTGCAATCTGGCAGCGCGATCCTCTAAGACCGTGGCCGAAAAGGACTTGCACAAGTCGCAGGCCTGCAAATCGTGTTCAAGCCCCAGGCAGTAAACGCACGTGGAGTGCGGATCGGTCCGGGACATCTTCTGCCCCGATGAAATTCGCGGGAGTCGATTTGTCCATCGCAGCCGCGAGGGAAGATAAAGACCAAAGTCTTGTAAATTTTAAGATTAGTTTCGAGTAAACCGAAGAGTTTGGATCCAGGCCTAAAACGCAGAGCACAAAGGAGAGAACCTGAGCTTCCAAGCAGTAAGGAAGATCTGGCGTCATGGGGCGGAGCCGAGAGTTTTATCACACGGGTGGGTGGGAGGAGCCAGCTTGAAGACCTTCCGGTAAGATTTAAAGCGGCAAGGAACCTGCCAGTTAGTGTGGATTGAACAACATATCCATGTCCCTAGAATATTGAATATACTGACAATGTATTCAGAACAACTCTGAGATATTATGTAGGTAGGTGGTGGTAATTTTTATTTGCCGCTCTTCTTAAAGGGACATTCAGCTTTTTCAATTTTTTTTTTTTTACACCTCGGTATCCTGCTCCGTCTGACATCCTGTACAGTCGCAGATTATACATCCAGTCAGCCCCTTGTAGAAAAAGCAGAAATAATGGTGTTTTGGTTAAAAATTGAATTGCATTTGTCTTGACTATTATCTCTGCTGCTGCGAACCCCGTGCGTTCATACATACAGTATATATGGCCCCTGAGCCATATACATGCACCAGTATGCTCTTTCATGAGCAAATTCGGTTTTTCTTTCCTAACCATTGAGGTTTAATAGACAATATACTTATATAGGCGGCACTATCCTTGACAATATCAGCTGTAGTGGAAAATAATTAATGCATCTAAAAGTAACTGCACTTTCAAAAGTTGAGCCATGACTCTGGGTATGCATATCAGCATTGACTCTAATGTGCATGCTTGGAGTTATGGCTCAACTTCTGAAAAAGCAATTTCTTTTAGATATATACTGATCGATGCCAACAAGAACTGATATGGCCAAGGACAGTGCCGTCCATCTAAATATTTTCTATTAAATTTCAATGTGTTGGAAAAAAACAAAAAACAGAACTCAGTCATGAAAATATTTACTGGCGCTCTGGGGCCATATACACATATGAACGTACAGGATCCGCGGCAGCAGGAATAATAGTCAGGACAAATAAAATTACATTTTTTACCAAAACATTACTTCTACTTTTTCTCCAGGGGGTGACCGGGTGTGTTATCTGCGACTCTACAGGACACCAGATGGAGCAGGATGCCAAGGTAAAAATTTTGGAAAAGCGGACAGTACCCCTTTAAGGCTAAGAACACTTTGCATTAGGTGAAGACAACAAACTACACAGACAAAAGAGTACTATAAATCAAATAGTGTAGCATTAATTAAAACAGACCTACCATCTGTTAAAAATTATTTTAAACAATGCCAGGGAAAGAAGCACTGAAAGTTCTTGTTTTTATTTTATATTTTGTCTCCCCAGGATAGCACAACTGAGCTACACCTCGTTTCCAAAGGGGCCGTGCTTCTACCCATTTCCACAGCTGGGTGGACTGAAGCACAGAAAGGTTAACTGGCTCACTCAAGGTCGCACAGTGAATGCTTGGCTCCATCAAGGTCTGAATCTGATCTCTCACTTCTCAAACTGGTGCGTGAACTACAAGACAGGGTATTAAAGAAGCCGAAAAAACTGATTAGCAGTTTTACATGTGAATGTGCTAATCAGCCGTGAAAGTGCACAGCACTTGGCACAGAAAGGTTAGCAAAATTTAAAGAAAATGTATATAGTTTTATTAATTTTATACACTGCTGCATGGACTCCCTGGATAGTAGCCTTTTGCTACACGTTTTTGGAAATGGTTAGCATTACCTCCCGTTTTGCGTAGCGTTTTGCTATGCTATACCAGCTATGTAATACCCTGCAAGACCACACCGCCTCCAATACAATATGTAAGATATGCAGAGCTTCAGGAGGCCCTAGAACAGAATATACGAGCACCCTTCTCACATGTGGCAGGGACAGGTTTAGTTTAGTTTAGTTTATTAGTCTAGGAATTAATACCTTTGAGCCAGGGCTCTTTTACAAAGGTTCCACGTCACAAAGAACATTTAACAAAGCACGATACACATTACAGGTAAAACCAGACAGGAAAGTTACATCATAAATTTGCTATTAACAGTTTAAGGCAGTAACGTTTTTAAGTTTCATAGAAAAACATGCTATAACAGGTTCAAGCGAGTAGACAATTTCGAGGTTAAGGAAACTTCCAGGGAGAGGGTGATCATTAGGCGCCAAAAGGAGGCTAGAGAGGAGGGAAAGGTGGTGAGCGGGAGAGTAAGTGAGAGGGGACAGGAAAAAAGGGGGGGAGTGAGTTTGGGTGGGAGACAGGAAGTAGTAGAGGTACCAGAGGGTTCATTAGTCAGGGAGGAAGAGGCCTCAGATGTGAGGATGGACATGAGGAGTAGTAGTCTATCTAGCGCAATCACAGTTGCTAGTGGTGGTGAGGTGGGCATAGAGCATGGATTTGAAAGCTTCAAGCGAGGTTGAGGATAGAGTAGGTGGACTAAGCGCATTGAACCATGTCGGGGCCCTGTATGCGAAAGATCTTTGTCCCTGTGCAGTCCGGCATCTCGGAACCAGGAAAGAGTGGCGTTCAGATCTGGTGGAGGGTCGTGAGCCAGGATTCAGTCGGAGGTTATTTTTGTTTATGCAATAACTTGTATTAAAAAAAAATTATATATAGTACTTGTGAATACTGTATCTAATAAGACATGCTAATAAAGAACATCAGTACAAAAATTGCTTTAGCAATGTATATTTTGGTTTAATTTTAATATTTCCAAACGTTGGAAATGTAAAAATAGAACTGATCAGATAAAGTTTTAAAAAACAGAAATACCACTACTACACCTATGTTAATGACAATGCAATATTAAGAAAGTGGAAATATGGAGAGGAACAGGAGCTATGTAAGCTATAATCCATGATAGACCATGGGTGTGGGTGCGCCATTAATGCAACCCCCCCCCCCCGTGCGTTGTGTGGCATGAGGCAGAAGGCCAGGTGTACTCCAACCACCCAGGAAGCGTACCAATGTCCCCATACACCCATGTCCTGGAGTGGGTTGTTGCACTTACACAATGAACCACTTAGTTTTGTATAATAATGAAGCAAAAATAGTTTTAATTACTTAAAACTTTTTAAGTTTATTGGTATACCTCCGCTTTGTAAAGTAGTGCAAAATTATACAGATAGATACCAACACTGATTTTTAACAAGTATTAATGAGAATCAATTTAGAAAGTGAACTGTGAAGGTTGTTTGGAAAAGAAACACTTGTTTTTATTAATAAACATACTTTAGTTTTGTTTTGGCAAGATGTGACATCATGTGCCACTGTAAACTGCAAGAAGTTACTTTTCTGTTTACAGCAAGTACAGCCGCAGTCACGACTGAACAGTAGTTTAAAGCCCCTTTTACATAACGGGCTCTGCACCGCGATGAGCGTTGCAGAGCAACTGGGACATTACCTTTGTTGTTATGTGTAGTCAAGCTGTACCACATCAGAGGTGAGTGTTCACTGGCCTGGCAATTGGCGAACCCTGCTTTCCTGAGTTTGCCGTTGTGCGCCGCCGTGTAATCGGAGTGCAGAGTTCAGCTCGATCTCAGAGAAAGTCTTGCGAAACCCTCCGGGATCCCCTGTTGCTTACCCATGCTGCACTTCCCTATAATACTATTTGCTAACTGCCTGATTGACCACCTCTCGCCGGAAGCCTGCCTTACTATTGCCAGTAGCAACCTCCTCCCCCCCCTCCTTGACTATGGCTGCCGGGTGTACTCCTTCATCTTCATTACCAACCTGAACCGCCTGGATGCTACCTACAATCGTATATGCCGCCTTACCCTCCACGCCCCTCTCCTCACTCACCACTGCTCTCTTTGCCAGTCCCTTAACTGGCTATCTCTACAAGTGCGGCGCTCCTACCTGCTGGCCCTGACCGTTGCCAATACCTTGCACAATCCCTCCTACTTTCCACTATCCCGTCTTATCCCGCCCAGAACCTACTGCCGCAAACTACATCAGTCTTCCCACCTGCAACTAGAATGTCCTACCATAACTACGAGGATGGGCCTAAAAGTCTACTCCACAGCCAGATCCTCATTATGGAACGACTTCCCCTCCTCCCTACATTCCCCGACCCCCCCCCCAAATCTAAATTCCCTATTAAAAATGCACTTTCTGTCCTCCACGACCTGCATCTGTCCATATTCACTTGCAGCCCACCCTTACCCCTCTCCCTCTAGTGCTCTGTTCTCCACCCCTCCCTCTAGTGTTCTGCTCTCCTCTCCCTCCCAGAATACTACTATTTCTTTTGCTGAATGATGGAGCAACCTTACCTCATTTACCTAAATGTTATATACCTTGGTATGCTCAATTGTTGATGCATCTGGTACTGTTTACCTTATATTTTGTCTGTTAGCTTAACCTATACTGGATTCCCTGTATGATTCACACTGTTCTCTCTGTATTTTATGCTGTTTGTGCCAGTTTCTGGCCCGGGCTGTGCCTGAAAAAGGTCTTCTGATCAGTGCACCAACCCAGTTACCAAATGAATGAATAAATAAATACTGGGTCCTGAGGCTCATGCGTGAAACAGTGTAGCCGAGTTCAGCTAAATATATCTTCACATACTAGAAAAAAAGCTGAACTTGGGGAAACTAGTCACTTTTCAGAAACAGGGGCTAAAGAGTACTTTAAAAGTGCCTGGAAAGTGGAGTTGTGATACTAGGCATGCACTTACGCATATCCACATCCTTTTTTTAGTCCCCGTTTCTAAAAAATAACTAGTTTCCCTGAGTTCAGTTTTCTTTCTAGCATCTGAAGATATATTTAGCTGAATTTGGGTACAATATGTAAAGTAAATGGGAAGTCTTGGGCAAGTCTCAGCCGGAAATGTGGCTAGAACAATGGAACAGCCCAGGACACCAATGTAAGGACTCCTGTGTAAAAGCACATGCTGCAGAGGAAGACAGAAGCAGACTGAGCACAATGAAACCACTGCGATGTAGGTAAGACACTGTATAAAAGCACCTTAAAAAAGGGCACATAACTTGTCCCCCCTCCCGATTTTAGTCCCACTCCTCACTCAACTTTTATCTGTTCCCACCCCCCAACTTTAATTTGCACCAAGTAAATGTTTTGTTTACACCGGCCAGACCAGAACAGCAGTCAGGGAGCAATGGCACATGTTGAGAGCCGTCAGGGAGCAAAGATGCACAAAGCAGAAGAGTCACTGGGGAGCAAAACTGCACTCTGGACCACAAGAGAACAGCCAACAGCGATGGACTTGAGTGTGACAACAAAAGAGGGCGTTCAGGGTTACAGCACTAGTATTTTAGCCATCGTGTGGACACAGTTTGTCAGGGAAGGTGTTACAACACTGGCTACTGAGCATGGGAAGAAAGTTCATCAGGGACAGTGTTACAACACTGGCATTTTTTTTTGTTTTACAGTGCCTGAGGGGAATGAGTGCGTTGTTAATTTCAGAAACTCCTCTGGTCTGAGGACTAAACTTTATAATGTCAAACCCAGCCTGTACCTATTCTGAACCTGTTGTAACTCTCCATGTATGTATCCACTCTCATTCCGTTGCCGTACCACTGTATTGTGTTGTATTCTGAACCTGTTGTCAAACCACTGTATTGTTTTGTATTCTGAACCTGTTTGGATCTATGTAACCCCCCATGTTGCATCTGGAAACGAGCGGTATGCTTATCTGGTAAATCTCTTAAATAAATAAAAATAAATAAATATGGTGTCAATGTTTTGTGAAACAGGAACGTCATGTTGGAATTTCACTTTCTCTGAGAGGGAAATGTAGTTTGGAAGCAAAAGAGTAAGTGTGCTAGGTATTAATGAATGATCACATGACCCATTTTATACGATCAGTTTACTGGATTTTCAGGTACATTTCTGAACCCATTTTATAAAGCAACCCCCCACCTACCCAAGACAAACAAAACAAAACATCAAGGACATTTCTCTTCTACATTTCATTTTAACTTTTCTGATGTACTCAAAGGATTCCATGGCTGTTTATTGGCAAGAAAGCAATGTGTGATACGTATAAAACGATAATGTTACGATTAACCTTATTAAATATCCAGCAAAAGATCTAAATAACATTAAGTAGTAATATGGTTTCACAAAAATATCTAGAGGCATCCTTCATGACAATCTGCATATATGTTTGTCTTGTGTAGGTTTGTTTCAATTATGTTTCAGTCTTGTCTTTCTGCTTCAGTTTTTGAACTGATTGAATGGCCTTCTAAAATGTTTTATTTTACAATTTTTGTTGGTAAAGGCATCCTGTGCTGAAGCTCAGAGCATACGGAGGTTGAGTGACCTGCTCAAGGTCACAAAGTATGCAAGCGGAGGTTGTGGGAATCAAACTGAGGTCTGCTGGATGTACTATGCTTCTTCAGAGCTAACTGCTCTAACTTCTAGGCTGTACCGTCAGCCCTGTCTTATTTAAGCAAAGAACAATCCAGCAGTCCTTTATTAGTATCATGCAACGGTTTGGAGAGTTAGCTCCCTACCAGTTCTTATTCTTCTGATAAGAGACCAAGCAAAGGTCTGTATTACTATTATGAGCCTCCTGATATTTTTTTTTTGATGAAATAATGGTAGAAAAAGCATTATAAAATGGGCAAAGGATTTCAAGCAATCTGACTGGGTGCTAGCCGTGCATTAGATGTGTCTAATGCACAGCTAAAACTAGAACCCCCATTTAGAATATACAGGCCCATTTTATAAGTGCAATAAGCCACTCCGGGGATGTGCATTAGACAGTTCTAATGCATGGCTAGGGGACTGGACGCATTCGGCCTGTGGCCTCGTGCCTCACTATGTCCCCCTAGCCATGCATTAGAACTGTCTAATGCACACCCACTGTGTCTTATTGCTTATTTATTTTAATGTAAAACCAGTTGTAGAGCTGTGCACATGCAAAAGGTCTCATGTTCCATTTACAGAGGTAGTTCACACACGGGTGGATAAAAACCGATAGTGAACCTGTGAGAAAACAGGATTTTGAGCTCAACATTCCATGACATTTGAAATAATTTTTTTTTTTTTTTGTTACTTTCGGACTGAGCTGACCAGCTTTGAACCTGTCGCTATGAAAACAACCAAAAAATGGCATCCCATTTACCTCTTTCAATTACTATACTTGCTGTCATATTCTGCATCTAACAAAAAGTTGTATGTAGATGACATGGGAGTTTCATGGTTTTATGCATTAAAAGAAAACAAAAAATGCCACTTTGTTGGCAACATTGGTATTAAGTGAGGTGTCATAGCATTTATAATTTACTCTTATTTCACTGGCGGAAACTATAAAGCAAACACCATCACAAACATGTCCTTGGTGCATTTGTCTTTAGTACCCGCGTTGACACGTACAAAAACTGTTGCTAGTTAAAAAATGATCTGACAACTTGCTGATTTTTTTTCTAACACAAGGCACCACGTATCAGCACACAACTTTAAAGCAAACATGGATACCCCTGGTTTATTTTGTTGCTTTTAAATATTTAGATGACCATCATGTGCTGGGCCAGGAAGTCTAAATTTGACATGGGTTGTAGAAACACCAGGGAACATTGTTAATCTAGTGCAGTATGGTTCATTCGCTCAGTCTGAAGAGTCCCACTGACTCAGAGGATTCATTTTTCATGCACAGTAACAGATGGCATAAAAGGATGGCAAAAGAGCTAGAAAGTAGTAGCATCTTGTTGCCCCAAGCCTGTACTGTGATGCAGCCCCCGAGCCAAACATAACTGAAATACTCCCAGGATCTTTTGTGCAGCACCCACAATATTATAGTGTGTTAAATATTCACCTCCTAGGACCTGCTTTCATTTAAACAGTCACCCCCACCCGACCAAAATGACATCAAATTAACCACAATGTTAAGCAGCCACCATGTCAGAAGGAATGCAAGAACTGTGTTCCTGTAAGATCTAGTCACCAACATTCCAATCCTTTTGTTTTCCATAAGGAAAACAAGGCTTCAAGGTCTAGATACTCGACATTAGTTTCCTGTTTTCAATGTTCAGTGAGTCAATCTTTTGGGAAGATATCAACACAACTTTTCTTCCATCTTGCACTCTGCTCATCAGTGGTGGTGGTGGTGGTGGGGGGGAATTCTACCAGATTAAACAGGAATGGAGAAGTTGGACAAAAACAGTGTGCAGTTTCTTAGGACTCATAAAATGGGCATTAAAAAAAAAAAAAATCAAGAAATCTGGCCGGCCCAGTGGCGTTGAGGGTTGAGACGCTGGATGCCACACCTCGTTCTGCACCGGCGGCCCGGTTCGGAATGGACTTGGGTTGCCGGGGGTTGGCAGGGCGAAGGAAGGTTTGAGCACACCAATGGATGCTCTCCTCCTTCGGGGGTGCTTTACGCAACTGACGCTCCTGAAGCTGGTGGAAGCACTAGGTTTCGGGGCACTGGCGGCTCTGCCTTGCGGAGTCGGGGGGGGGGGAAACGCTGTTAGGTGCTTGACAGACTGCGTGCATCAGCATGTCTCCTAGTCTGGACATATATCCTTCACGCCAGCATGCCAGGGGTTGGGAGAAAAATCGAGGAAAAATGCAAACACCCCGGCCCTACGAGCAATATGAAACTGGGGATGGGATGCCTTGGAGGATTGCCCTGGTGGACAGAGTAGGAGGAGGTACGAGGCCGCCTCTGAATGCCGTGGGAGCCGGGCAAGTGAAAAAAAAAATTCAAGAAATCTGATTGACTGATAGCCCGTCAGAGCCATGTCCTCATCAAAGCATATATAATCTGCCCACTGTGTCCGCATCACATCATCTTATCATTCACCTCTGACCACTGAAAACAAAACCAGACTGCAATTAAACTCCACGGTGCTATCACAACCCGACCGCAAAACCGAAGTCAGTCATCAGCGCTCACTCAGATAAAATCTCAAAATACAACCAACAAAAATGTTTCACAAACACCACAAAAAGCTAACATGCACATACTTTTTTTATGTTCCAAGGCCACCGTTTCTCCATGCCTCCGTTTTATCCCTGCCATTCTCCTTCTCTGCACACTCTATTCCCTCATGCCCCTTTCAAACCAACAGAGAAGGGCTTTTTAAACTGAACAATCTCGGTCTCTTTTTCTGAGCCTCTCTGTTTTTAAACCCAGTTCCACAATTCCCAACACTGCAAAAAGAATTATCAAATTACAGAGTTGCACCTTCATAAAACTACCGACAAACTTCACTGTGCATTGCCATGGCAACGCTCGCTTGGACTTGCACCCACTTCTGAACTTCGGACTCTCTCCCTGGCGGATTTCGACACTCGGCACCTTGTTATAACAAACTAAACGTTACCCAAAAATTCAACTTTTTGAACAGCAACTGAGCAAATCGAACCACTGCAAAACTGGCAAACCTCAGCGTCTGTTTCCATGACAATGCTCGAGACTGCGCTGATTTCTGAACTGTACACACTCTTCCTGTTGCAATTCAGATGTCAGCACCGTCTAAAAAACAAAAACTAAACCCAACCCAAAATACAACTTATTAAATACACAGGACGCTACCTCAAATGTTAGACAGGACTGGGTTATAAGTTATCTGTCAGTAAAACCTGCAGTCCCTCTCAAGCAAACGGAGGCTCTAAGCACTTGCACTTAACACACTACAAAACGAAAAAAGAATGTTTGTGTGTTTGGGGGATGAATGCTACTAAACAGAGTTCAGAAACATATAGCAAGACATACATAGCCAGCCTTCTACTACTAAGGAAACAGTTTCCAAATGGAACCATTTCTATTTCTCCTATTTAAACTTCCTTTCTAGATTTTTTTTTGTTCTCTTTTTAATCAGTCAGTTGAATAAGCATTAAACAATTACTTGAAGGGCCCATTTTATAAGTGCAATAACACACTCTGAGGTGTGGGTTATCTACTGATAAGAGCACGACCAAGTGCATAAGGCACCCGACGCAAGCGCCTCGTGCCTTATAACACACCTGGGCGTGCTCTGATCAGGAGATAACCCACACCTCGGAGTGTGTTATTGCTTGCTTATGAAACATCAGTGACTCCATAAAAATATCCCATCCCTGAAAATCTGAGAGGAGTTCTAGGAAGCCCACTTATCTGCTCTACAGCCACAACTGGTACTGGAACTACAGAGGCATTTTCTGTACTGCACAGAGATCTACCACCTGGAACAGATCTGTGAACCCAGAGACACAGATCAATTTGACAGCAGATAAGGACCGACAGGCCCATCCAGTCTGCCCCTTTTCCCTACCTACTAAAAATGTCGGAGATTCTACTTTGTCTCTGGTTTTACCTCCTCTTTTGAATTGCTAGGGTCCCCCTATGTCTATCCCATGCAGTTCTGAATTCCCTCACAAACTTTGCTCCCACCACCTCTTTTGGGAATCCTACCACTGCCACTTATCATGTACCCCTGAGCAACTCCTTTAACTACCCTTTGCTCAACATCTCTGCAATCTATCAACTGCTTGAATCTTATATACCTAATAGCAGCACCAGTCTCATCTCCTTTTCCAGGACTAAAAGGCATTTGGTGATACAATTTAGTTTTATACAGTGCATTTCATACAAACTGTATCTATTCAGCAGTCTGCACTATCAGTATCCTACTCCTTGCTTTGTAAAGCAATTTGAGATACAGTGAGTAGATGTGTGCAGTATAAACCAATAATTTAATTTTCCTTTAGGGTAGGATTAGTGAGGGGTACTATTAGTAAATGTGTTTTTGGAGGGGGGGGGGACTGAAAAGAAGCTAGATATTTATTTATTTATTTAGTTTTTGTTGACCGGGTAATGTTATGAGAAAGTCAGGGAAGACCTTGGACACAGAACTTTTCCATATATAGGGAAAAAAAGTTACCATAGTACAGTGCTCCCCTCGCTACAGCAAATCCCCAGATATACCAACCCACTACCATGGCTCCCAACTTATTTTCATTATCTACGTTTGCCGTATTATACAAAACCTGAAGGGCTAAATACATTTTTTTTTTTTTTGCACTGTCTACTTGTTGGTTTTGTATTTTACTGTACCTTCCTGGCATGGCTTTTCCTTTGGAGCCTTTGTTGTACAGTATATAGTATTTGCCGCGAGGAGAGCAGTATAGTACAGAGAGTTCTCTTCATATCTCGCTCTCTCTCGCTTGCCGCTAGCATTCTCTCGCTAAATGCATAATTGAACACAACCCCCCCCCAATTCAAGCCTCCCCGTTACTGCACAAACAAAACAAAAAAAAGTTCTCTGAGGGGGACTGAGGGGTGAGAGAGATAGAGAAGGGAAGTGAAGACCAGAGAGCCCTTGTACCGAGAGACATTGAGAGATGATCTGCAATCCCTTTTTGGACTAGACTGAAAATGTATAGTTTACTTTAAGCAGTCAAGGGAGCATGGAAGTCAGTCGGGGGAGAGGGAGCATCAGTGTGAGCGGTCGGCGCAGAGAGGAGCATCAGTCTGATGCGAGCGCCAAGTGAGGACGCATCAGTCCGGCGGTCGGTCGCAAGTGAGGGAGCATCAGTGTGGGGCGGCGCAGCAGTGAGGGAGCATCAGTGAGCGGTCGGCGCAAGTGAGGGAGCATCAGTGTGAGCGGTCGGCGCAAGTGAGGGAGCATCAGTGTGAGCGGTCGGCGCAAGTGAGGGAGCATCAGTGTGAGCGGTCGGCGCAAGTGAGGGAGCATCAGTGTGAGCGGTCGGCGCAAGTGAGGGAGCATCAGTGTGAGCGGTCGGCGCAAGTGAGGGAGCATCAGTGTGAGCGGTCGGCTCAAGTGAGGGAGCATCAGTGTGAGCGGTCTGCGCAAGTGAGGGAGCATCAGTGTGAGCGGTCTGCGTAAGTGGCAGAGACTGGATAGAGGTGTGGGCATACAACAATGAAGTCTTTTGTACAGAAATTACATGAAGTCTTTTCAGAAATTACAGAATTCACTGCAATTCCCTAAGCAAGGCAAGTGCTTGTTAATTTTTAAACAAGAGATGAGCTGAGATGCAGTGTGACCGGCTTAGTGCGAGACCCGTTCGGAACCTGTCACAGCGCTGTAGACAGTTTAACTTTTTTTTTTTTTTGGTTACAACTGGTTACTTACAAAGAGCAGCACCAGAAAGCCACCTGCAGTACTACACAGTACTATATTACAAGATGTGTGTGTGTGTGTGGGGGGGGGACAGCTGAGAGAGCCTCCAACTGCGCAGCTGTACTATATAAAACAGCATCCCTCGATAGAACGAATGGTCACTGTGGCTCCCAACTCATTCGTTATAGCAAGGTACTACTGTAATATTGTTTCTTCCAGGGGATCCCCCACTATGACTGACAAATGCAGTTAGCTTGACAGGCTGAACTGCCCCAGAGACAATGGAATGTATGTAAATTATGGAACTTGGAACATATTTCAATCCTCTGTCTCCAGGTGGTGCTGTGTTCTACAGCCTGTCAGATTTATTTCGATGACAACTAGCGAAGTCTCACAAATTTTACTAACCTATTCCAAACTACACAAAAAGCAAATAATACCCAAAAGGCAATAAGAAGCTAGCCACTCAGGCCAGGCTATTGCAGATTAAAATAAACCACAGAAACTGGTTGTGAAGGAACAAGTAATACTCAAGAAGCAAAATACTAAAAGAAAACGGATTCTTGCACAATCTTTTCCAGGTTCTGGAAGGGAAGGCAGGGTGTGAGATTCAAGCGTAGTGAGGAATGAAAATTACAGTTACGCAAGAACTTACCATAATAGTAGATCTTCGAGAGGAACTCCTGCAACAGAGGCCAACACCGGCAGGACTTAGCCACCAGGACCACGTGGAAACTTTCTAGCTAGCAGTCTACCAAGGGGGACCGACCCCAGTGGGCAGCAGAAGAAGGAACCAAGGAGGTTCCCGAGAGCAATGAAGGAAAAAAGGGAAGTAAGAAACACATGCGAATGGAAGAGGACACAGCAGATAGAAAGAAGGGGGAAGGCGGGAGGTAAAATCATTGCCTGCTGCAAGATCGCCTCAAAGTTCTACTGTTACAGTAAGTTCTTATGTAACTGTACTATATCTTACTTCAAGGAAGCTCTTGCAGCAGGCCGACACCGACAGGACAGAGTCCCAAGTAGTTCCGTCAGTATAAAGGAAGCAGCACCGGGAGGAGGACAGACAGCAGTCAATGGCCTAAGAAAGAAGGCCCTGCAGAACAACGAGGCCGAAGTTGGCCCTACACCTAGAAGAAATGTCCAGACTGTAAGGCCTGGTGTAGGTGTGGACAGAACTCCAGGTGGCAGCTGCCCAAATGTCCACAGCAGACACGTTTCTGAAACAAGCCGTGGAGACGGCCACACCCCTGGTGGAATGGCCCTTAACCACTCCTGGAAGGTCCTTGTAATTACAGTGGCTATAAACAATGCAATTGGCTAACCACTTAACAAGCTCTGTTTGGAAACCGGAGCACCCTCACACTTGGGGGTGAATGAAAAACAACTGATCAGACTTCCTTAATGTTTTGGTCCACTGCATTTAGTATCGCAAGGTTCTATATACTGTACATCCAAAGTATGGAGCAAAGCCTACCCCCGATTAGAATAAAGTAAACCAGTAGGTGGATGGATTATTTCAATGTCAATCTCAGATGCCACCTTGGGAAGAAAATTAGAATTGGTACGCAAAGACACTTTGTGAAAAACTAAATAAGGCTCTTTATATACGAGAGCATGAAGCTCGGAAATCCTTCGAGCAGAAGTAGCAGCAATTAATAACAGCGCTTTCCATGACAGAAAATGCAGCTCACAACTCATGACTGGTTCAAAGGGAGGTAATGCGAGTTTCTCCAACATAAAACTGAAGTCCCATGGAGGGACTGGGTCCTGAATGAGAGATTTCAGATGCAAAATGCCCCACAAAAAGTTGAGACACCCCTCAAGCTGAGCCACGGCCCTGCCCACAATAGGTGCATAGTACACAGAGATGGCAAAAAGATGCAGCTTAAGGGAGGAGTACCCCAAGCCGGAGTCTTAAAGAGAGAGAAGGTACTCCAATACCTGATTCACCAGACAGGTGAAGGGGACCAGCTGGTGCGAAGCAGCCTAAAGGGTGATGTGCTTCCATTTCATGGCATGAGTGGCCCTGGTGGAGTGCTTTCTGTCAGCCACCAGTACATCCGCGACCCCAGAGGAAACCCCAAAGCAGTCAATGGCCAAGTCCGCAGAAGCCACGCATGGAGATGGAGATTTTAGATCCAGATGGACCAGGGTGCCCCAGTCCTAGGAAAGCAAGCCAGTGCACAGGAGCAAGGGCACTGGAGGTTCCACCGCTAGCTGCTGCAGCAAGGGGAACCAGATTTGACACAGCCAGAAGGGGGCTATGAGGATCATCTCCACCTCTTCCAACTGGAGTTTAAGCAGTAACCTCTGAAGGGAAGGAAGGCGTACAGAAACCTCCCCTTTCAGGATAGGGACAATGCATCTCACCAGAAAACTCCAGGCCTGGGATCGAGTAAGCCAAAAATGCGGCAGTTTTGCACTAAGTGGGGACACAGCGGGTAACGGTGGTAGTCTGCAACTGTGGCATCCACTAATGTCCGATGTGCATGGTTCAATGGCAGGAAAGAACTGAGGAGGGTGCGGGGGATTGCCCGCTTTTATAGGACAGGCCGACATCAGAGGGTGACATCAGGGGTGGGCAGTCCCCTGTGGTAGACTGCTAGCTGGAAAGTTTTCGTGTGGTCCTGGCGGCCAAGTCCTACCAGTGTTGGCCTACTGCAAGAGCTTCCTCGAAGTCAGATCAATTATTACCATGCAAGTAATATTTTCTTCAAATCCCAAGAATCCCTCACTATGCTAGACAAATGCAGACTACGAAGCAGTACCTTGGGAGGCTGGGTACAGAACCTATTTAGGAAAAGGTTCTGCAAGATAGCAGTGCCACGCCTGGCATTCCTTCTGAATTGCACAACCAGGCAACAGTGCTTTGTAAAGGTGTGAACAGTTTTACAGGTAGCCGCTTCACAGATTTCTAACAAGGGGACATCCCTTGCAGCTGCCACAGAGGCAGCAGTGCCATGAGTGGTGTGCGCCCTGAAACCTTAAGTAACACCTTGTTAGCTTTGGAGTAGCAGAACTGGATGCAGAAGACTATCTAGCAATGGTAATGGTCCTCTTGGAAGCTGGTCTACACTTTCCTGCTTCACCACATATGAGGAACAGCTGAGAGCGAGAAGGTCTGAGGTCCTCAGTACATTCCAAATAGTAGCCAAGTGGCCGCTTGACATCCAGGCCATGCAGCTTCAGCTCACCAGAACTTGGATTTCTCTGTGCAGAACACTGGGAGAGTGATGGACTGGCTCAGATGGAACCATTTCCTATTAGTCCGAAGGACTACCTTGTCCCTGTGGAAAATGAAGTAGTTGGGATCAGTTCAAAGAGCTTACAGCTCATGCACCCTCCTGGCAAAAGTTATGGCAACTAGGAAGACTGTGTTCCCGGTGATACACTTCATGTCCGCAGTGGCCATAGGCTGAATGGAGGTTCCATGAGCTTGGCTATGCACAGGCTAAAGTCCCATGGAGGGACTGGTTCCCCTAATGGGGTGATACAAATGCATCAAACCTTTTTCACCATTTTCTCATTGCCTGCTGACACACTGACAGAAATAGCTGCCAAGTGTACCCTAAGGACTGGAGGCCGAAGTGCAAATGCACAAAGTAGTCCAACAGTAGAGGCAGGTCTGCCTGTAGAGGGCTGAGCTGCTTAGAAGCACACCAGAGAGAAAACCATTTCCACTTTGAAGCATATGTTTTTCTCGTGGCAGGTTTCCCTGGAGACTCTAAGAACCTTCAGGACCTGCTCTGAAAACAAAGTCAGAGTATTCTAGCTCCTCAAGAACCACGCCACTGAGGCGTAGTGACTGGAAGTTCAGAAAGGTCACTCTGCCCTGAGACGTGGTCAGTAGATTGTATCTCAGTGGAAGATGGAGTAGGCTGTTTGGAGGAGGGTGCCAGTAGCAGGAGTACCAGGGCTGTCTGGGACCATTCTGGAGCTATTAGTATCATGGTTGCAGGCTGGCCCCACAGTTTCAGGAAAGCTCATAACAGCAGAGAAAATGGAGGGCAGGCATACAGGAACCTCCCCAACCAGTCCAGGACCAGGGCAACCAAAAGGACTGAGCCTACTGCTGGGGGCCTGCAACAGAACAGAGGGAGCTGGAAGTTTTCTTTGGAGGCAAACAGGTCTATGTCTGGTGTGTCCCATCTCTGGAAGATTGTGGCAAATGCCTGCTTGTTCAGAAACCATTCATGATTATCTTGGCTCATCCTGTTGAGGGAATCTGCCAAGACATTGTCCTTTCCTGGAAGATGGCTGGCTGGCTGGCTGACAGCTGCGCCTCCAGTGAGTAAGCCAGATTCCAGAGCTTCAGAACCTCTGTGCACAGTTTTGAGGACCTTGTCCCTCCCTGTTTGTTGATGTAATACATGATGGCAGTGTTGTCTGTCCTGACCTGGACAAACTGGCCCTTTATCTGGGGGGGCGCAAATGACTGGAGCGTGAGAAAGACCGCACTTAGCTCCAGGTTTATGTGCTCCCTGGACTCTCAAAGACACCACACTCTACTTACTGTGATGTCCCCCAGGTGGGTTCCCCAACCCAGGAAGAAGGCATCTGTTGTCAGAACGACTGTTGGAGCCTGTAGCTGAAACGGAACCCCTTGCCTAAGGCTGTCCCTTTCCTTCCACCAGTCCAAGGCTTGTAGGAGAGTTTTTGTCACAGGTACCAGCACTGACAAAGGATGACGCTTCTGGGACCAATGCGTCCTTAAAGAACTGGTGACACGCTTAAGAGAACTTTAAAAAAACATAATATTTAGGCACTGTCCAGCTTGCATTTCCCATTAGTTCTGTATTCGTCCTCTCTATTATTTAGTAGTGAAGTCATTTCCATGAAAACAGGATCTTTGCTCCTGAAGAGTTCATCTATTTCTGCTGCTTTCTGCCTACCTGAAGTCATAGAGCACTGCTTATGACCTCACAGTTACTCATATGGCAACAGATTATGATGTTACAACAGAGGATTATGACTCGAAGTATGGAGTAAGCAGCAGAGGCAGATGTACTCGAAATGTATTCTAAGGGACAACAATCATATATTCATATACATTTCTTTAGTAAATTATGAAGAGGATAAATATATAACATATCAATGGAATGCAAGCAGAATTGTACCTAATTATTATGTTTTTTTTAAGTTTTCTTTGAAGCGTCAGGAGCTCTTTAAGTGATACTGAATGTCCCTCATTTAGAATCTGGCCCCTGGTACCACAGTTGTGGTGGAGGCCATATGTCCCAGAAGTTGAAGGAAGTATCTTGCTGGCCTGTGTTCACCCAGGATGAAGGAGTGTGCCAGATCCAGAAGGCTTTCAATTCTTTCCTTGGGCAGAAAAGCCTTGATCTGGAGGGCATCGAGCTGAGCTCCTATGAACTCCAGAACCTGCACCAGTTCTGTCTGGGACTTC
This sequence comes from Neoceratodus forsteri, assembly GCA_016271365.2. Classification (NCBI taxonomy): domain Eukaryota; kingdom Metazoa; phylum Chordata; order Ceratodontiformes; family Ceratodontidae; genus Neoceratodus; species Neoceratodus forsteri. The sequence continues at coordinate 1,236,384,107 of CM057455.1, forward strand.
TGCACATTTATGAAAAATCCCAATGTTTCCAAGGTGCTCTGAACTAAATGAAGGGAGTCTCCAACCTGCTGATGTGATCTTCCTGCGACTAGCCAGTCATCCAGATAAGGAAAAACCATCACACCCTGTCTTCTGAGGAATGCTGCCACCACGGCCAAGCATTTTGTGAACACCCTGAGGACAGACGAGAGGCAGAAGGGAAGGGCTGCATACTGACAGTGACCAGAGGGCAGTCTGAACCTTAGGTATTTTCTCTGACTGGAATGTGAAAATAAGCATCCTTCAGGTCCAGGGTTCCTAGCCAATCTCTCTATTGCAGGATGAGATCACTGTGGACAGTGACCATCTTGAACGTGTCCTTCTTCAGGTGTTTGTTCAGGAATCAGATCTAAAATTGGTTTCCACTCCCCATTTTCCTTGCTTGTGAGAAAGTACCTTGAATAAAGGCCTTTTCCCCCACTGAGAAGGATGAACCCTTTCTGCTGCATTTGCCTGCAGCAACTTTTTGACCTCCATCTCCGGCAGAATCCTTTCTGCTGGGGTAGATGAGTGAAAACTTCTGTGGGCCTGCAGTCTGGGGGAAACAAACTGCAGGGTGAGATCATGGCTCACTATCTCCAGGACTCACTTGTCTGTGGTAATGTTTTTCCACTCCTGGAAAAAGTGACCCAGTCTTCCTCCTACTGACAGTGGGTGGGCAACCTGGGCAAACGCATCAAGGGTTCTGCCTGGACTGAGCCTTAGAGGTCAGGGCCAGATCAGCTCTTCTGCCCCTGCCCCTAAAGTAACCTCTCGTCTGAAAGCAGTCATAGGGCATGGACATGGGACAGAAAGCACATGGGTAGTAACCCCTACCTCCCCTTCCTTAAAGCCTGTAGAAAGTAGAGGCCTTTTCCTTTTCAGAACTGCTTTTGTAGGTGGTTTTGTACTCTTCCACCCTTTTTATGTATGCCTCTGCCTCGTCACCAAAAGTGAATTATTCTCGCATAGGAAGTCCATGGCTTTCATCTGTGTGTCCTGGGGCAAATTAGTTGTCCTTAGCCAAGCAAATCTCCTTAGGGAAATAGCACCAGGCCATCACCCTGGAGGCAGTGTCATTAGCATCTACTGCCATATGGAACTGGTTATTTGGTAGCATCAAGGGCTGTCCTAGCAGTGTCTGCCAAGTTCTGTGCCCAGTCCCTGTGGACTGGGTCACTCAGGGCCAGTACAAGGTTCCAGAGGTCTGTCTGGTACTGGGCGGTGTAAGCCATGTGCACAGCCTGCATCAAAAGCAAGGAGACAGAGATGTGTACTTTCTTCCCCACGCCATTTGGCCTTCTGTAGTCCTTGTCCGGGGGCTGGGAGAAGAGGGCAACCTTGGCCTTGTCACATGCAGCTGCCTGGACTACACCTTTCATGGTCTGGGTGTGAGTAGAAGTACTCAGTATCATGTTTGTCCAGCTGATACTACTTCTCGATTTTCTTGTCAATCCCCAGGGTAGAAGCAGAGGCGTTTGTAGCAGCTTGCTTTCTTAGTAGGGTGAACCCCATAATGTCCAAGAAATCTGCCTTCACCCCCCAAGATTCCTGGGTGGAGAGAGAGAGAGAATTTACCATTTGCCTCACAAAGGCATAATTTGAGGAAAAATCCTCTGGCCCCTGGGGTGGGGAACCACACTTCTGATCAGGGACTTGTCTGGTTCAATCAGTTCCCCTTCCTCCTTCTCATAATAAAACATTTGGGGGGCTGGTAAACCTACTGAGGTTCCATGGCTTGAAATACCTGGAAAAATTGCAAAGCTTTTGGTCATGTACTCTGCAGAGGGCATTTTTGTTTTGTCCACTGATAGGTCCTTTGCTTCTTCAGCAGGAGGGGTAGAGACATGTTTTTCTTTTTGTTTCTTTTCAGCAGGAACTGGCTGCGGAGCCTACTCTGAAGTTCTTTCGTGCTTCGCATGGTCAGAATTCCCCTTCTCGGGAATCCTGGTATTAGGAGTCTTTAGAGGGCCATTCCCTTAATTTATCATGTGAGGAAGGGCCCCCTTCTGAATGCTTAGGTGACGTAGGAGCGAACCGAGAGGCCATAATGTTCTGCAACATTTTGTCCCTCTAACTGGTTTGGGGCAAAACTTACTGCAAAGTTCACAATTAGAAAAAAATATGGCTAGGACCTAGGCACCTTAAACACAACTCATCGCTGTCCGCCTTGGCCAAAGATTAAAACACTTTAAACAATTTTTATAGCCTGTAGGTCCGGTTCTCTTTTTGGGTCTTTCTGACATGTCAACTAGTCCGATCAGACCAACAATTAATGAAAAAGAGAGAAAACATGGTCCGGTTCCAACTGCAATTTAAAACGTCTCTTTTTTTCTCCGAGATTCCTCTCAGAAAGGAAAATAAAGGGAAGACGTCTCAGTTCCCCGAAATGATGGAACCGAGGCGATAACTACTAAAATACCACCCCCCCCAAAAAAATAACACAAATACAGAAAACAAAAGGCAAACGTAATCATATATAAAAACAGTGGTTTGACAAAAAGGCGCGAATAATGGAATGAGGAGTTTCTCCAGTTCCTGGGAAGCGCTGAGATACCAGAGAGCTCGCTAAAAATACGAAAAACTCACTATAACTAAGCTAAACAGCGAGGAGAGGCAAAGAAATGAATAGAAATAAGAATTATTTAGAAATGAAAATCAAATGTTTCTAGCGAAGTTGCTTAAGAGAGCTCTTCGGGGTGACTTGCTAGTTCAGGCAGTGAAATTAATCTGATGTTAGACTGCAGAACACGGCACCACCTAGAGGCAGAGGTTTGAAATACATTCTAAGTGCCATAATTTACATACTTTCCACTCTATCTGGAGCAGTTCAACCTGTCAGGCTAACTGCATTTGTCAAGCATAGTGAGCGATTCCTGAGATTTGAAGGCTTGGTTACGATAAGTGAAGGTACAATAATTGAGGGGAGAGTATTTATAAAAATGGTGTCAGAGAAGGGAGACTGCCTTGAATCCAAACCCAGAACCAGAGAACACCAAGGTAATCTGGCAGAACTGGAACCAGACCATCCCCAGTTTTGCACGCCTATACTCCAGACTAATTAGTTATGTTTAGAAAAAAACGGGAAAGTTTAAAAGGAAGTCACTTGAAAAAAATAATTGGTATGATTTAACCAGATTTAACACTAACATACAGAATGTAAACAACTATCATGTTGTACTTATGGATTTAAAAAACAAATACTACCCCCCCCCAAATTCAATTGAGGGTTCCTACTGACATAATAAACCACGAGAGTAATGCACGGCATAACTACTGTTTTCTTATGAGGTAAATCACTGTTTCAGTTTGTCACATGCACATTTGTTTCCCTGATTGTAGAATGTTAAGTGAATCAAGTCACCACTGTGCATCTCAGAATATTGTGAAGGTCATATGCAGTACAGTAACATTTGTTTTGTTTGGGGAGGGGGAGCATTTGAGGTGACAGACCAGGGCTTTTTGGGTAATTAAGTTGTAAGGACGATCCGATAAATGCAGACTAATACAGGATCACATTTGTCGTGGGGACGACTAGCAGCATTCTGGGAAAAGTAGTTATCTGACCAATACTAGTCCATTTATTGTAGAGGGAACCCACACTACAGCTCCCAGCAGCATTTTTTCTGCAGAGTTCTTAAACATCATGTTGTGCAATGCTACAATACCTACACCTAGCTTTGCATTACAGATGCACGTAGGTCACCTCCTGCTGAGCTGCTATCACCTGGAGGGAGCAAAACAGGGCAATTAACCCCTTTCCTATTTTGGCCACACCCACCAGTCTGCTACCAATAAGTCTGCTTTTAGCTTTGCTAAGCAGCTTCAAAAAATACAGCCGACACCAACAGAACTTAATCACTCATCATTTCCCACCAAATCTGAATTTCTATTTTATTCTTTATTACTTAAAGCATTTCCATGAACTCACAACCTTTGTATCTTAAGAAAGTTTCTCTTTGCCACAGAGTTACTTTAGCTGGGGGTCATAATCCCCTGCCTGGGCTAGAAATTGTGTTCCGCCCTGTTCTGTACACCAGTTTTCAAAGCAGAATACCACTTTCATCACATTGGTATTCCGTCTGGAATACATCTTCATGCCGCTGCACTACAGTTTAATGCAGCACAACTCTTTCGGACAGGCACAATACCAGACACAGATGGAATACCAAATTTCAGGTTTTGGTATTCTGCCTCTCACATCAGATAATTTTACATGACATAATAATTTGTTATAGAAATGACCGATCTCACGAAGCGTGAATTACGACCTCAGGTAGTGCGTAAGCATCCGCTGCCAATGAACCCTAACAAGCAATATTCCTGTTGGCATGTAAATATTCTTCATTATAAAAAGTGTTATGACCTGATAATCATTTTTGTTTTTTTTGAGGGGGGGGCATAACTGGGGTATGCTCATCTCAGCCGTGCCTTTTTTGCCAGTGATTAGATCCACTATTTGAAATGTATATCTTACCCATGCTTTTAAAATGTGGGTATATAAATATATAACTACACTGAACTGCTGGGGGTATTTTAATTAGTCATTCAAAAGGGCCACCCATTAGGCTCCATGAAAAGCGCTGTGCCGCGTCTGTGCTGGCAACATAGGTTTGGAAGGAGCCTGGGAATGCGAGAATCAGTGTGGCCAAGGATGTGAAGCACTCCCGAGGGGAGCTCAAGTCAGCACTGGGATGGAGACATCTGGGTTCCAGTGCTGCAACAGCCACCCGCAATGAGCCAGTGTGCACTGCTGTGGCCGAGACCACCAGAGGCATCGCCCAGCGTTGGGGAGGAGGGAGGGCTCAAGGGATGGGAAGAAAAACATAAAAAGAAATGCGCTTCAAGCTATCTGAATGATGGCCGTCATTTCCCTGGGCTCCGCATCATACGCATTCCAGCCATCTTGACGTCAGAGGGAACAGAAGATGAAACTGGGGACTGGCAAGGGATGACTCGAACTCTGCATGTCCTGTGCTACACATTATCCATAGCAACTCTTTCTGTCGCTTCGCTCTTTACTGTCCTCATCGCACTTATCACTGCTCTATATATCAATCTATTTTCCCTCTCTTGGGGACAGATGCTATGCCCACTGCGCCAGTTTTGTAGGTAAATTCTGGTCCATTCCCCTACCCTCCTACCTCTCAGCCTCCCTCTCCCGCCCCCCAACCCCCACTCCCATACCCTCAGAAGCTCAAATGTTCCTAACCCTAGTAGTCCCTCCAGTCTCCACAACCATAGGCAAAACTGTGCTCAGCCACCGCTTCCCTAAAATCTGGAACTCCCTCCCACCTGCAACTCGCCAATCCTCCTCCCCTGGGTCCTATTAAACCACCTAAGCGGTCTCACCTCTCCCACCTGCAAATGCTCCTAATTTCCCTTCCTGCTCTATTCCAACTTGTTACCAAGTGGGTAACCCTACAATTTAAGCACTTATGCTCAGACCTAGTTAGTCATGCACTATACTGCCTTCTCTCAAATGTCCACTTAACTTGGGTCGCATTGCTGCTGTGTAAAGGACTGACGACTTATGATTGTCTAACACTATTGTTTTTGTCTGCACTGTTTTTAGATTGTCAACTGATTCCCTGTTACTCGTCCTGTGTGGAACTATTCTTAAAGTATTTTAAAACTGAATGCTCTCTGCACTGCTCTGCATGTGTCTGCCAATATGTTCATGTATCTACTGCTCGTGTGCTACAACTGTCCCTCTTGTACAACTTTCCCTTTCCCTCCCAGGACACATCTGGAAATGAGCTCCCCAGTTCAGTATGCCTTTCCTGGTGAAACTTGTAAATAAACAAAAAAGCAGCAGCTAAAGAAGAAAATAATTACTTAGCTCAGAATGCTTACGCCACACACAACAAAAAATGGGGGAATGTTCAGTTTTTTTTAAATAAGCATATTAGTTTCACGCAGCAAATTACATAATAAATTAGACAGAAGAACCATGCAAATGATTTCTTTTTACTATTAAAACTGTAGACCAAGAAACATTCGTTTTTTTCGAGTGAGGAATGATGTGCCTTGTAAGCTAGTTTCCTTGGTAAAACCATAGTTCACAGCACCATTTATCAGAGTTTTACAGCTAACTCCATTCTCATTACAGCGCAGTTCTCTGGTGCCAAGCATCTTGTGCTCTGTAAAAGAGTGTGCTATAATGAAAGTGCTTTTAATATAATTTACTATCATTGGGAGACACTGCACAGTAGCCTTATAGCGAAGCCAGGACCCTGATGAGTTCTGCAAGCAAACATGCAAAATTCAGGTGGAATATAAACTCAAACAAAACCTTAAGATGTAATTCTGCACCAAATTCTTCAGGCATTCTTCCGATTAATTCCCACCTAAAAAGACCTTGGGGAGTCTAGTTTGAATGCATTTACAGCATTTTCAAAACTGCTATGGGACTCCGTGGTCACGGTCATACATAAGATTCTTTCTCCTTTCCTTCATATTAAAGTTTACTCCTGCCACGCATGATATCTTATGATGTTGCTTTCAGAGGACTGTCATCAGTGCAACTATCCAGCAACCTGTGTGATATCACACAACTTCATCATGTGTGATGACATGGGGTTACACACCACCCTGTATAGGTTTCTGTCTATGCTATATTTGAATTATGCTGTGGCATGGGTTTGTGTGGTAGAACAGCTAAATGTGCTGCTGTTTCAATTAAGTCACATTTAAAGTTCTACAACAACAAGAACCTTCTGAGTACAATCATGTATTGGAATGAAATTATGAAGTTATGTCAGTCTTCTATTTTGAAGGACCTACAGTGAGAATATTTTCTTTGTTATCCACCTAGAGTGAGAATATTCTCACCGCAGGTCCCTGACGAGCAAAAATAACATTTTTTTTTTACTGTGTGTGTGTGTGTGTGTGTGTGTGTGTGTGTGTGTGTGAGAGAGAGAGAGAGAGAGAAAGAGAAGTCATGAGAGATGTTCTGCTGCACACAAAGTTGTGACTGGAAGTCAGTATCTGTGCAGGCCGTGTGTGTGAACATGGGTGTAGGAAGACATACTCCATGGTATACAACTTTGTTTTAGGAGGCAACAAGCCTGTACATTGTGACATTGCTTGATGTAGCGCAGCACAATGCCAGCTGATTCTTTTTTGGAATTTCATACCCGAGAGAAACATTTACAGGGGTTGGCTACTAAGATCGTGTTTGAATCCCAGTAACAATACCCATATAGGCACTGGGGTGTGTATGTGGGTGTCTTGAGGGAGAAATGTATACCAACTGTATTAACCAGTACACGGGTTGGGGCAACAAATAGTACAATGGCGTACAGTACATGTGCTATTGTGTCAGATGGAACAACACTATCATGTTGTACACTTTTTTTTTCCATATTCTTTTTCTCCCCACCCTGGCTGGTACTCCTTCCCACCTGTCCTCCCAGCCCCAACACCCCGGCTTCTCCTAGGATTTACCATCTCCCGCATTCCCCCAAGGCTTGCCCTCCGTGGCAGGGTGTCATCTCGACCCCCTGACGAAGCCTTACATGGCGAAGCACTGGGCTGTTGGACTAACAGAGGTCACTCCTTTGCTGAACTCAAGTGTCTATAAACTCTTGCAATTACTACTACTGTTTGTGCAATAAATTTATTTGCATTTAAAATTCAACTTGTGTGTGGACTTCATTGGAGCCTTCTGCTCCTGGCTCTGGAGTGTGAGTGCAATTGGAATGTTTGACACATTGTTTGGGCTGCTGCCCTGCACTCGCACCCTGCCCTGGTTCTGTTCTTTGTCATCTTGACCCACCAGGACTGGCTCCAGATCGAATGAGGTGCCCAAGGTACTGGGTGTGGAGCCTGCAGCGGGCAGCAATCATCCTGCCAGCCAGCATTTTCCCCCATTTTTCCCGTTCCCAGAGGCGTGACGTGAGAGGATGTCAAGGTGCGCGCCACACGTTCCTGCGCGAAATAGCCGACAGTCATTCCTCCAACCAGCTGGCCCAGGCTGCCTTTCCCCCGGCTTCCGTCAGGGGTCAGGCAAGCGTAGAGCAATCACCATCTTCCCCCACTGAAGGAGGAGAGCAGTCCAATGGACACTCAATCCCACCTTGCCCTAGCTGGTCCTCAGACACCCGGGCTTGCTTCTGAACCCAGATCATTGGCACCGTAAGCAGTAGTGCTACTGCTATACCAGTGGGCCAGCGACAGTGTACAAATTTTTATTGTCTGGCTACACCGCTCTGTGTGAGGAAAGTTGGAAATGATCCTGTAGACCCCTACATGTAGCAGCAGACCTGTGGGGCACTGACCCATACAGCCCTAATCAGCAGATACATGGGGCACAACCCCCAGACCTGAAGCTTTGCTTTGGGTCATTAAGATGGGAGGGATGGGCGATGATGTTGAAGAAACCCAAACACCACATTTTCCTCCTTTTACAGCTACGGAACCCTATTGATGCGTGAGTTTTTTGTTTTTTTTTTAACGTATACTGCACATAAGTAATAACCCTCAACAGGGTGTGCACTACAGGGATTGTAATGCATGCTCCAGTGGTGTAGTGAGGCATGAAGCCAAAGATAGATAGATAATTTATTAAGCGCCGATTTCCACAGACTCTTGGCGCTGTACAAACAATAATAATAAAATAAACAAGCTAATAAAACCAACCAAAATACAATTACAACAGTTCCATTCAGCAGTTAATCATACAAGGCCAGCTGGAATAAATATGTTTTGAGGCCCTTCTTAAAGGTTTCTGCCAAGGGAGCCCTCCTCAGATTTTCAGGCAAAGAGTTCCACAAGGTGGGTATGGCAACCGAAAACGCCCCATCTCTGGAGCACTGCAGCCTCACCCTGGGAACCTCAAGGAGGGCTCCCCAGCAGAACGAAGTGCCTGGGAGGGGCGACAGGGGACAAGGATATCATGCCGATAGACAGGCTCCATCGTGTAGCATTTTGTAGGTCAGGAGCCCTACCTTAAAGACAATCCTCCACCTAACCGGCAGCCGGTGCAGTTCGCGGAGGACAGTAGTAATATGCTTGGATCTTCTAGCTCCCGTCAATCTTGCCGCTGCATTCTGCAGAGGTTGCCTCCAGATAACTCTAGGTACAGGGCATTACAGTAGTCCAACCTAGAGGTGACAAAGGCATGTACTAGTGTGGGCAGTTCATCAGGGGAATCAGGGATAGGATTTGGGCGATATTCCAAAGATGATAAAAACCACTCTGGACGACGGTCGACACTTGAACATCCATGGTCAGTCTGTCATCCAGGATCACACTCAAAATCCTTCACCTGTCTAGCGGGGACAAGAGAACACCTCCTAACATTAGGAAAGAGTACCCCCACAACCCCCCCCCACCCACACACACACACACACACACACACAACCTGGATCCATCCCCAGTACCTCAGTCTTGTCTGGGTTTAGTTTGAACCAGTTTTGAGCCATCCATGACTGATCTTAAGGCAACTGTTAAACACGGCAACCGAAACCTGGTTCTTGGGTGCACAGGACAGATACAACTGGGTATCCTCTGTATAACAGTGAAAACCCAGTCCGTATCGCCTGATGTCCTCCAAGTGGCAGCATGTACGCTCTGAACAACAAGGGCGACGAGACTGAACCTTACAAAACTCCACAGCACAGAGGCTTCGAGGCAGATGAGGCAAGCCTCACTGCTACACTTTGCACTCTGCCTGTTAGGTATGACCTGAACCAGCAGATAACCTTGCCAGACAGGCCATACCAGAGTTGCAAGCGGTCAAGCAGCATCTTGTGATCCACGGTGTCAAATGCCACGGAGAGGTCCAGAAGGACTAAGATGGTACGGCCTCTCCTATCCCTCGCCATCAGGTCGTCATTCAACACCCTTACCGGGGCAGTCTCTGTGCTATGCCTCACCCGGAAACCAGACTTGAAATGACGAAGAGGAAAAGGTGAGGTGTCACCCAAGTTGAACTGCCACCATTTTTTCAATAACCTTCCCTAAAAATGGGAGGTTCGACACCAGCCTGTAGTTGCTGAGACAGTCTGGGTCCAGAGAAGGCTTTTTCAAAAGGGGTCTAACCAAGGCCTCTTTCAAAGCCTGTGGAAAGATCCCACTCCTCAAAGAGCTCCAGACAATCTCAGCAACCACAGGTCCAAACATCCAACCAAAAGCCGGGCTGGTCCTGGGTCGAGATCACATTGGGTAGGTCATAGCTCAGACAGTATCCCCACCACCTCCTCCACCCCAACTAGCTCAAACTCTTCCCAGACAGAAGGAGTGTCTACACCTCTTGGACAGCCCATCTATGCCCTTTCGAGAGACACTCGAGGAGACCTCAGCCCTGATGGAGGACACCTTGTCAGCGAAGAACAGAACCAGCTCTTCACACCTAGCAACTGAACCTGCACCCCCCCACATGTAGACAGTCAGGGTGCAACAACCTGTCCACCGTGTGGAATAGCTGAGCTGGTCTATTCCTCGCTGCAGCAATCTCTCAACAGAAATTCCGCCTTCTTCCAAGAGGTTGCCCCCTGATAGTCAACATAATGTGACTCCAGGGCCAATCTGTCCTCCTCCAGTTGAGATCTCCTCCAGCGCCTCTCTAACCTCTGCCCCTTTGTCTTTGAACTACGAAGAGTGTACTTACACCATTGGGAAGCACATTAAAATCCTGTAATGCACACCCTCAAGTGGCTTATCACACTTATAAAATGGATCGTTCTTGACATACCCAACGAGGGGAATCATTTTAAAATTAAAATGATAACTACTAGGCTGCGAAAATAAAATTAGAAAAGGCAGAGAGAAAACAAAGATTTTAGTGATTGACTGTAGCGACGGCATCTCCACTTTGTGGAGTCCGGAGAGTATGGTCAACATCGGGGAAAGAACTAAAAAAGGGTGCAGGCCGCCCACATTTATATAACATAGGACACTGACGTCAGACATTATTGTGGGCAGCCCCTAGTGGACTGCTAGCAAACATATTTCCATATGGTCCTGGAGCCTGACAGCTACAGTTCCACAGGTGTGGCCTGATGCAAGAGATATCCTAGAAGAAGATCATTATTAACATGTCTAACAACCTTCTTATTACAACACTGTCAACATATCCACTCACCACCTGACTACAACATAACCATAAGACTTCTAAACAATCAATTTTGTGTCCATTCCTTACAGTAATATATAAATCATCTGATATCAAAGTCAAGTACACTAATGCAATATTACCATCTATTGCCTAGCGATCTCATAAAGGTTACTCACCCTTCAGGACTGTGGCTTTATGAACTCATTAGGCCGCTCAATGGCAATATTTCCTTGTATAGGACACATTACTATCAGATACAGTATACAGTGAATATAATATATACACACTATATATATATATATATACACACACACACACACACACACATAAATACACACACACACACACACACACACACATACACACACACACACATTTTATATTTCTATGGAGAAATATCTCCGCAGGCTGTAGTTCAGTGACAGCGGGTGGAGATATTTCTACTATCTCACGATCAATCATGTCACATTTGATTTGTACAACTGGTGTGGGTCTGTCTGCAGCCAGTCAGGGCAGACAACTCTGTGCCAAACTATGCTGCAGTGTGCTGTACTGGCCAACCTGAACCCCTCACCCCAAGTCTAACACCAATCCCATGAACTAAACTAAAATAAAGCATTTTGAAGAGAACAAAGTGTGATCTGTGCTGCCCCCGTTCAGAAGAGCCATTCTACACAAGTTGAGTGACTTCTATTTAAAAAACGCACAGAGTCAGCAAGACGTGCTGTTAAGGAAAGCCCACCCTTCACTACGACGGCTGAAGAGGGACACGCTCACTTCTTATGTAGCCGCACGAAATGGGAGAAAAACAGAGCTAATAATAAAAAAAAAAAAAACGGCACACTATATGTGAATGAGGGGGGCAGGGGATTTATTTTAGTATGCCAGGAAACGAGACAGCAGTCCAACTTTGCACTGATAGGTTTACATTTAAAATGACAGAAAAAGAATGTTCAGCAAGAACCAGCTGCACTGACAAGCTAGGTGAGCCAACACTACTGAAGCTGGTAACTGAGATGTACCCAGCTTGAAAAGACAGTTGTTATGCTGTACCCACTATCTCACTAGAGGCCTGTGAGAGGATAGTTATATCTTCATTGATACAGACCCACACCTATTTTTATATATAACAGATAAACCATTCTGAAGTGTGTGGTCGCGCTTGATATCCATACGCCTTGGTGTACGATTTTTTTACACTACATATTGCTGGTCGAGTGTATCATCCTACTAAGGCGGCGTATATCAGAGCATGACCGCGACACCTCAGAGTGGTTTATCTATCTTATAAAATGTCAGAATTGTTTTGAGGGGTAAAGTGCAGGTGTGCGGTCGCTCTGATGTATGCACGGTCACCTGATCTTTGGCCACTAGATGAGCTTCTTTTTTCCTACCCATTTTTTATGTTACATATATTTATTTTATTTAGTTTTTGTTTACCAGGTAAGTGCACTAGACAAATCCTGCCTATTTTCAGGCACTCGACTGGGGAGGAATACAGATGAATGCCATCTGACCTTGAACCAGATTAAGCTGTTGGTGGTATTTTTAGTGAAAGAGGAAATTTGGCCTGGGCACCGGAGAAATTCCCCTGCTCTTTTCGAGAAGTGCCATGGGATCTTTAACATCCACCTGAACTACCACCAGAACAGGCAGATGGGACTTCGGTTTAACGTCTCATCCGAAAGACGGCACCTCAGGAGTGCAGCACCCCTCTCATGCTGCACTATAGTGTCAGTACTGGGATATTAACCCAAGTGCCTGGTGTGGGGATAGAACCCACAGCCTGCTGATCTCCCGGCCTCAGAGGCAAGTGTGTTACCTGCTTAATATACACACACACACACACACACACACACACACACACACACACAGCAGGTATGAAAATAAAATTTACCAAAATAAAAATGTTATTTTGGTCAACATTAGCAAGATAAATGAAGCTGGTAGAGAAATGTAGCTCACTCCTTTTGGTGACACTGAGCATGCTCAGAAATTTATTCTTGCATGTGAAGACAAATTTCTGAGCATGTGCAGTGACCTTCATTTATTTTCCCCAGGACACCATTAGAAATGGATTCTGTGACTCAGTAGGCCCTTCCTAGTAGAAGTCAATTAAAAAAAATGTGAGGCACCATTTTTGATTGAAATATACTGGCCAGCCCAGTGGCGCTGAGGGCTGAGGCACTGGGTGCCTTACCTCATGGCATTCCAGCGCCCCGTGTTTGGGAACAAGCATGAGTCGCTGGGGGTCAGTGAGGAGGAGAAGGATCGAGCGTCCAATGGATTGCTCTCCTTCTCCGGGGAGGGGGGACACCAGCACTCTGTGCACTGCTGGCTCCTAGCGGGGACTGGTGCGCTGAGGCTACAGCAGGGGAAGCCGAGGCAGACGTTCAGAGGAACGCATACGGGAGCGTGCGCGTTCACTCCTTGGACATCACTGCACGTCCTCGGCTTAAGGGAACAAAGAAAAAAAACAGAGGGAAAAAAAGAGGTCCTGGCATGCTCCATGGCAGTCTGTCCACGCAGGCGCCTCCCCCATGACAGACAGCAACACACCTCCAGCACCAAATCCTTGTGTGAGGCGGATCGAGGGATCCCCACCGCCCCACCATGGGGGGCAAGACGTGGGGCAGCTGGAGGCTGAGCTGCGAGTGGGGGCTGGGGGATGGGGCTGGGGGATCCAACAAGCACTGCCACCAGGGACTGGGAGAAATAAAACAAAACAAAAAAAATATTGACAATAGCTTACATTACTTTTTTCTTTTGTAGCATTTCACCATTCTGTTACAAAACTGCCTAAACACCTGTTGTATAAACCAAATATGACATGGGCTGACTTAACGTATTGTTTTTATCTTCATAAGTGTGGTCTGGTCTGTAGCTAGTTTACTCATGAAATATTGACAGACCAATCCCCTCTCATGAAGATAAAAATAATATCTTAAGTCAGCACACACACACACACACACACACACACACACACTACAGATATACTAAAATATTAATAAATTGTATTCATGAGAAACAGACACCACTGAGTCAACGACTAATTTACAATGGTTTCCAGTTGCAGCAGGATCTGGTTACAGCTTGGGGAAGGTAAGATTTATATGTTATGGTTCGAGTACAAACACAGATTTTTACCACAATTATACATCATCAGTTTGCTGGTTATAGCTTTTAAATATGCTGTTTGAAGATGCATTTCCCTCTAATTTCATCCACTGGCACCAGTGCTGCACTAGGCCACTGTGATGTCATCAGCATTGTGAACGCTTTGACTTGGTATTCCACAGTGATGATGCTAACCTTGAAGATAACAATTATGACAACACTAACAACATATTTTTGAGATACTTTTGTTAGTGTTGTCATCAGCCAATATATCACTTATCTTTTCACTTCTACCCTCACTCCTATTGCGTCTGTCTACCTGCATTTTGTACATTCAATATAGGCAAAAACTTACACATGGATAAAAACAACCCCTAGAAGATTATGGACAAAAACAATTTACCAGGCCATGATGAAGTTTTTTTTAGTGCATCTGTAGAGTTCTGTCAAAAAGCTGTAACAATGTGATTATAGTCATTAAGCATCCAACCAATTTATTTTACCTCTTTCTTGCAGGTTTTCAGAGTTGGCAAATCTTGATATTGTGAAATAAAGGAATATAGGAGACTATGCAAGATTTGGATCATTCCACTTCTATTTCAGGCACTGTACTGCCGGTCAAACTTTCAGGTTTGCTTCCATCCTTAGCTTTTCTGCAGTTTTCTACATGCATCTTAAGTCGGTTTATACTGGAGCTTCTGTCTTTCTAACCTGCTGCCCACACTGCCGAAACACCTGCACACGCACTTGTGCAGATGGCATATGATGTTCTCACTACAGTGGCTTATAAGAACATGGCATGTTTCATTTCCAACTACCATGTACTGTGAAACACACCACAGACTGATTTTGAACCGGATCAGTTGTCATATACCTCCATGAAACACTAGATAATTACAAATCACTACTTGTAACATATACACACACACACACACAAATAAATAAAACAAAACAAGAATTTATATAGGAAAAAGTAGCTCCCAATGAAGGTTGGGGACAAAAGCCCTGTGCTACCCAGCTATCTGGCAAAGGGGTTCTCGCGTTTTTTTTCCTCTTTTCTTCAGAACTTCCAGATGCCATCTGCCATGAGGTTAATTTCTGCCATCTGCTTCGATTCTGTGCTGACCAGCGTGAGCATTGCTGGAATTCAGGCTGCTGGCTGCCAGGTTGGCAATGGGTGCCAAACTGAAACTGGGAGTCACCAGTGGCATGAGTCTTGCTTGAAGAGCTAATAAGAGCAACACAGCCTTTTTATTACAGCATTACTCCGAGCAGGTAATACAGTCTAGCGCCCAGCCACCAGCTAATAATCTGCATGCAAAATGTATGTAGCCGACTACAACAAACTATTCATGCTGAGGACTAGGGCCAGAGGACCTGGGAGAGAACCGTCTAGGGGTGGAGGTCCCAAACATGTAAATTTTTCTAATGCATCACAAGCAGGGACAGGTTGCTTTGCAGGACCAAAGTCACAATCTGACAGGAAAAATGCCTTTTCTCTATTTAATAAACTGAGAACATAGTCTAAAGAGGTAATGGATATACGCCACTTTGAGGGGGAGAAAAAGAACCTGAAGAAAAAGTTAAATAACCACTCTAACTTCATCTGCTGCCTATCTGCACCCCATCAGCCAGTACTAGTACCTGGGCCACAGCTGGCATGTGGCACTGCTGTATGCCCCTTTTAGCAGCTTATCGCTACTGATTTTCTAAGGGACCATTCCCCCACTTAAGCTGCTCCACAATTTTGTTTGCATTTTGAGACACTTATCCCTTCTTATAGTGTGGCTCGCAATGCTGAGCACCTGTGAATTTATTATGCTGCTACTATTTGGACCGTAGATATAAAAATAAATGCAAACAAAAAAAGCCGCTCTCAACTCTGGAGGTGCCTTTGGTAAGCAAGTACATCAATAGCAAGAAAGAAAAAAATTACTTACCATAGAAATGTTGTTTCTTCTAATGGAGTCTTGCTGTATTCCAACTATATGCAGTTATCCCCAGCACTTGAACTGCTCCGGAGAGGAAAGGGTTAACTCTATGAAGGAGCATAGAACACTGCGCTCGAGCTCGGCTTTCAAACCTCTGTCCCCGGTACATTCCTATGTAACCATCAGATTCTTACGGGCACTAAACTAACGAACTAAATAGTTACATAAATTGTTTAAAATTTTAGCCATAGGCAAAAAAAAAAAAAACACACACACACTTGGGTCCATAAGACTCAAGTCGAGAACCCAAGAAGAATATTATGTAGATAGTGATGACAACAAACAGAACACAAAGAAATAATCCAACCTAGCCAGTATGGGTGCAAAAGGCACACCTCTGGAGTGCAACACTGTACCTGCCAACACACATCCCAAAAAAAACAGGTTCTGAGAGGGGAGGCAGGGACGGAGGTCAGAATACAGCAAGACTCCATTAGAAGAAACATTACTATGTTGAGTAATTTTTTCTTCAAACAACATGAAGTCTTGCTGTATTCTGACTATATGCAGACTACCAAACAGTTACCCCATGAAGGAGGGAATCATAGAACCTTACTTTGGGAACAAGCTCTGCAGTACTACTGTGCTAAACCTAGCATCACTTCTGGTCTGAATGTCCAGAGAATAATGCTTGGTGAATGTATGAACCATTTTCCAGGTGGCTGCTTTACGGATTTCCACTAGAGGAATACCCCTAGCTGCTGCCAAGGAGGCAGCCGTACCCCTGATTGAGTGAGCCCTCAGACCTGAGGGAGGCTCTTTTCCCAATTCTGAGTAACAAAACTGAATGCAAGAAACAATCCACCTGGCAATAGTTCTTTTAGTGACAGGTTTACCTTTTCCTACTTCTCCATAAGTGAGAAACAACTGGGTACAGTCATTCCTATGGGCCTTAGTATGCTCTATATAATAGCTTAATGCCCTCTTCACATCCAGACTGTGCAATCTTCACTTACCTGAAGAAGAATGGTCAGTGAAAAATACAGGCAGACATAGATTGATTCAGATGAAAGTCTGAAACCACTTTGGGAAGAAACTTTCTATTCATCCTAAGGACCACCTTATCCCTGTGAAAGGAAATGAAGTCAGGTTCCACTGACAGGGCTTGTAATTCACAGATTCTCCTGGCAGAAGTAATAGCTACCAGGAACACAGTCTTCCAAGTCAAGTACTTTAGCTCAGCTGAAGATAAGGGTTCAAAGGGGGTCTGCATGAGCTGTGCAATACAGATATTCAGGTCCCAAGTAGGAGCAGGCTCCCTAATTGGAGTGTTGATATGAACCAGACCCTTGAAAAACTTACTGAACACAGGGTGAGAGGCCAGGGAAGATCTCTTCTCTGCAGAGAGAAAAGCAGGGACAGCTACTAAATGAACTTTTAAGAGTAGCAGGCCTGAGGCCTAAACAGTTCAGATGAACCAGATAATCCAGGGCTGTTGCAATGCCCGCCAAATCTGGCTGAATGTTTCTCTGGGAACACCAAACGCCGAATCTCTTCCATTTAGAATTGAAGTTTTTCTGGTGGAAGGTTTCCTAGAACCCTTAATGATATCCAATACCCCTTGAGAAAGATGCAGACCTGCATATTCTAGCTCTTCAAGAGCCAAGCTTTGAGTCTGAGAGACTGAAGATTGGGGTACCAACTCCAGCCCTGAGAGGAGATCAGGAGGTCGTACCTCCAGGGAAGGGAGACAGGATGTCGCTGCCAGGAACAGCAAGAAAAAATGACTCACCATACTAATGTTGTTTCTTCTAATGGAGTCTTGCTGTATTCAGACATAATGCAGCAGTTAGCACCAGCACTTGAACTGCCCCCGAGAGGAAAGAGTTAACTGCATGCAGAAGCATGGAACGTTGAGCTCGAGCTCATTTTTCAAACCTCTGTCTGTGGTACTTCCCAGTGTAACTGTCAGATCCTTACGAGCAACTAACTAACTAGGCACTAAAATAGGGAAATTGTTTGAAACATATAGCCAAAAGGCAAAAAATTGTTTTGGGGTCCAAAAGGACCAGTCGAGAACCCAAGAAGAAACAAGGTAGTGACAATTTAGGCTATGAACATAAGAATAATAAACATAAAAACTACCCCACCAAAAGGGAGGGTACAAGGTACACCCCTGAGGTGCAACACTGTACCTGCCAGCCCACTTCTCCAAAACAGGTTCTGAGAGGGGAGGCGGGGGGGTGTGTCTGAATACAGCAAGACTCCATTAGAAGAAACAACATTACTATGGTGAGTGATTTTTTCTTCAAACAACATGAGGTCTTGCTGTATTCAGTCATAATGCAGACTACCAAGCAGTTCCCTATGGAGGAGGAAATGCAGAACCTACTTTTGAAAATTAAGGACCCTGTGTCTCTGGACAGATTCGCTACTCTACCAGACAGATTCTCTACTCATTAAAATCATATTATAAATCCCTCTATTCACTTCAGGAAATATCAGATCCCCATGAAATATCTTCCTTCTTGGCCCAACTTCATTATCTGCTCTTTCAGAGTCTCAGCGGGCACAGATAGCAGCCCCTCCCACACTTCTGGAACTCCAGACTACCATTAAAGGCCTCAAAAATGGGAAGCCCCCAGGACCTGATTGGTTCGGCCCCGAATTCTATGAAAGTGCCCTGGAGTCACTACAAGCCCCACTCCTACAAGCTTTGCGTGCGGCCCATACTACATCCTCCTTCCCGGTTTCTTGGAGACAGGCTACAATTTCAGTGATCCTGAAACCACAGAAACCCCACACCTTTGATTCATATCTCCCTATATCTGTACTCAACCAAGATTATAAAATTTATACCAGCATAATGGCCCACAGACTAGACCAAATTCTCCCTACTCTGATACACCCAGATCAATCAGGGTTTATCAAAAGTAGACAGACCACAGACAATATAAAAGGTACTCTTTATTTAATAAAGCATGCTATTTCAACAAACTCCCCCCTAATGATCCTTAGCCTAGACGTTCAAAAGGCTTTTCATATGGTCTCTTAGGAGTTCTTAAAAGCTGTCCTACAAAAGTTTAATTTCCCCAGGCTATTTTTAGACACCATCAAAAGCGTATATACTAAACTAGAGGCAGTGGTGAGACTGAATGGATCATTCTGACCATTTCCCACTCTTCAGAGGTACACGTCAGGGTTGTCCCTTATCCTCCTACTTGTTTGCTATTTTCATGGATCCCATCGCCCAGCTCTTCC
The DNA here is from genome assembly GCA_016271365.2 of Neoceratodus forsteri. Classification (NCBI taxonomy): domain Eukaryota; kingdom Metazoa; phylum Chordata; order Ceratodontiformes; family Ceratodontidae; genus Neoceratodus; species Neoceratodus forsteri. The sequence goes on from CM057455.1 coordinate 1,236,403,496, forward strand.
GCCAAACCCCTAACTTACACGGTTACAAAATTTCAGAATTTTTCTCACATAAAGTAGCCCATTACATGGATGATCTTCTCCTCTATATTACTCATCCAGAAGAATCCTTACAGACTCTCACATCTCTTTTACAAAAAATAGAGTGCCTTACAGGTTACACAATAAATCCGAACAAATCTAAAGCTCTACTTATACAATCTTCATTGCCTCCTGAGCTTACCCAGAGATATCCCTACAAATGGAACAAACCCTATATAACTTACTTAGGAATTAAGATTCCTCGAGATTTCTCGGACCTCTACTCCGTCAACTATACCCCAACTCTTGCAAAAATTAAATCGGACCTGGAGTGCTGGACCCCTCTATCTCTCTCCCTACTGGCTAGGGTACAGTCTGTCCAGATGAACTCCCTTCCAAAAATGTTATATCTAATGCAAAATATCCCAATACCCTTACAAAGTAAAGAAACATGAGAATGGGATCGTTCAGGTAATAGATTTCTATGGATGAATAAGCAACCTAGAATAGCACTGGGCAAACTCCAATGCTCCAAGGATAGGGGAGGCCTGGCTCTCCTTTGTATCTATAATTATTGGCTAGCGGCCCTACTCGCACATATAATGTCCTAGTTTCTCCCCCAGACACAATCCCCGCTGTGGCTCGTGGTAGAGAGGAAGATGGCAGATCGCCCATTAAATTACTCTCTAGTGTTTCAACCTCATAACACTCCACTAGGTAGTGGATCCAGTTTCACCAAGGAACTTTTCCAATGCTGGACTAGGTTTTTGACTTGACCGGCTAATAAGTTTCTCTCGACCTGGATAAGTATTCCTGCAGAGGATCCACATTAGCCTCCAGCACAACTAGATATAACATTCCGTAACTGGACACGTCAGGGCCTGTAACACCCCTATTAATTTTATGATGGGCATGTTTTTAAATCATTCGAACAACTTAGGCAGAAATTCTCCCCGAATCAGAGGGATTTCTTTCAATTCCTACAGATTTGCCACTTTCTGGAATCCAGAATTAGGTTAGATGTCACCGACCACCCCATTCCTCCGTTGTGCTCATTATTAGTTCAGTTGAGAAGACGGCCTACTATCTCGCTTTTATAAGGCCATACGGGAAATCCCTTCCCATATCATGGACCTGGTACAATTTCACTGGGAAGCCGAACTCCAGGTCGATCTATCTCAGGAAGACTGGGTCCGAATCTGGCAAAGACAACACCAGATATCCAACTCCTACATCTGGAGGGAGTTTTCCTGGAAGGTGGTCTCCAGATTTTTTCGCACACCCCAGATCACCGCCAAGTACACAGAGTGAAGGGATTCCAGTTGTTGGAGACATTGTGGATGCGACATGGCCACCCATGCACATATATTCTGGTTGTGTCCGGTGTTAACAGTCTACTGGGTGGGGATAGAAAATAGGATCCTGGACCTCTTTCCAGGCCTAGGTGCACTTTCCCCGGAAATAGGGATTCTCTTACATTACCCACGTCATTTTAAAGATTCACATCAAATACACCTCCTCAATATTCTTCTAAGCACTGCAAAAAAATGTATTACGCGACTATGGTTGCGCCCAGACCCCCCACTATACCAGTCTGGGAAGATACTATATATAATATATACAAGCTGGAACACATGACAGCTAGACTTCAAAACAGAGTACCAGAGCTGATGAACCACTGGAATAAATGATTCATGTGCATTGCACAAACTCACCCAGACCAGCCCCCTTAAGCTTTCTCCTCCCAAACAGCCAGTTCTTTCATGCGGTTCAGTGGATGGCCGGCCAGCCCAGAGACATCTTCCCCCCGGACAGTAATCTCTGGAGCCCTCTATGGATGGGACCTGAATTGGTTAGTTTGTTTGTGTGGTGGTTGTGGTCCCCTGACTTTCACTTAATTTTCAGCCCTGCATTTGAATTCTCTAACAGTCCACTGCCACAGTATATGTATTATAACTGAGTAATCCTGTTAATCTTTCTTTATATAAATGTGGCAGTCGACACAAATACATGGATTTTCCTTCTGCATATAAATTTTAGTTTATGTGATATTTTAGTTAACAACTATGATGATAAATTCTATTTCAAGAAGATGTGTAACGAAATTTTTTTTTTTTTATGTAAATCTGCTCTGTGTCCTAAGTTAAAAAAAAAAAAAAACAAGAAAAACTATAATAAATAAAAGTTAAAAAAAAAACAAGAACCTACTTTGGGGCTCAGCTGCAGTACTGCTGTGTGCTAAACCTAAGCGTCACTCCTAGCCTGGGTGTCCAGGAGTAATGCTTGGTGAATGTATGTACGGTTTTCCAGGTGGCTGCTTTACAGATCTCCAACAAGGGAATATCTCTGGCCGCAGCTAGAGAGGCAGCTGTACCCCTAGTGGAGTGAGCCCTCAAGCTTGAAGTGGGTATTCTACCGAATTTGTCATAGCAGAACTGCATACAAGAAACAATCCACCTGGCAGTAGATCTTTTAGTGGCATGCTTACCTTTCCCCACTTCACTATAAGTGAGAAACAACTAAAGACAGTCATTTCTATGTGCCTTAGAATGCAATATGTAGTAGCTAAGAGCACTTTCAACGTCCAAACTGTGTAATCTTTCCCTTGAAGAAGAATGGTCAGTGAAAAAAACACAGAGCGATATGGACTGGTTTAGGCTGAAATCTGATACCACTTTAGGCAAGAACTTCCTATTAGTTCTTGGGACCACTTTATCCCTATGGAAGGATATGAAGTCAGGTTCAACTGACAGGGCCTGTAATTCACTAATCCGCTTGGCAGAAGTAATGGCTACCAGAAACACAGTTTTCCAGGTCAAGTACTTCAATTCAGCCAAAGCCATAGGCTCAGGCAGGATGTCTTTCTGAGAGCACCAAATACTGAACCTCTTACGTTTGGAATTCTAAGTTTTTCTAGTGGAAGGTTTACTGGAGACCTTTAGAATATCCAGAACTCCCTGAGAGAGATGAAGTGCTGTATAGTCTAACTGTTCAAGGGCCAGGCCTTGAGGTTGAGGGACTGGAGATTGGCGAACCAGATCTGCCCCTGGGAGGAGGAGAGAAGATTGTATCTCCTGGGGAGACACAGGGGACGTGACAGCCAAGAACAACAGAAGAGGATATCAGGGCTGTCTGGCACAATCTGGAGCAACCAAAATCACTGTGCAGGGTTGAGTTTTTATCTTGACCAGAACTCTGAACAAGAGAGGGAGAGGAGGGAAGGCAGAGAAACCTGCCCTTCCAGTCCAGAATAAGGGCATCCTGGGGAACTGTCCCCAGGATTGGAGGTCTGCAACAAAACAGAGGAAGTTGATGATTGAGTGGTGCTGCAAACAGATCTATCTCTGGGATGCCCCACCTGGAGAAAATGATCCTCAGAATGTAAGGATTCAGGGACCATTCGTGATGTCCCTGTGAAATCCTGCTCAGGGCATCTGCTAACACATTGTCTTTCCCTGGAAGATGAACTGCTATCAGGAAGTCTGAAGGGAATAGGCCAGAGACCAAATCTTCATGGCCTCCGTGCACAAGGCCATGGACAGAGTGCCTCCCTGCTTGTTGATGTACCACACTGTGGTAGTGTTGTCCGTCATGATTTGGACCACCTTGCCCTTAACTGAATCTGAGAAGGTCTGAAGGGCTAGGAAAACTGACCTGAGTTCCAGGAGATTGATATGAAGAAGCGACTCCTGCGGAACCAGATTCCCTGAGCTGTTAGGGCTCCCAGGTGGGCTCCCCAGCCTAGGAGAGAAGCATCTGTAGTGAGTACTACTGATGGAACTTGAGGGAGAAATGGAACCCCTTGTCTGAGGTTGTCCTGGTCCAGCCACCACTGGAGAGCTTACACCAGAGTTCGGGTCTCTGGAATCAGTTTGGAGAGTGTGTCCCTTCTCTGCCACCAAAAGGACCTTAGATGGAACTGAATGTCCCGCATCTGAAATCTGGCTGCCTGAACCACTGCAGTGGAGGCTGCCATGTGGCCCAAGAGTTGGAGGAACTGTCTCGCTAGAAGAGAAACCTGAGGCCGAAAGGGGGAAGCGAGGTCTACTAAGGCCTTCAACCTTGCCAGAGGAAGGAAGGCTTTTGCTTGGACAGTATCCAATTCCACCCCATGAAGGTGAGAAGCTGTACTGGTTCGAGGACTGATTTTGGCAGATTTAGAAGAAACCCCAGAGAACTGAGCAAGTCCTGAGTGGTTTGCAGAGCTGCCCTGACCTGATCTGATGACTGCCCTACCAGCAGCCAGTCGTCCAGATGTGGAAAAATGGTGATACCCTGTCTTCTGAGGTAAGCCACCACTACTGCAAGGCACTTTGTGAACACCCTTGGAGCTGATGTTAGGCCAAAAGGCATGGCCTTGAACTGATAGTGGCCTGAAGGCAACTCGAACCCGAGGTATTTTCTGTGGAAGCACCTTATAGGGATATGGAAGTAGGCATCCTTGAGGTCCAGTGATGCTAGCCAATCTAAGTGATATGTAAAATGTTTTCATTATGTGTAACTCCTATGTCCTTACTGCCTATATGTCCTCCACTACTTACCGCTTGTAATCCTATGAAGTCTTTTATTGTCAAACAACATTATAATCACCTGAGTGTACTGATCTGTTACCTGTATGTAACTGTTACTCCCGGGTCGCCCCTGAAAAAGGGACCTCCGGGGCCCAGTGGGCCTACCCGGTCATCAAAATTCAATAAATAAATAAATAAATCTCCTGGCCTTAAAGAGGGAAGGATTATTCCCAGAGTTACCATTCTGAATTTGAATTTTGATATGTGTTTGTTTAAGTTCCTTAGATCCAGGATGGATCGCCACTCCCCTGTTTTCTTTGGGGTAAGGAAGTACCTGGAGTACAGTCCTTTTCCCCTGTGTTGAGTAGGAACCTTCTCTACGGCTCTGAGAGCTAGGAGAGAGGAAACCTCTGCCTCCAGGGCAAGGGTTTCTGAGATTGCTGCAGGTGGAAAAGACTTGGCCCTCCTTTTTGGGTACCTTTTGAAATTGAGGGCCAGTCCCTGGCTTACTACTTCCAGGACCTAGCTGTCTGAGGTAACAGACTTCCAGGCCTGAAAGTAGTGAGCCAGCCTGACTCCTACCGGGATTGGGGAGTTGACCCGGACTGACACCTCAAGGTGTCTGCTTGGCAGGAACCTTAGACTGGGAGGAGGAAGCAGCCCTGCTCATCCCCCTCCTGCCCTCCCTCGGAAAAAACCCTTTGTGGGTAAGAAGAGGAGGCCTGGGCTTGGTAAAAAGGCCTGTGAAAAGGCCTGCCCCTGCCCCTGGACTGCTGGTTTTGAGGAGTGACTTGCCTTTCCTTGGCCTGTGCACTCCTGTAAGTTGTCCTGTATTCGTCCATTTTCTTCATGTAAGCCTCTATCTGCTCCCCAGAGAGTTCCCAACTACAGGAAAATCCACAGCCTTAGACTGGGTATCCTGTGATAGGCTCGTACATCTAAGCCAAGCATGCCTCCCGAGAGAGACAGATGTAGCCATGACTCTGGATGCTACATCGCTGGAGTCCACAGCAGCGTGAAATTGTACTCTAGATGCCTCAATTCCATCTGCAGCCACCTCCTCCAGCTCTCTGGCTAGCTGGGGGGAGGCCTGTTGAGCCAGTTTCAGAACCGTATCCCACCTGGACTTCTGGTACCTGGCTGTATAGGCCATATAATTTGCCTGCCTGAGTCCCAAAGAGGATGCCAAGTATAGTTCTTTGGCCATGGCATCAACTTTCCTGGAGTCCTTGTCAGGAGGGTGTGAAGCCAAAGGAATGTTTGTCCTGTCACAGACTGCACTACACCAACATGGCTGCAATGTGAATAAAGGAACTCCGCAGCTGAGCCTGATAACATATACCTCCTGTCCATTCTTTTCTCTACAGTAGGTAAAGAGTCAGGAGTCTGTAGAATCTTGTGTGTCTGTTTCCCCAAGGACTTATGAAGGGGGACTGACATCCCAGAGTCCAAAAGGTTGTCCATCATCTCCACAAAATCAGGCTCTTCCTCCTCAGCAGCTTCAACCATAGGGAGCTGGAGGGTTTGGGCCACCTTCTTGTAAAACAAGAAGTGTGAAGGGGACTCAGAGAGCCTGGGAGGAGAGATATCAGAGGGCCTGTCTGGGGAGATGCCGGTTCAATGGGCACATCCAGACCCCTCCTGGTCGTCACCATCATCGGGATAATCTTCGTCTCCCTCCCACTCCTCATAGAAAGCATCATAATCCGAAGGAGCCGGTTCGGACAGAACCAGACGAAGCGACTGGACAATACTAATCGCTTTGGCTATCTCATCCGCGGCTGAGAGTATGTGGTACTGGATCTGAACCAGCAGACTCATTTCTTTTTTGACAGAACCGACTCCTCAGAGTCGGCTTCCTTGCCGTCTCAAGAGGTATCGCCAGGTTAGTAGGCACTCTCCTCGCTCGGACGCAGCGAACCGGCTGGCTATCCAGATCCATGGATTTCTCGGCCTTCCTTTCCCTCAACCTACGCAGTCTTTTTTCTACAGTGGTTTTGGGAAAGTTTCTTCAAATTTGGCAGTCTGACTGGAGGTGGTCAAACCCCAGACAAACACAGATGAGGTGGGGGTCGGCCTTGGCAAAGGCCTCCCCACACTCAGTACAATGCTGAAACCCAGTGGGACCGGTTTTCTTTTTGGGTTTCTCAGACATGGCCAACCTACCAAAATTACCCTATAGAAGCTTTCAAGCCAGGTATTACCAACCGATCGGTAACAACCATGTCACGGGTTTGGAAAAGAACCGAGAAAAAGCCCGGTTCTTTTGAAACTGATCAGTACCGGAACACCACACTAATCCCAGAAAGATATTATTTAAAATTAGAGAATTCACAAGGTCGGTTCCTAACCGGGCAGACTGAAAAGAAACCAAAGAGAAACGATTTCCAAAGTTAAATAAAAAAAAAAAAAAAAAAAAATACAGTCACTACCTATCTACAACAATACCTGTACCGTAGACAGAGGCTGGAAATCCGAAAAAAACAAGAAAGAAATGGTTGTAAAATAGAACGCTTTACTATACCGAACAGAGCAGAGGAAATCTCTGGAGCGACTTCACTGTTAGGCAGAGTAAAGAATCTGACGGTTACACTGGGAAGTACCACAGACAGAGGTTTGAAAACCGAGCTCGAGCTCAAAATCCCATGCTTCTGCATGGAGTTAACTCTTTCCTCTCCGGGGCAGTTCAAGCGCTGGGGCTAACTGTTGCATTATGTCTGAATACAGCAAGACTTCATGTTGTTTGAACAGGGGGTACCATGGTTGCCTGGCCCAATCTGGAGCCACTAAGATCACTGTGCAGGGCTGAGACCTGATCTTTTTCAGTACTCAAAATCAGAGGAAAAAGAGGGAATGCATACAGAAACCTGTTTGTCCAGTCCAATAGGAGAGCATCTTGAGGAACAGACCCCAATAGAGGAGGTCTGCAACAAAACAGATGAAGCTGGTGACTGTCTGGGGCTGTGAAGAGATCTCTCTCTTTAGTGCCCCATCTCCTGAAAATGATCTGAAGAACTTGAAAATTCAGGGACCAGTCATGGTGACCCTGATAAATTCTGCTGAGTGCATCTGCCAACATACTGTCTTTCCATGGGAGATGCACCATCATCGGTAATTCTGGAGAGAATAGGCCAGTGATCATACCTTCATGGTTTCTGTGTACAAGGCCGTGGACCAAATGCCCCTTGTTTGTTTCTGTACCACATGGTGGTGGTGTTGTCTGTCCTGACTTGCACCACTTTCCCTTGAACTGATTCTGAGAATGCCTGGAGTGCTAGAAACACATCTCTAAGTTCCAGGAGACTGATATGGAGGACAGACTCCTGCTGTGACCAAATGCCCAACGCGGTGACGTCCCCCAGGTGGGCTCCCCACCCCAGAAGGGAGGCATCTGTGGTGAGAACCACTGAATGTGTCCTACTGACAATGGGAACACCCTGTCTGAGATTGTCCTGCTCCAACCACCATTGGAGAGCTTGGACAAGAGTCTGAGTCACAGGAATTAGCTTGGTGAGAGGATCCTTCTTCTGGGACCAGAAGGACCTTAAATGAACTGAATGTCCCTCATCTGGAACCTGGCTCCCTGGACTACTGCAGTGGAAGCTGCCATGTGGCCTAAAAGCTGGAGGAAATGTCTGGCTGGCCGAGACACCAGAGATCAAAAAGAAAAGGCCAGGTCTGTAAGAGCCTTCACCCTTGAGAGAGGGAGGAAGGCCTTTGCCTGAATAGTATCCAGCTCTACCCCTATGAAGGTAAGAAGCTGAACAGGTTCCAGAACTGACTTGGATAAATTGAGAAGAAATCCTAGAGAACCCAGAAGTCTCTGGGTCACCCCCAGAGTGGACCTGACTTGGTCTAAGCACTGGCCTACAATGAGCCAATCGTCTAGGTAAGGAAACACTGAGATGCCTTGCCTTCTGAGGGAGGCTACCACTACTGCTAGACATTTTGTAAACACCCTTGGAGCAGATGTTAGGCCAAAAGGCATTGCTCTGAACTGATAATGCCCGGAAGGCAAAAAGAATCCGAGAAACTTTCTGTGGGATTGCCTTAGTTGCACATGAAAGTAGGCGTCCTTCAGATCCAGGGAGACTAGCCAGTCCCCTTGCTTTAGTGAGTGTATAACCCGAGTCAAGGTAATCATTTTGAACTTTGGTTTCGTCAGGTGCTTGTTTAGGTACCGTAGGTCCAGAATAGGTCGCCATTCCCCCGTTTTCTTTAGGGTCAGGAAATATCTGGAATAAAGACCATTTCCCCATTGGGAAAGCGGCACTTGTTCCACGGCTTTGGCCCTCATAAGATTCTTGACCTCTACCTCCAGCAGTAATCGTTCTGTAGGGGAGGAAGGTCTTGGTTGTGAGGGACTGTGGAGAAGGGGGAATCTTTCGAACTGAAGGAACAGGCCCTGCTCCACTACCTCCAAAACCCACTTGTCTGAAGTGATCGGACGCCAACAATGGAGACAGTGCGAGAGCCTTCCCCCCACGGAGGGAAGGGAGGCAACCAGCAAGGAGTCAGGAAGACTGCTGTCTAGACAGAATAGAAGTAGCAGGAGTGGGGTTAGTTCTTCTTTGACCCCTCCTGCCCCTTCCTCTGAAAAAAACTAATCTAAGAGAATCCATGTTATATGGCATGAGAACAATGTCCTGAGAATAACCCTGCCCCTACCTCTATGGTGAGCTCTCCGAGAGGAGGGCTTTTCTTCAGCTGAATTACTCTTGTACGTGTGTTTGAACGCGTCCATTCTTTTCATATAGACTTCAGTATGATCCCCGAAGAGAGAGTTATTCTCAAAGGGGGAGTCCAACGCCTGGGCTTGGACATCCTGGGTAAGACTAGTAGTTCTCAACCAAGCAAAACGTCTAAGAGAAATAGCCTGAGCCATGACCCTCGAGGCTGTATCATCATCATCTACAGTCATGTGACACTGGTACTTTGTGGCTTCCACAGCTCGTTTAACAGTTTCAGAAACATCCCTGAGCATATTGTCCCCCCCATGTTGCACTATGGCCAGTACAGTTTTTAACAGAGCCCTCTGATATCTGGCTGTGTATGCCATGAAAGGAGACACGTGCAGCAAGAGAGGTGGTAGCATAAGATTTCTTACCCATAAGATCCATTTTTCTAGAATCTTTCTCCGGTGGAAGCAGAGACAGCGACACATTGGCTTTGTCACAGGCCGCCGTCTGAACTACCCCTCTGTGATCTGGATGTGTGTAAAGAAAATCAGCAGTAGACTTATCGAGCTGGTATTTCTTCTCAGTCCTTCTGTCTACCCCAGTAGAGGCTGAGGGGGTTTCCAGAACCTTAAACGTCCTTCTCTTCAAAGTGTTGTGTATAGGGAGGATGAGCCTTTTAGGAGGAGAAATGCCCATCATCTCTACGTAGTCATCTTCCATCTCCTGATCGGTATCATCCTGGAGAGGCAGGTCCAGGGTGCCCACCATCTGCTTTAAAAATGTAAAAAAGGAAGAGACTTCTTCACTTGTATCAGTATCATCATTAACACCAACGCCAGGGTGGCTGTCAGGAATAAGAGGGTCCCCATGAGGTGATTCACCACCATGATCCTCTCCCTCATCAAAATAAAAACCCTGGGGTGTAGGGGTCCTCAAGGAGAGAATCACTCAGTCCCGCAGGAGACAAGAAAATATCGCCCACAGATTGTAAAGTCCGATATAAATGCCAAGCTTTTGACAAATCATCTGCAGAGGGCACATTTTTATCAGCTACTGTAGTCTCCGAATGCCTTTCGGGAGGAGGGACAGTAGTGTTATTATCTTTCTTAGACTTTTTTGTAAGGGCAGGCTCAGAAACCTGCTCTGAAGCTCTTTTAGAGGCTTGGCTAGAATTTTTACTTCTACCAGACTTAGTTTCGCTGGAGTCCCTAGAGGACTTGTCATTACTTTTGTGTTGACTTGAGGTACCCTCCTCAGCGCTTTTAGAGGAGGAGGAGGTAGAGGCCATGGTAAAGGGACAGGCCAAAGCTAACCAAATCAAAATTAACCTTACTAGAGGCAAGTTATTTCTTTTTTTTTTTTTTCACAACAGTGGAAAAGAACAGAAACCACCTTCACACCTCTTGTCAACAGCAGCCCACTGCACAATCACACAAAAGGCATCTCCACAGAAAAAAGGGGACTACCCCTCAAATATATATAAAACTTACATAAGGAAGAAAAAAAAAGAGGGTTCCAGAAATTCAGCAGGTGTGCAACGGAAATTAGCGCCTGGCGCAAAAAACAATTTGATGATTTTAAAGGCAAAAGCGGTAAAAAACCACATAAGATACTGAAAACTATTTAAAACAAACAACGCAAATTATAGTACCTGTGAGCAACTTTACTTCAGAAAAAAGCAGCTGAGCGGAAAAAAAATACGAAAAAAACCCGACTGCATGCAGAACCTACGCATGATTCTTGTAAAATATGGAGTTACTCACCTGTAACAGGAGTTCTCGAATGGTATATGTTGTTCATCCACAATTATTGGCAGGTATCCTTGCCGCTTTAAATCTTGCCGAAGGTCTTCAAGCTGGCTCCTCCCACCCACCGGGTGGTAAAACTCTCGGCTCCGCCCCATGGCGCCAGATCTGGCCCGCTGGAAGCTCAGGTTGTGCGTGCCGAAGCCAGGAGGTCGGATCATGTGGATGAACAACATATACCATTCCTAGAACTCCTGTTAGTGAGAGTAACCTGTATTTCTAGGGACATGGATATGTTGTTCATCCACAGTTATTACAGACTCTAGTAGTTCTCCGGGAGGAGGGGCAAAGCGCACACCCCTACTTAGGGAATAGAGACTGGAGGACCGAGGCCCCAAAACCAGCATCCCGGCGTGACTCAAGGTCGATGTGGTAGTGGGTAATGAAGGTGTGTGCTGACTTCCAGGTAGCAGCCCTGCAGATTTCCTGGATAGGGACGTCCCTGGAAGCAGCCACCGATGCAGCAGTATGACAGGTAGAATGAGCTCTTATCCCTCTGGGAGGCTCCATGCCCGCCAACTCATAGCAGAGATCTATGCAGGAGGTGACCCACCTGCCTATCGTCCGCTTGGCTGCAGGTCTGCCAGGTGCGGCTTCAGCGTAGGTGACAAACAGCTGGCGAACCTCTCCCCGAATTTCAGCTGTGCGCTCCTTATAATAAGCGAGCGCCCTTCTAGGGTTCAAAGTAGGGAGCCTGTATTCGGCCTCAGAGGTGTGATTGGGGTAGAACACCGGCAGAGTCAACACCTGGTTAAGGTGAAACTCCGACACCACCCTTGGAAGAAATTTCGGGTGGGGCGCAGGACAACCTGTCCCTGTGGAAGACCAGGTAAGGAGACTCAATGCAGGCGCCTGGGTTCTCCCATCCTTCTGGCTGATGTGATAGCCACCAAGAAGGCGGTCTTCCACGACAGGTGAGAGAGTTCACACCTGTGCATTGGTTCGATTAGCTTGCCCATGAGCTTTGCCAGTACCAGCAGTAAATCCACGGAGGTGGAGGTTCTCTACCGGAGGAAATGTGATCAAGGCCTTTGAAAAAGCCCCAGACCACCTTCTCTGCGCCACCGACTGCTCCCAGCCGCGCCGGTAAGCAGAGATGGCTGCAGGTGCACCTTTAGGGTGATCGACCTAAGCCCTTGACTAGAAAGGGACCATAAATAGTCCAAAATGCTTGCCAAGGAACAGGAGGAAGGGTCCAAGCCTTCCCTGACACCAAATAGAAACCTCTTCCATTTGAAGGCATAGCATTTCCTGGTGGAGCTCCTTATGGGACGCCTCAACAACATTGAGGACCTCGTCAGAAAGACCCAAGGCCTGGAACTCTGGCAGCTCAGGAACCAGGCTGTCAGGTGCAGGGATTGAAGGTCCGGATGGAACACCTTCCCCTGATTGACTGAGAGCAGGTCCGGGCGAGCTGGAAGCTGCCTCGGGAGCCTGGAGCTGAGGCTGAGGAGATCTGGGTACCAGAACTGGTGGGGCCAGTCTGGGGCTATCAGAATCACCTGCGCCTTGTCCCTCCTTGTCTTGAGAAGCACCTTGCGAATCAAGGGAAATGGGGGAAAGGCGTAAAAGAGGCCCGGGGTCCACAGCCTCGAGAAGGCATCCCCTTGCAGCGAGCCATGCTGAGGGGGGCGGGCATGAAACAGCCTCAGCCGCATTCTCCTGAGGCAAACAGGTCCACTTGAGGTGTGCCCCAGTGGGAGAACAGATCTTACTACCTCCGGCAGGAGAGACCACTCGTGAGATGCAGCCCCTATCCGGCTCAGGGCATCGGCCAGGGTGTTGGAGGCTCCCTGCCACAGAATGGCAGCTGGAGATCCGCCTCCAGGCTGCTGCATGAGTGACCAAATGTGGAGAGCTTCCTTGCATAGAAGCATGGGCGTGTCCCGCCCTGGCGGTTCAGGTAGTACATGGTCGTGGTATTGTCCGTCTGGACTTGGACCACTTGACCCGGAGAAGCGAGCAAGGCGGTGAGAGTTAGGCGGACGCTCGGGCTCCAGCAGGTTGATGGCGCGGGACTCCCGCGAGGGACCAGAGGCCGTGCACTCGGGTGTTCCCCAGATGGGCACCCCAACCCATCAGAGAGGCATCGTCGATAGAGACCGTCGGCTCAGGAGGACAAGCGGGATGCCCTCCTGCAGATGGGATGGAGCGGTCCACCACGAGGCGTTCCACATCTCTGGGTCACTATCACTAGCTGGTCCAATGGATGCAGTTGTGACCACTGGCTGGCGATCCCCACTGAAGGGGCGCATGCCAGCATGCCCAGCGGACCACGCTGGTACAGGCCACCATGAGACCCAGGGCGCAGGAAGTCCCGGGCAGGCGCGGTGCCCAACCAGAAATGACTGGGCAAGGGTAAGAACCTCGGCCCTGTCCGCGGGGAGCCGTGCTCTGGCTCGAAAAGAGTCGAGCTCTGCCCCGATGAACAGGATCACCTGCTTCGGCTCGAGTTCCGACTTGGCCTCGTTGATGAGAAGGCCGACTTGAGAGCAAACCTGGAGGGCCAGATCTCTGGACCGCTCCACCTCCCGTCTGGAGGGCTGCTATCAACCAATCGTCCAGAGTAAGGGTACACCGGACCCATCGCGCGCCGCGCAGAATGCTGTCACCACTGTCATGCATTTGGTGAAGACCCTGGGAGCTGGAGATAAGCCGAAGGGCATGGCTTGGAACTCGAAGAGGATCCCTCCGCTCAGCGGAGGAATCTCCGATATGAGACGGATACGGACGTGAAAAACGCGTCCTGTAGGTCAGAGAGCAGAACCACGCCATGTTCCAGAGATGGTATTATCTGCGCCAGAGTGACCATTCTGAAGGTCCAAGACCTTAGGAACTTGTTCAGGTAGTGTAGGTAGAGAATAGGGCGCAGCCCCGTCCGTTGAACCAGAAATACTTGGACACGAACCCGGGTCTAAAGGGGAGTCCTCTACCTCACGTGATCACCTCCTCTAGGAGGAGGAGGCGATAATCGGCTCGACGAGCCGCCAGTGAGCCTGCGGACCCGAAGCCCCAGTCTGCGACGGCTCTGAAGGGCGGGGCCTGCTCGAATTCTAGAGGTAGGCCTTTCCACCACCTCCAGTACCCATCTGTCCGTGGTAACAGCGGACCAGGCAGAAAAGGAAGTGTCTGAGCTGTCCCCAGAGGAACCAGGGTGAGGTGACAGGGATGAGGCGACACCCTCAGCCCCGTCACTGGGCAGGCTTGGAAGAGGGACGGCCGAGGGACCTCCTGGACCTTACCTCCCTGCTTCCTGTTAGAGGAAGCCGGCCAGCTTAGGTTTGGGATGCCAAGCTGAGCCTGCTAGCCCCTAGCGTTGCTGGGCGGGTGCGCCTGCAGGCGCAGAAGGACGAAGAGCTTAGGCTGTGGCTTCTTGCCTTTGTCCTTCTGAGCAGAAGAGACAGAGTCCAAGGTAGCATTGGACTTCTCGATCCTCTGCAGGTGACCTTCCACCCCAGGGCCGAAGGGGTCAGTCCCCAAAAAGGGAACATCCGCCAACTTGTGCTGGGTATCGAGGTAAGGTGGATATCCTCAGCCAAGCCCGACGACGCATGGCCACTGCAGCCGCCACAGACCTGGCACATGAGTCCCCGATGTCTAACGCAGTCTGGAGCTGCTGTTTGGCCACTGTCCTGCCCTGGTCCCGCACCTGCCTGACCATAATCTGCGGGAAGATGAGGGACAACAGGGCGTGAGAAAAATGTGCCATGAGGACGGCCGAACTGGCCTGACGAAGGCCGAGAGAGGACGCAGCATAGACTTTTCGCCCGGCATAATCCAATTTCTTGGATTCCTTGTTGGGAGGTTTGTCCACATCCCTGGCGTTCCCGGCACGCCGGAAAACGTTGTCGGTAACCAACCCCTCGGCCGAGGAGTGTTCCGAAAAACCGGACAGAGAACCGGTAGGGACCGCATACTTCCTGGCCATCCTGGCCGAAGGCGCAGGGCAGGAAGCAGGATGCTGCCAAAGTTCCAAGGCCGGACCCACTATGGCTTCGGCCACCAGAAAGGCCTCCGTAGGAGAATCCCCTCGGTCCAGAATCTCCGTGAGGGGATACCTGGCCCGTTTAGAAACGGGTTCGAGCTTCATCCCGGTGAACTTCGAGATGAGTCGAAGCAACCCTAAGAAGGACGAAGGGCTATCATTCACTGACTGCCTCCGAGGACTCCAAGTCCATGCGCTTGGAGAAGAGGAGGAACCATCGTGGACTCAGAAGAGTCCTCAAAGAGCTGCCTCGGGCGAGAGCCACCCTCCACCTGCCGAGGTTTATCAGGAGTGGTGACAGACAGCCTATGGGGCAAACCAAGGCCAACCGAGAATTTTGGTGGAGCCCCAACTAATGGCTGTGGGCGGAGGTTCCACCAGAATCGTGGGGCAGCTGGAATTGGCGAACAACCAGCCTGGGAACAGGCTCCTCGGCTAGCAGGGGTTGTTTGACGCTCGGTGACTTAGCCACTTAATGGCGGGAAAGCGACTGGGTCGCCTATTCCGGTCAAGGGCTGTTGCCACATGAGTTCCTCGTACTTCCGGCGCAACTTGCGCCAAAGCCTCCCTCGTCCGAGGAAGAGGAAAGAAGCGGCTTAGCGCGCTTGCAGCGATGCGAGACCACCTATGGCGGGCGGGATCGGTTGGACCGAGGATGTCGAGACCGAGTCTCGACTAGGCCTAGGAAGGTGAGGAGAAGTGTGAATCGGCACTCCCCTCGGCTCAGACGATCACAGCTCGGAACCGGAGGCACACACGAGCCAGCGGGATCCTCAACTCCCACCGGGGAACCGGGAGAGGATTCTCAGCTCTCCAGCCGACAACCCGTCTGCAGGTCGAGAAAAATCTCGACAGCGTCGTGTCAGAGTCTCAGTCAACTGGTCTGGCAGGGGACACGTGAAGCCAGTGGCGAGAAGCTGAGGGGTGGGCAAGTCGACTGTCGACAAGGGGAGGGGGATCTTTCCCGCTCCCAAGAGCGTCGGAGAGACTTACTTTTGCTCTTTTTGGACCTGGAAAAAGGTCCTGAAGAAGTTGGACCCTCACCTTTCAGTCGAGAGGGTCAGACAAAGCTCCTTAAAGAAGCCAGTACAAGGCACCGAGAGAGAGCGGGACAAATGCACGCAGCCGGTGAAGCGGCCCGCCGCCTGCTCTTGAGGCGATCATCTGCTCAAGCTGATCCGCCCGAGCCCCGGCCGACACCGCCAACCGGGCCTCTTTAGATTTCACCGGTGGAATTCTTTTCTTGGGGCGCCCCAGTTGTAATCGGGCAGTACGGTCTTCAAGGACATAGGCTGAAAAAGAAGAGCACAAGTCGCAGGCCTGCGGGTCGTGCTCAAGGCCCAGGCAGTAGACGCACTTGGAGTGCGGATCTGTCCTAGACATCTTTAGCCCGCAAGGGCACCTCTGGAAACCGGGAGTCGATTTGTCCATCGCAGCTGCGAGAGAGAAGAAGACCGAAGTCTTTTGTAAAAAACTTTTGATTTCGAACTTTCGAAGAATTAGGAACCAGTCTTAAACGCAGAGCGTTAAGGAGGGAACCTGAGCTTCCAAGCGGTAAGGAAGATCTGGCATCATGGGGCAGAGCCGAGAGTTTTACCACCCGGGTGGGTGGGAGGAGCCAGCTTGAAGACCTTCCGGCAAGATTTAAAGCGGCAAGGATACCTGCCAATAAGTGTGGATGAACATATCCATGTCCCTAGAAAGGTAAAATTAGAAAATATACAAAATACCTTGAAAGCAGCACTCAAAAAAGAAGAAAATGGCACGGGAAGGTCTCGGAAGAGGAGAGCTCGGGGACAGTGTTGCCAGTTCAGCAGAGAAAAAGTTCTGAGGTCCCTCAGGCTATTGCAGGCAGCACTCTATCTCTATCCCGACTGGCCAATACCTTTCTCATCTGCATTGACCCCTCCTCTCCGGGCAGCTGAACCCAGCTGGCATACCGCTTCTGTCAATAGATGCTAAAGAATTCCTGGGGTGAAAAGATGAGAATTGCTGGCATCTTCAGACAACAACCAATCGACTGGGTCAAGAAAAATCTTGGTCGCGCCGTCAACAGGTCCGATGGGGTCACCATGAAACCAGCGGCCAGGGCCGCGGTTTCGACTAAGTCGAAACTGCAGTCTCCCAAGAATGGGAACATTCCTGGTCCCAGGAACACTTATGATGAGTCTTCACCTTGTCTTTCTTCGACTCCTCCTTGTGAGAGTACGAACCGTGCAATCCCAAAGGACCCTCTCCCTTAGTTGAGAGGGACTGACACAGTTTCTTGAAGGAAGCCAAATAAGTGGAGCCCAATTTGAGCTGTGGCCTGGGCTGCCTCCTCCTCAAAGGCCTGAAGCTGTTCGAGCTGCTCGGCAGACCCCACAGTCAGGGAGATCACCCAATGGGCATCCTTGGACTTGACCAGCAGGTAACGGCTTTCCGGTCGCTCCAGCTGAAGTCGGGCAGCATGGTCGTCCAACACATTCGGGTCGAAGGACCAACAGATATCGCAAGCCTGCAGATCATGATCATGGCCTAAGCAGTACATGCACTTGGCGTGAGGGTCGATCCACAACATCTTCTGCCCGCTGGGGCACTGGGGAAACCCAGGAGTGGTCCTGTCTCCCATCGCGGAAGTGATCGAAGAATGATTGGAACTTGTATGAGTTTTAAGGCAAGTTTTGGAAGAAAATCCAAAGATTCAAATGCCAGGGCCTACTACTCACAGGAGCAGTAAGAAGGGAACCGGAACCTTTCACACGGAAAGGAAGATCTGGCGAAGGTTTTACCACCCGGGTGGGTGGGAGGAGCCAGCCTTAAGACGGTCTGGCATGATTTAAAGGGGAAAGGCATCTGCCAGACAGTGCGGATAGAGCATCGTATCCACATCCCTAGAACAGCTCTTTTTTATCAATTAAAATCAAAATGTTTCCTGCTGTGTTCTCCCTGTTCTATTTGGTCATGGATGTTTGCATATATATATATATATATATATATATATATATATATATATATATATATATATATATATATATATATATATATATATATACACACACACACACACACATATATATATATATATATATATGTATATATACATACACACACACACACACACACACACACACACACACACATACACACATATATATATACACATATACATACACACACACACACACACACACACACATATATACACACATATGTATGTCTTATTTCTGTTATAAAAAAAAAAAAAAATGGAGCTGGTCCACCAGCGCAGTGGTACTGCCACCACTTGTGACGCTGACGTCTCAGGTTCAGAGTGAACTTGGCATGTCAGAAGGCCAGCCATGGGGAGGAGGATCGAGTGTCCGGAGAACTGCTCTCCTCCTCCAGGTGCAAAGGAGGGGGTTCTTGCACAGCCTGGTGTCTGTCTGGCCCCTAGTGGAAACTAGGGGGAAGGCACCAGGGACTTCCTAAAAGGCACGAGGTGACAAGGCAGACTCCAACGTGTGATGCAGGGAAGTGCATGGTGCAAGTCTTGACATCACTGCATGTCACACCACTCAGGGGGACAAGAACACATGAAACTGCTACTGGTGGCAGGATGATGCCAGGACATCCTCACGCCCTGCATCCAACCAGTTGGGCTCACCAGACCAGGAATTGATCCAGTTCCCGATGAGGATGGGGGGGTGTGTGTGGACCTTGTCGACCCCATCAGGGGAAGCAAGCCCTGGGGCAAGACTGGCTGGCAGGTAAGTCACAGTGGATGTCTGAGTGACAGGGCTGGGGTGTCCTGGCAGATGGGGGAAGAAACAGAGAACAAAACAAAAAAAAATGTTTCCACACGTTTCCCCTTTTTTTCATGTTTTCTGTTTGATTCCATTTCAAATTTAGAGAAAATAAATTTGAATTCAACCAGTTTCATCTCTTTCTGGAGGCAGTAGACAATAAATTGTGACAGACAACTCTTGGACCAATGGGAGACTGCCTCTGCCGGTATCAGAGGACATAAGATGGAATGTCAGGGACCTGCTCTGCCCCCGAGGAAGCGGTGTACACCTCAAAGAACACAGCACCTGACTGGATTGTTTTTCCATGCTTTCCTATCGTTAACGATTACCTACTATGATGCAGTCAATTGGCTACCGTACCTAACTGTACAGAATCTTGCAGAAAAGCGCCTTTCTCTTTGTTGCTTTTACAGTCATTCACGGTGGCCATTTTTACTGGCATCGCTTCTCATGATTGTAAAGTCTCTAGGTACTAGGAGCAGCCTGTATTGCACTGCTGCACTAGGAGGGAAGGGTCCAAAAAAAAAAAAAATACTCAAATCAACCTGCTGTTCTTCTGTTTGTTTACTAATATAAATCTTACATTTTGGGCCTCGCCCCTGCCTTGAGGGGAAATAAGAGGAGAAGCAAGTTTCAGTTAGAAACTATGATTCTCTAGCAAATGACACTTTAGATACTTTTCTTTGTCCCTGACTAGAAATGAGAACAAAGCCCTACTGGATGAGATGGAACATCTTTTGGTTTCATTCAACGCCTTTCATACACAAAGCATCTCCATGCAATTTACCAAACAATGAGCTGAATACTGATAGTGCAGTGACAGTATGCAGATACATGAAGCACCATCAGGCATCCAGCAACATATCCCACATACTGAAACATCACATTACAGGGCTGCCACAGCAAAGCTCCCCCATTCCCTCTGCACAGTGCTATGGTACTTATTTAAAGTTCTCTTAACTTTGACAAGAAAGGACCAGGGCACCGGGGATATTGTCGTATTGCGGTTTGAGTAATCACATTACTTGTATAAAGAATTTATTAGAAACATAGTTGCTAATGGCAGAAAAAGGCACAGTGGCCCATCGAGTCTGCCCAGTGGTTGCCTGCATCTGCACCCAGCCTAATCTTGATCAGAGCTATTCTGCAAATGGCCCCGACTGTATTTCAGTAACTCTCCAGACATTAAGGAGGAGGGAGGAGGGAGGAGGATAAGAGAAAGTAAAAAAAAAAAAAAAAAAAAAAAAGCCCTAATTGGATGTTTCTGCAGTAGCTGCTGCACTTTCTGGGTGTATAGGGTTTGGTAACTGGGAAAGGCACACTGAGGCAAGTTCCTTTTCAGGTGCAACCAGGAAACCTCACTTCTCTGCCAAACTTATATGAGGGTATAACATCAGGGAATGCATTTAGTCCAGGGTTACTCTCTGTCCAGTTTTCTAAAAGCAAGGGTACATTATGCCAATGAAATAAATAATATGATTTGTGTTTATTTTTATTAATAGTGTAATTTAATGTACATGAAATGCATCAGAAAGCAGTACAGAAATACAGTTGTCCACTGACTCATTAGATTTGTATTGTGTAACCAGTTCTGAAATCGCAAACAATTATGTAATAAAATATCTGTGTTTTATATATACATATATGGGATACATGATGTGCATGAGTGTGATATGGAAAATATTTTCACTCCTTTAGAGTGACCTCGCCACTCGCGAGTATCCAGAGGTCACTGTGCAGGCGTGAAATATTTTCCATATCACATGAGTGCATATCATGTATCCGATTTGTACAATAGGAGTTGTGTTTTTTTTTTTTTTTTTTTTGATTATTTGATGTCACCACAGTGAGAGATCTGGAGATATCTCACTGTGGTGATGTCTACAGATGAAATATCACACTGTAGTGGGAATACATGTTTTTGTCTAATGAGTTATCTGCTCATTTCGTGTGTGTGTGTGTGTGTATATGTATATGTATATGTATATGTATATGTATATGTGCGTGTGTGTGTATGTGCAGCGTGAGAACTCAACCCTGGCCCCCCAGAAGCTATTGCTTTGCCAGCAGAACTAGCAAATTTAAAAGGAATAAGCTTCTTGCATATTAACGTATGTAGTCTCCTTAAAAAGATAACCTTAATACAAACCTGGGTACATCATACCTCTCCTGACATACTTGTGATTTCCCGAAACTTGGCTTAGACCCAGCACCACTGATAGAAAGTAAACACCCAGCTATGCCTTGTTCAGAGCTGATAGGCATGCCAGAGGAGGAGGGTAGCTATCTCGTTAACGACAAATTTTCTGCCTCCTGCTTATCCTCGGCATCTGTACGCCAGCAGTGAATGCCTAATTCTCAAAGTGGAAATTACACAGACTACTGCACTCTGCGTAATAGGATGCTACAGACCACCGTCTGCTGGCCTACAGCTTGTGTCATATCTAAGTGACAAGTTGGGACAGGGGCTGCCAGAAACTATTATTTTAGGAGACCTCAACTTTGACTGGCTCTCTAACACAGCTGCTTGCATCCTTCTGTGATGAACATGGGCTGACACAACTTATTACTGAACCAACACGCCAAAGCGTGAAGAACCCCAGTAAAGTACACTTTTGGATGTGCTAATGGTGAGCAAACCTCATCTCTTCTCCACGCTGATGTCTTCTTCTCAGGCGCCAGCGACCATTGTTTATTGGGAGTAAGATCCACCAACAACCCAGCACCCATCAGCAAGTTCTCTATGAAGAGATCCGGCGCAACTTCAATGAACATGCCTACCTAAGCGAGCTTAAGTACTCCCCTGGTGGCAAGATTTCTACGGTCCAAAGCGATTACGTCAGCTTACAATATCTTCCACAACATTCTATCAAGGGCCCTTAATAAGTATGCTCCCCTTATTAAAGTTCGAACTAGGACCAAAACCTGTAAATGGTTCACCCCTCAGATCAAGTCCTTGCTTCTAGAAAGAGATAAGCTCTGGAAAAAAGCACGCAGACTGAACACTGCAGAGGATTGGAACCAGTTCAGGAGACTACGAAATTTATGTACCAAAACAATCAGAGAATCGAAGGCCACCTTCTTCAAATCCAAACTCGACTCTGCCACAAAGAGCCCAATCAAGCTCTGGAACACAATCGGTGATCTGCTAGGCCACTCCCCAGGAAATTCGCTCCCGACCAAGATTACCTCTGGCAACTTGACTATAACCGAAAAGATGGATATACTTGACGCATTCAATAACCACTTTGTTACTGCAGGCATGGCATTTGATAACTCCCCTGCAAACATACTTCGCTCCCAGACTGCCAGTCAACTGCCTGAAACTCCGATAGCTCATGCCTTTCTCACTTCAACCTGCCACACTGAAAGGGTAGAGGACTCTTGCTTCAGTTGGATACTAGAGAAAAAGTGCTGGGGCCGACTCCTTGACCTTGCTTCCTAAAAATTGCCTACCACGTACTAGCAATACCCGTCCACCCACCTTTTAACTTATCCCTGTCTCAGGGCACCTTCGACCTATATGGAAGACAGCACATGTCATACCACTGTTCAAATCAGGTGACCGTGGCGATCTCAATAACTACAGGCCAATTTCCTCCTTCCGGTCCTGTCCAAGCTCCTAGAAAATTGTAAATGCACAGCTGAGGACTCACCTTGAGTCTAGGGAACTGCTAAATCCTATGCAGTCCAGTTCAGAGCTAAACATAGCACTATCTCAGCCCTTGCCAAAGTTACTAACGACTGGCAGCGTAATCTTGAGAGCAAAACTTTATTTGTGCTGTTTTCCTTGATCTAAGCAAGGCTTTTGACACCGTCGACCATAGTCTGCTCCTCTCCGCCCTTCAAACCATAGGTGTGGACCCCTCCTCTCTCGTTGGTTCACTGACTATCTTACAGGGCGCCTTGAACAAGTTAAAGCCGAAGGAGCCTGTCCCCCTTAAAAACTCTGCAAAGAGGGGTACCTCAAGGTTCTATATTAGGGCCGTAACTTTTTGCAATCTACATTAATAACATCGACTACTGTATAAAAGAAGCCAACATCCATCTGTTTGCAGATGATACAGTTCTGTACGTGAGTCGCCCAACACCTGAAGCTGCCTGCAATGACCTACAGTCAGAATTCAACCTTTTGCAAAGCCAACTCCTCCAAAAAAAGCTACTCCTTAATGCCAAAAAAACTAAAGCGATGGTCCTCTCTCCTTTTATCCGTACAGCTAACCCTGTGTCCAGTGGGACAGTTCCCCAATTACCACAGTTCTAGGTGAAAAACTAGAATTTGTTACAAAATTCAAGTATCTGGGAGTTTGGATAGACCAAAGACTCTCCTTCATTGAACATATCGAGGACTTGCTAAAACGACTTCGGCAAAGGCTTGGACTGTTTTTAGAATCAGCCAATTTCTCACCAGAGATGTCAAGAAACAACTGGTCCAATCCATTTTCCTATCATTGGTTGATTCACTGACTTCCTCTACAGCCAGTGCCCCAACTCTTACATGGCTAAACTGGACACACTCTACCATCGAGCACTGAGGTTTATAACTGGACTCCTTGACACACATCACTGCACCTATATGCGGCAGTGGGATGGACATCACTAAAGTTCAGGCGCCACAGAAACGCCGCTCTCTGGACCTATAGAGCCATCTCTAATAAGCTGCCTTACTATATCTCCTGCTGTCTTCCCCTGAGTATAATTGGGAAATACGTGTTAAGAAGTTACTCAGCTATTACACTTAAAGTACCCAAAGCAAAATCCCGCTTCGGCAGGGCAGCCATAAGCTTCGTGCTACCTACCTTATGGAACGATCTACAAAAAACCCTCAAATTAAGCACTCTAATCGGTATAAGTGCTTTCAAGATGCTTTATTTCCGTACAATCAGAGAAGTATGTAACTGCTTCACCCACTCAGACCCAGTACCGGTGTCTGCACTGGTATATAGCTGCGCCTAGACCCAATTTTAAGTACTGACCCCCCAAGCTTGCTCCTCACCAAGCCTAATTGTTCTCTCTCTTATCCCCTGTCTTATCAACACTAGGCCCATCCATCCCTTATTCTTCCTTTCCCAACCTCGGATAGAGCTCACTACCCTGGGTTGTGACATCCTACCATGCCCCGTACTTATAGCATTCAATCCCGGGGCTCACACATCCTCCTTTTCTCCATCCACCTTCTCTACATCCAGCTTTACCAACTCCTTTCTGTGCACCGTGCCCTCCTAGCCTTTCTCCCCCTTCTTCCCTCCCTCCCTCTCTTCCCCCCACCTTCGCCTTTACCTGGTGTATATTTTTATTTTTTTTTTTCTTCCGTTACTTCCTCCTGCAACCTTAGATAACCTGCTTTATCTTCCTATAGACACTTCTATGTATGTAAATACCGTGTAATCTGTACAATATCTGTATAAATTCTATGTACATATGAACTTCTTTTTCTTCCTCTCTGTAAAGAGTATTATCTGTATTGCCTTGTAAATACCTGTGTTGACCTGTATATACAATTGTTCATGCTCCACCCAGGTCCATCTTGCAAATGAGCTCCTGCTCAACGATGAACGCCTGGTTAAATAAAGACTTGATTGATTGATTGATTGATTGGTGTGTGTGTGTGTGTGTGTGTGTGTGTGTGTATATGTATATTTATGTATACACACACAGAAACATATTTATAAAATAGGTGAGAAAAATCCATAAGAATGTTGTTTTCTGATAGGATGAAACACACCACATGACCATGCATTATCCCACAACACCTGTACTTCTTTCTGCCCTCCCCCAACAACCGGCCCTTTTATGACAGATAATCCACTACAGAGTGTGCATCGTGCACTGGTATACATCGCCTTGGATGGTTGAATGTACTTGGCCTGCGGCCTCGTATCACAACACACCAAAGCGTGTGTGTATTGGCAGAGCACATCCACAAAACAGTAGTGGATTATTAGTTTGACCTTATGACCGCTTGAGCAGGGAAGCCATGAGTGATGTTAAAACGCTAAACTGCACAGGGAAAATTCAGTGATATTTTCATTATGGCCATGGCACATTTGATCAATAAAAGTCATAGCATAATACTGTGGCAAGAAAAAATCCTGCATCCTGACTGTTCATTGGCTGCCTTCAGTAGTGATCTTATAACAGCAAATCCCTTGAAAAAGAGTATCACCCTAATTCTACACTGTACTTCTGTTGCCACTACGGGATAAATAAATCTACAGTTATAATTTACAATGATATTGAGAACAGCAGGACATTCTTGACTTCTGCAGCCACAGCTGGAAGTCATACTGAGGGCCGCAGCTAGAGCAGTGAGCCGCTGTTTTCCTGGTATCTAGTGGTGCCCCCCCTTCCCCGTTGCTATCCCTGTATATGTGTGATGTTGCCCTGGTGTTTAGTGGCACCCCAATCCTCAAATCGCTGTCCTTGTAAGATGTTTTTCTTTCCCTGGTGTCTAGTGGCATTCCTCACACTCCAATCGCTGTTCCTGTAATAGTTTAATCTTTCCCTGGTGTCTAGTGGTGCCCCGATCACCATCCCTGTAATTATTTCATTTTTCTCTTGTGTCTAGCACCCCCCATTTGCCATCCCATACTGATTTAATCTTTCCCTGGTGTCTAGTGGCACCCCACCTTCTGATTGCCATCCCATAATTGTTTTCTTTTTCCTGGTGTCCTGCACCTCCAGTCGCCATCCCTGTAATCTTTCTGACTTTCCCTAGTGTCTAGTGGCACCCCACCCTCCGATTACCGCCCTGTCAAACATAAAATGGTCCCTCAATGTTTTCTTTCTCTTAAACCTGCAAAAAAAACTGTCCCTTGCCTATCTGACCCCCACCCCTCCTCCCACACATCACCCACCTCCCACAACCCCAGAATATTCCCACATACTCTCACTCACCTGAACAGGTCACAGGCGAAGATCCACTCTCTGATCGAAGACATGTCTTGCTGCTGCAACTCGATAAAAAAATAAGGTGAATGCAATTCAATGCATTTCAAAGGATGTTTCAACTTTGATGCATAACTTTGCATATTTTGACCCCAGATTTTCTGTATGGCCTTTTGGGCCTCACCTCATGAACAATGGTGGTGGAAATGTACAAATACATCCCAAAAGGCGATATTGCAGTTGCTTGGCTGAAATCATCTTTGGGCAGGATTTGAAGATTTTCATTGCTCTTGTTAGGTGAGGTGGGGTCATAGGAGGCTGCACTGAAAATTTGGGGTCAGAATATGTAAAAATAAGTTAGATGCATATGTTGACATTTTACTACGCTGTCTTGTAACTCTGGTAATTTTAAATATTTTGACCCCAAATTTTAAACATAGCCATTTTTTACTCCACATCATGAACGTGACAGCTGTCATTTTTCAAATCCTGGCCAAAATGTGTTTTTGCACCTGTGGCATGGAATGACTGTTTGGTGGCGCACAAAGATGTTTCATTTGGGAGTTGAAAATTTTCAGTACCGGGTTCATGAGGTGGGATAATAAGAAGGCTATGCTGACAGTTTGGTTGCTGGTTTGTTACAAGTGCGAGTGCAGGACACGGAGGGACCTGCGCTTCCACAGCAACATACATGTACGCATCTATGAAGGGATGGGCCTGCGCTCCCACAGGCAATGAGGATTTGATTATATTATCTTAGAAAGTAAGGAAATTCACTAGCCTTGTGACACTGAGGGTTGAGGCTCTGGATGCTACATCTCACGCCTTGCTGGCGACCTGGGTTCAGGAACGAGCCTGGGCTGCCTGTGGTTAGCAGGGGAGAGAGAGAGAGGGTTGAGCGTCCAGAGAACTGCTCTCCTCTCTCAGGGGAAGGTGGGTTTGCCAACCCCCTCGTTGATTTCCATCTAGTGCTGGCTAGAGGGAGATGCGAGTCAGGAGGCATGTTGCCGATGCACAATGTTGGTGGGGAAGGGGGCGGGCGAAAAATGGAGGAAAAACAGAGCTGGCAGGCCGCATGATGGCCCCATCAGCACCTGTTCTGGCTCCCCAACATCTGGATATTTGTCAGTGGGTGGAGGAAAGCAGGCACTCCTTCACCTCAACCCTGTCATGGGGGAGAAACCCATGGGGGACTGGAACAGTGAGGCCGGAGACAGAGTCCCCTTCAGGGGAGGGGCCGGAACCACCTGCCAGGCTCCCAATGAGGATAAACATATAATATGATATACCACACCCTGTCATGCCTTACTGTTTAATTATATCACGGGATATCGTCGCTTCTTGGGTGGTTGGATGCACTCGGCCTGCGGCCTTGTGCCCAACCACCCAAGGTGTGACGATATCCCATGATATACCACACCCTGGAGTGCCTTATTGCTATTATGAACTGCAGTAAAGATTTGGAAATGAAATATTTAAAAAAAAAAAAAAAAAAAAGTTATTCTATCTTTAAAAAGAATTTTATGCTAGTGTAGGAATACAGTTAAAAAAATTGTTCTAGGAGATGGCAGGTGGCGTTGTTGTAGTTGGAGCTGGCAGGAGAGGTATTGTGGTGGTATGACCTGTGAACTCTGTTTCTGTTTGCTGTCCCTGAGTGCTGTCTTGTGAGGGAATAATTTGTTCTGTGTTCTTTTTTGGTTTTTGTAGCGTCTTTATAACTTGGCAATTCCAGTACTGACATGAATTTGATGTAGCAGGGCTGGTCTTTGACCATCAGTGGGCGTTGCTTTGTGACAAGTTCCAGGATGCAGCCTGAGTCACTCGACAGAAGTTTAAGTAAGCTTGTGAGGTACATGGGGTGTTTAATTGTGTAAGTCTGTGTAATGCCCAGATTTCTCAGAGCTTAAAGCTGCTTTCTTTTTGTTTGTTTTTCTGGGTAGCTGCATGGTCAGCAAATCAGGGTATAGGAATGTGGCGACGAGTGGCTGCTCCTATCGAAGAGTGCAGCTTCAGTGCGGCTGTATTTGTTGAAATTGTGAGGAGGAGGTTGGTGGCCAGAGGCTTTTGAAGCGTGATGATGAAGTAGATAGCATCACAGCTTCAAAGAGCTGTCGGCCAATCAGCTTCCTAGATTTTCGATCCATAGTTCATAATATAATATAATATATATTTTTATAAAATGGGTAGGGAAATTGTTCTTTATTGAATGAGCATCCCACGATGCGAATGCGTATATCAAGTGTGACTGCACACCTGCACTTCTACCCCCCTCAAAACAATTTTGACATTTTATAAGATAGATGGACCACTCTGAGGTGTGCGGTCGCTCTGATATACGCATGCCTGGGGCGGTTTATGTGACGAGTCGCGACGAACACCGGTTGCCGCGCATGATATCAGAGCCAATCGACACCTCAGAGTGGCATCTATATAAATATAGTAAGGAAATTAATTGAAAAAATTTGTTAATGCACTAGTTCGGTAACTTTGTGTTAGACAGAAAAGGAGGTGCAAAGAAGAAGGAAACCACTTTGGTTCTCAAATACAGTAGCAGAAAAGGTCAGAGCCAAAGGCTGGCCTTCAGGAAATATAAGGGAACACAGCGGGATGAAGATAGGAGGCATACCAAACTGCCCTAAGGGAAGCAGGTAAGGCAGTAAGGCAGGCAAAGTCCCAAACTGAGGAAACACTAGCACGAACAGTAAAAGAAGGTGACAAGACTTTCTATAGATACATTAGTGAAAGGAGAAAGTCCAGGGGATATTGCTAAGCTTAATGGAGAAAGGGAGCATGTGAGGGAGGAGGACCCTGTAAAGGCATCTATCCTAAATAGATACTTTTGCTCAGTATTTACTGAAGAGAAGGTAGGGCAGGGCCCACAGCTCAGCATCATGGACACAGGGGAGGAGGTGAGCACTACTCCCTTCACAAAGAAAGGGTCCTACAAGAGCTTGCTAAGCTCAGGGTGGATAAGGCAATGGGACCTGATGGCATACATCCCAGGGTACTTAAGGAGCTAAAGGAGGAACTAGCAGAGCCATTAGCAGAATTGTTTAGTGAGTCTCTGAGCACAGGAGGTCCCAGAAGACTGGAGAAGGGCTCATGTGATCCCGCTCCACAAGAGTGGTAGCAGGGAGGAGGCGGGGAACTACAGACCAGTCAGTCTTACCTCAGTAGTGGGCAAGATTATGGAGGCACTCCTTAAGGAAAGGATAGTGCAACACCTGGAATCCATAGGGGCACAGGATCCAAGACAGCATGGGTTTACAAAAGGAAGGTCCTGTCAAACTAATCTCATAGATTTCTTTGACTGGGTAACCAGAGTGGTGGACCAAGGGGAGCAGTTGATGTCGCCTACCTTGACTTCAGCAAAGCTTTGACACTGTTCCACATAGAAGATTGATAAATAAGCTAGGTAGGCTCGGGGTGGGTCAGAAGTTGGTCAACTGGGTGGCAAACTGGTTGACTGGCAGAAAACAGAGAGTGGTGGTAAATGGTATACAGTCAGAAGAGATGCAAGTCACAAGTGGGGGTACCTCAGGGATCAGTCCTGGGGCCAGTCCTATTCAACATCTTCATTAGTGACCTCGCAGATGGACTAGAGGGTAAGGCTTGTCTGTTTGCAGATGACACCAAGATCTGCAACAGGGTAGATGATCCAGATGGGGTGGGCAGAATGAGAAGAGATCTGGATAAACTAGCAAAATGATCAGAAGAGTGGCAACTGGGATTTAATGCAAAGAGTGCAAAATCATGCACATAGGGAAGAAAACCCTGAAGCCACTTATAGGCTGGGAGGAGTTGCTAGCAGTCACAAAGGAAGAAGAGACTTGGGCATCATCATCACTGATGACCTAAAATCATCCAAGCAGACCTCTAAAGCAGTAGGTAAGGCTAGGGGGTGTTAGGGTGTATTAGTAGGGGTATCACAAGTCGTAAGAGGGAGGTAATAATCCCTCTGTACAAGACATTGGTTAGGCCCCATCTGGTGTACTGCGTGCAGTATTGGAGCCACACACCTTCTGAGACATTAACGAATTGAGGCAGTCCAGAGAGAGCAGCCAAAATGGTGCAGGGACTGCATCAGAAGACATATGAGGACAGATTAGCAGACTCAATATGTATACCCTTGAGCAAAGGAGGAGAGAGGTGATATGATCGAGACATTTAAACACCTTAAGGGCATAAACAAGGTGAAAGAGTCTAACATGTTTAAATATAAAAAAATAGCAGGACAAGAGGACACAGCATGAGATTAGAGGGGCCGATTAAGGGGGAATGTGAGAAATTCTTTTTCACAGAAAGGGTGGTAGATGCATGGAATGGCTTACCACAAGAAGTGGTGGCTATGAATACAGTGCAGGGCTTCAAACAGGCATGGGATAGGCATAAGGGAGCAATACAAATGACTATGAGTAGATAGGTCACTGACAGAGCAAAGGCCGATGGCACATTTATAAGGTAGAAAAAGAAATGGGCAGACTGGATGGGCCTTGCGGTCCTTATCTGCCGTCAACTTCTATGTTTCTATGTTTCTATGTAACTTACTTCACAGTCCACTCATCCCTTTAAATCGACCGACCACACTCCCTCCTCTGGTTTGGGCCATTCCTCTGTGCATCCTCACTCCCTTCCTTGGTCTGGATCATTCTCCTATGCCTGCCCAACTGTGTTCGAGGCCAGCAACAAGTGAAATCCCAACATGGTCATGAGGGAAGGGGAGAGGGAAGCCCCTTGACCCTCAAATTTAAAAAAATAAATTTAGCCGGCCCGGTGGCACTGGACGCCTTATCTTGTACTATGCCCGAGACCCGGGTTCAGCAACGACCTTGGGTTGTCAGGGTGCTGGCAGGATCGAGTATGCCGATGG
Source organism: Neoceratodus forsteri (assembly GCA_016271365.2). Classification (NCBI taxonomy): domain Eukaryota; kingdom Metazoa; phylum Chordata; order Ceratodontiformes; family Ceratodontidae; genus Neoceratodus; species Neoceratodus forsteri. The sequence continues at coordinate 1,236,434,019 of CM057455.1, forward strand.
GCAGCTCTCCTCTCCTGAAGGTGGACTGGTGTCCCCCTGTAGTTCCGCTCCCACCAGGTGGAAGTCCAGTGGGTAGTGTAGGCGTAAAGGGGGCGGCAAACAATTATGGGAGGTGAAAGGGGTGGAGATGGCACTACGGGGTGCGTACGTGCTTCCACACGCTCGCATGGCTGTGTGCCAGGGTCTGGGGGTTAAGGGAGAACTCCTGTAAAATGGCTGTCTGTCCCATCACTAGTTGATGGGAGAAGAAGCAACGGGACAAATAGCTATATAAAAAATTAGTTTGAAAAATGACAGTTATCAGTGAGTGAACACCCCCCCCACCCAAAAAAAAAACAAAAAAAAAAAACTGTGTATGTGCTGGGACTTTGACGGTTAGTGGTCACAAAAGTGCGTAAAGTAAGACGAAACTGCTGCATTAAAAACAAAAACACATGGGGCTGAACTCTGAAACGTGTAGGGTGTAAGTTCGGCTGTTCAAGTGTTTTTAGAGAAAACATTTTTTTTAAATTATTAATGAAATTAGGTTTTTTTAGTGTCACAGGCACAGGACCCGTTTTCTTGAACTGCAAACCTGTTCTTGTGAGATGCAGCTTTTCTTTCATGATGGCTGCTTTGCAAGTAGCCAGCAGGCTCACTCACAAAGTCCAACACGTGCTTGTTGTGTGTGTCACGGATGCAGCTACTTCATGACTGAACTGCAGGGCCACTCACGAAGTCAGGTCCAGGTACAGCACATTGTCTGTGATGAAACTGCAGGGCCACTCACAAAGTCAGGTCCCAGTACAGCACATTGTCTGTGACGAAACTGCAGGGCCACTCACAAAGACAAGTACAGGTATGGCACAGTGTGTGTGTGTGTGTGTGTGTGTGTGTGTGTGTGTGTGTGTGTGTGTGTGTGAGTGATGATAAAGCTGCAGGGCCACTCACAAAGTTTGAAGGCCCTACTTTCATCTGCAAGTGCAGTGTCTTGCATTTGATTTCACTGAAACCAAGATTTCTGAGTCAGACTAGTCACGGTTTGTCTCAAGGAGTCCACCACCTTGGCCAGCTTAGTGTCATCAATGAACTTAAATAGCCTGCTTGAGATCTCGGCTTCCAGATCGCTGATGAAAATGCTCCAGCAGTGGCCCCAGAACTAATCTCTGGTGGATGCAGTCTTAAGCATACCGCACTGGTGTAGTTTACCAAGAAGCCTGTCATATGCCACAGTGTCAAAGACCTTGCTGAAATTCAGAAGGACTACAGTTAAGGCCATGCCCCCTGTCCACCTTCCTGGTCACCCCCTCAAAAAGACAGTGGTCAGTTTGATTTGGCACATGGGGAGGGCAAGAACCTTGGAATCGGTTAACAAAGTGTGCCACCATTCTATCTTTGATAAGGGGTTCCATGTCCAGAATCATGTCAGGCTGGCTGAACTGTAATTGCTTAGGTGCAACCTTGCCCCATCCTGAAGACGGGTACTAAAATGAGCACTTTCCAGTCTTGCAGCACCACACTTGTCCAGACAGACAAACAAAAAGATTACTGCAAGCTGCCCTACCAACTTTTCCATTAGCTCCACTTTCATCTTGTGGTATTATCCCATCCACTTGTGGGAGTTACCTGGATTTATCATCGCCAGAAAGTCAGCTACCAAGGTGGGGAGTGATGTCAGGAAGCTGCATCATGGCTACCCCATATGCCATGGGCCCACACAGAACACCCTACACACTCCGGGGTCAGCTGGTGGACACTGAAACAAAGTATTCAGCATCTCAGCCACTGACCCAAATGCTCACACAGGTGCCTCCCTCATTCTCCTGTTCTCAGGGGGCCCAATCCCATCCTTACCATTCCTCCATTCATTTACGTATTTGGAAAAAGGCTTTCATATTGTTGCATCCCCTGCTTCTATCCTAGAGCCCTTCCTTTCTCTTTCTTATTTCTAGACTTGCAGTTTCTAGTGCTGCTCTTCTCTGGCATGGAAGAGGCAACCTGTCTTTTTCCAGCTGTTAGACTTTTACTCTGTTAAGGATCAGCTGCATTAAGTCCCTCCTGCGCATGCAACATCTATTGCCAACGGTACCATTACTAGCCATAACAGGCTGTCCCACCTCTATCCTCTAACTCCCCTTCTATGGCATGTATGTGTTCCAGTGATAACTCACGTGGTCAAAAGTAGACCAATTCCCTAGCCGGCCCAGTGGTGCAGAGGGTTGAGGTGCTGGATGACACACCTTGCGCCACGCCGGCGACCCGAGTTCGGGAATGAGCCTGGGGTGGGCGTGGGGCAGAGAGAGGACTGAGCATCCATAGACTGCTCTCTGGTGAGGGATCCAGGACTGCCCACTGCAACAGTGACAACGGTGGAGTCGGGGGCCATACACGTCTGGGCACCAAGTAGTGGGGCGGAGTTGCAGCAGGCGCATGAGGCGTCATTGCATGTCTGAGCTCGGGGGCGGGGTTGGGGGTAAAACAAGAAAATTCCCTACCTTCAGGGAGGCGACGGAACCTCCAGTGGCCTGGGCCCACACACCAATGTCAGTCGTCTACCCAACTACACCCTTGGGGATTTCAGGCCTCTTCAAGGATGCAGGAGAGCCAGAATCCTGAACCCGATACAGTCGTCGGGTGAAAACTGTTCAGGTGGGTGGTTAGGTGTACAGCACCAAGTGTGGATTCCCGAGAGATGCCCCAATAAGGTAGGAGCAAAAACAGAATCTACCAAAAAAAAAAAATTCCTACCAGTGGTCAACTCAAGGCCATGTCCTGGTTCTTAATTTAAGTGTTACTCTGGACAATTCCCATAAATATAGTAAACATATTCTCTGGCACAAATAAGGGACTTTATAGCAGCAGGCTCTATGGAGTTAACAAAATGGACAAAAAATGCTTGGAAATACTTTTAATAACTACAAACAGCAGATAGACTCCCTGGTGGCCCCACAAGCAACCTGGTTCAGGAGAAGGCTTAGAGCACTTGTAGCCAGCCAGGGAGGGCTGGTGCTGCTGCCCACCTCTGCAACAGCCCCTTGCAGTGGGCCAGGGAAGCTGCTCCATCGTGAGGGATGGGCATAAGCTGCTGTCACTGCACAGCATCAGGGAGGTTTGCAGGGACTCCATAATAGGAAAATGCCTGCTCGGGGCATGATGGCAATAAGTATTTTCAGGCCCCGCCAACACAGATCCCCCGGGCCAAAAGGTGTGTTCCTCGGGGGAAGGGAGACTAGTGATCTCTTCCAACTCTATTACGTGGGGGAGGACATAGCTGGGGACCAGAGCTGTACAAAGTTTTCTAGAACACTGGCAAAGTGACCCACTTCGCCTATGCACAGTGCACTTCTGTGCTGGTTACAGGCATTATCAGTGAGTGAGTATTCCTGAGGCCACTGGCAAACACACAATCTTTCCCATCCCAAAGTGTACACCTTATTTAACAATAGAAAAGAAAAAAAAAATCAGCAGGCAGCACATAACAGTGTTTTTAAAAATCCCTGCTCCTGAACCATAAACCCTACAGGCCACAAAGGGTGATTTGTAGCATTTTAATCCTACTTGTTTTAGGTGTCACACTGCCACTGCAATGAGGAGGAGCAGCTATAGCAAATGTCATGAAGTGTCATACTTTGCTACCTTTACTTTGCTTAGTGAATCAGGAACAATTCGGCCAGCCCTACTGGGGGGCTAGGAGGTCCCCAGACGGAAGACCTGAGCAAGGTGACATGATTAAACCAACAAATAAGTAAAAACAGTAATTGTCGCCCCCTAAAATGTGATCAATTAAACATCAGAAACAAAGACCAATGAGATGGAGCCAACGCTTTCTAAATTCTAATGACGTCTGAGTAACTTGGATGCTCCAGCTATGTAAGTGTCTATCTGATCAAGATACAAGTTAGCACATAAGGCCCATCTTTTCTTTTTTTCAACAAGCACAAAGTGCCTTCATTAGCTTATCTTTCTACATGCTTCCCAGTACACTAACGCGAGATCTGATCTCACTGGAAAGCCGACGTGCTACATGCATGGACATTTCAAGGGGAAGAAAAACTAAAAACATTCTCTGAAAATAAAGAGGGCTCTAAAGATCTTTCTTCTAGCACAGCTAAAAGCAACGTGATTTTCATTACGAACAATTGCATATGCCCAGAGACAATGTAATTGAAACTAATCAATTAAAGAATGTTAGGTTGATAAGTCAAAAACATCCATTAAACTGTTGAGTGAATAAATCAGTCAAGTCACATCTATTTGCACTGCAAAAGGGATGGCAGGGGCAGTGGGAGTCCTGAAAGGACCGAATAATTCTGGGTAGGAACAACAGGGCAGGCTTGCTGGACTTCTAGTTTTTATGTCCCATATCATCTTTGTATGCACAGAATGTGAAGGTGTATAATACGATCAGGAACATGTTTCATTCAACGCGTCTCTTTGTAAAATAAACCTTTTTTTCAGGAAGTTTTAAAGTAGCGTATCTTTCTCTCTCTGGGTTTCATCATCTAAAGGTGGATGAGACTTTCTGGTCTACATGTAATTAAATACTTCAAAGTGTATTATCTTCCAACATGTTTGCAAGCTTGGCAGCAAAAAAGTGTAGGATAATTAATGTTTTTAATGCTGGTGAGGCCTCATCTGGAGTACGGTGTGCAGTTCTGGAGGCCGCATCTTCATAGGGGCTGTTGCAGTGTTTTTTTATATTTCATATACATGTTGTGTTCACTACCTGTTTTTTCTTGGGTTCTTGACTTGAGTCTTATGGACCCAAGTTATTGCCCTTTGGCTCATGTGGGGGTAGAAAGAAGTAGGCTGCTGGTTAACTAGGATCTGCAGCTTATCCATTAGGTAGGGAAATGGGCAGACTGGGTGGGCCAAGCGGTCCTTATCTGCCGTCAAATTCTATGTTTCTCTGTTTGACAGACAGAATGGAGGCGGTTCAGAGAAAGGCAACAAAGATGGTTCAGGGCTTGCACCAGGAGACATACATGGAGAGATTAAAAGACCTCAATCTGTATACACTGGAAGAGAGGTGGGAACGGGGAGATATGATAGAAACCTTCAAGAATCTTAAGGGCATAAACAAAGTGCAAGCGGGTGACATCTTTCAGTATAAGAGGTGTTCAAGGATGAGGGGCATGATATGAAATTGGAGGAAGGCAGGATAAAGCGGGGAATGTAAGGAAGTTTTTCTTCACAGAAAGGGTGGGAGATGCATGGAATAGCCTACCACAGGAAGTAGTGGGAGCTAGCACAGTGGGGGGATTCAAACATGCACTGGACAGGCACAAGGGAACCCTAGAGGTGGTTAGGAAAGGCTAAAGCCACTGACCAAATAGGGCCAGCGACCACTGATACAGGCAGACTGGGTGGGCCTTGCAGTCCTTATCTGCCGTCAAATACAATGTCACTACGTATGTTAAGTTTCCTTTGACAACCAAGACATTACAAAACCTTACATCAAAATGGATACACTGCAACATAATACAACGTGCCACCCCACCACCCCTGTTATACAGCACTATTAAAGAGCAACTTTCATGATCCTTTTGACTTCCATGCATAAATTACCCCTTCCTGCATTGATTCTGGAATTGTATTTCATTACTGTCCGTTGCAGTTAGTTTTTGCATTCTGAGATGCTAAAAACTGCAGAGTGTACCAGAGCTTCTATAGCAAGCCTGGTGCTGCTCTGGATTCAGGGTTACACTGCTGACATCACTGTAGGGCACAGTCAATTTAACAAAAAAGGCAAACAAGGCATTTAGATTTTGGCATAATGCATTGCTTGGGTAAGGAGGAACACAGTATATACTATGAGTACTGGTAGTTTTCCCTTGCAACACTGTTGCAACTGCACGGTGTGAGTCACTCCTATAGTGATGTCAACAGGAGATAGTAGGCCGGCCCGCCGGCACAGCAGTTGGATTTCCGCATGCGACGCCAGCAACCCGGGTTCGCGAACGGACTCAGGTCGCTGGAGGGCCGGCCGCGGGGAGAAGGATAGAGCATCCCTAGACAGCTCTCTTTCTCTGGGGGGAGGGAAGGTGCAAATGTTCGGTGTCTAACGACACCCAGCGGAGGCTGGGCAGCCGCCAGCAACACAGACATCTGGATCTTCAGGGGCGGGGCGCAGGCTGGTCGTCATTGCGCATCCCCACCCCTCGCTCACAAGGGAATAAAATACCCGGGCTCGGTCCATCTCCGTGATGCCCTCCCCCTGGGGTCTCCACCAGCCTCAGATACCAGCTCCCCAACTAGATATTAGTCTTGCAGCGACCTTGGGGAAGTAGCCGCAACCCCACCCACTGGAGGGTAAGCCAGGGGTGACCGGGGAGTGCTGGCAATGATTGGAGGTGGAGGCACAGGGAGGCCGTGACTAGGGCGGAGTACTGACGGACCCCGTCCCAGAAAAAGCATAGTCAATTAAAAAAAAAAAAAAAACTGGAGATGATAGCCCAGCAGCTGAACAGCAAAAGCAAGTGATACAGGGCTCCAAAACAAATCCAAATAACGGAAGCCAGAGTAAATCTTGGCCAAAAATAACAAATGCATACACTCTCTCAGGTCTAGTACTGCATACGACGACTACAAGCTGAAATTTTTGGACCATCAGGAAAGTTGCTCTTTAAGCACATTTCTGTAAATGAAACAGCTGTCAATAGTATCTGATCTTTAGGCGTGCCAGGAGTGGTAACACCTTAATACTTATTCATTGCAGTCTGTTATATCCATTAATGTGTGAAGTTTCTCACATCTCGTTATGTTTTGAACCTCTTATTTATACCAGCAATTATTTTTTTCAAACCGCATTGCTACACAAAATGCCGTTGTGCCATTCCTTATAGAATGGTACTTCTGAGTCCGTCCAGTGTCTTAAGATGACTCTCTTGGCTGACGAGATTAAGGTCATGTGGTTGTTCTGCTCTCCTAGCAGCTCCCCCCCCCCCAACGGTCACCCACTATACGCATCTCCAAGGCATAAAATTAGTTTTGGACACTTGATTAGCAATCAGTCAGGTTCGAGGAACAATTTCACGAAATTATTATTTTTATCTAGATGATGCAGACCAGAGTGCAGTTGTGGGGATGTGTCAAATTGTGAGATAAATTACCATAATTCTGTACTTTTTTTTTTTACCACAATCACAGGAAAAAAGTACTGCAATTTGGAAATGTTTACTAGAATGCAACACGTCAGTTAACCAAGGCTGGCCTAGATAAGCAAATCTCATTTTTTGGGTAGCAAACTGCTATGCAAATCTGCTTATTTTATGCCTTCATCTCTGGAATGAAGGTCCCTTCTAGTTCCAAAGGTGGGTCTAGGTTGCTTTTAATGCAAAATGCTTTCCCCAAGGGGTTTAGCTTTAACACATTACCATAATATGTGGTATATAAACTGCCACACATTATTACAGTAATACAACATACTAAAAAAATGTAACCGCAGTTATAGGCAGGGCTCCAGATCAGATTTTTTGCCATGAGTACTGTACTCCTCATTTTTAAAATGAGGTGAGTAAAACCAAATTCAGAAGTGTACAAATGTCTGGACAGAGTGGAGTGAGGAATACATTTTTAAGAACAATTGTATTTTTTCTAGATATGAACTGATCAGATGCCAACAATGCTCCAGATAATGTTGCCAGGCAGGAGCAATTTACTCACCAGTTTTAAAATATAGCGAGAAAAAGCAAAATTGGGATGAGTATGAGAGCTGTAAATCTGGAAAAAAAAAGGCAGCGCTCTTTTTGAATCACCAGTTATTTTATGGAGTGTGGAGCAATTTCAAATGTTGGGTGAGTATTGGTACTCATTAAATAAATGTTCAGAAGAGTATTTCCTCAAATGAGATGAGTAAAATAGGCTGGTACTCCCCTTATCTGGAGCCCTGGTTACAGGAGTGGTATACGGTACACATCCGCAATTCTGGCAGTCTTCCTTTAAACTTGCCAGATGTCTAAGCTAAGCTCCTTTCACACAACCAGATGATCTACTTCTTGGCTCCGCCCGTGATGTCAGATCTTGCACGCTGGAAGCAGGGAACCATGTGCCACTTGCCAGGGAAGGCTGACTGGGTTGTGTGGATGTGCACCATATACCACTCCTAAAAAGTATCGATACGTAAGAACTTACCGTAACAGTAGATCTTCAAGGTACGGTCTCTTGCAGTAGGTTATTACTCTTGGGAGTCCACTAGGTGGAGCTGTCACACGGTAGCTTCTTCCAGCAGTCTTCTATGGGCCACTCCCATATCTCACTTCCTGTGGATGTGTATAAAAGGGGGTGGCCCCCAGGTACACACTGTTCACCACCGGCTGCAGCATGCAAAAAAGGCCAGGAACCGAGGGACCATAGGGAAAAAAAAAAAAAAAAAAAACAACGGCCTGAAAGCCAAGGACCTGATAGCAAAATTGGCAGGGGGACGGAGGGCCGGATTGTACCTACTGCAGAAGACTATACCTCGAAGATCAACTGTTACGGTTAAGTTCTTACTTAACGATACCATCTTCTACGGACAAGTCTCTTGCAGTAGGTTATTATTCTTGGGAGAGTACCAAGCAGTTACAACAAAAGGTAGGACAGTCGGATCATGAAGCCGAGATATAGGCCACGGCAACAAGCAGAGCCAAGAAAATGCATCCATGAAAATGGATAAAATGGCAGCAAACACACCAGGCGGAAGCCATGGAGGAGCTGTAGACATATCCAAAGGACAGCAGCGTGATCCCGGACAAGGGACGGCATCACAAAGGCCAAAGTCAAGTAAACACGCCAAACCCGAATGGGCAGATAACCCAAGGGTGGCGAGGATAGTAATACTCCACAAAGGGAGAGTAGGATTAGGGCCATGCCAATGATTCAACCTGCCGAGCAGGGGTGCGAAAGGCAATGGCGTACCAGCAAGTACAGCAGGGTATCCAAAGTGCCACATAGACAGGAAGAGGCCTGACGAGGCGAAAGAGACAGATGCAGGAGGCCATGCACAGAGTTGCAACCTGACGAGGCAGGGGTAAGAAAGGCCATGGCCAGTAGAAATCCAGGAGAGCTCCGAAGGCGCAGAAAGCATGGGAGGTAGTAGAGTGCAGCGGGGCAAGACACCCGAGAAATCCCACAGCAAGTGGACTCTGAAGGGCTCCAGGAGGGAGAGTAGCAGAGGACGCCAAGAAATCCTTGTGGAGTGACATGTCCGGTAATGGAAACAGGCCTCCAAAATGGGCGGATAAACCCCCAGACGCCTCAGAGACCTGCACGAAGAGGCAGGGGGAAAAGTCCCAAGGAGCGGCCAAGGCGTAGGAATGGGCCCGGGCCCAGGAGGGGGACAGGCACGGGGCAGAGGGACTGATGAGGCAGACCTCCAAGACGTCCAACTGCAACCACATGATGCCCCTTGGAAAGGAGTCCAGGAACGCAGAGGCCCACCCACAAAAGCGGGGGACGGGGTCCGCAGCACACCACGGTAGAGGTCCTGGACAGACCAAAGGGTATGCCCAGAGGCCTGGAGAGAAGCTAGAATGGACAGGGTATCAGGACCAAACAACTGGTCCTCACAGAATGGAGCATCAGCAATTGACAATTGGATTTCAGGAGCCAAACCCAACACCTGGAGCCAGGCATGGCACCGCAGCAAGACGCCAGTGGTGGGCAGTGTTATCAACTGCGGCAGAGCTTGCCCAGAGCAGGTTATGTGCAAGAGAAGATAAGGCGCTGGCATATGCAGGAATCAAGGGAGGGACAGGGCCCTCAGGCATGCCAGGGTAGCCGGCGTGGTCCTGGCGAAGAAAGTCCGGGTCCCCATCAGGGAAGCGGAACACATCCTGTATCTGCACCATGAGCTCCATGAAGGAGGCGTCTGCAGAGGCAGCCTGAGGGGCAGGCGGGATGTCTTCCATGATAGAGGAGATGGAGAAGGGGGAACCAAGGTCCCCGTAGTCTAAAAAGCGGCATCAAGCTGGGTACCTGAGCGGTCCTCTCCGTCAGAGGCCCCATGGTGGGAGTTCGGGAGGCAGGGGGGGGGCAGGTGGAAATCACTGGATCCGGGGGAAGGCACTTGGGCGGGGGCCAGGGGTAGTGGCAATGGTCGGAGGACCTGCAGGCGAGTCTTAGGCCAGGCTATGACCCATGGACCGAAGGACCTCCACAACGATGCGTGCAATACCCGGCACCTGGGAAGGGGGGAGGTCCACCGATGGAGGGTGCCCAAGGGCGGCGCTCTGAGGATGGCGAGGCACCTCGGGAGCAGCCAGCCATGGCCCCCGGTGGGTGACATTCCGACCCCTGCTGGGTGGTACAGAAGGAGGGCACGAGTAATCAGAGAGGATCCCGGAAACCCGGCTTTGGCCATCGAAAAAAGGATCGCCCGTGGTGGGAGGAAGGAAACTCCATCAGCGCAACAGCAAAGGTGCCATGCCAGGGTTGGGGGAGAGAGACCAGAAAGCGTACCACAGTCCTGGAATGTGCCGGGCTAAAGAGCACCCTCCGACAAGTGGGGGAGCCGCCCCAGTGAGGAGGACGGAAGGCCAGGAGATACTGTCGATGGGGGAAGCATTCCTGTCGATGAGGGAAGCACAGCAGGACGTCCCGTCGATGAGGAACGCTCAGTCGATGGGGGAAGCCTCCCCATCGATGGGGAAAGATGTCCCGTCTATGAGGAACGTTCGGTCAACGGGGAATGAGCTCCCGTCGACAAGAGAGCAAGCTGAGAACGTCACGTCAACGGGGGAGAAGGAGCAACATTCTCCATTGACGGGGGAAAGAAGCCCTGTCGACGAGGAACGTGCCGTCGACAAGGGAATAGTGCTCATCGACGAGGTGTACTGGAGAGTGCTCAGCCAACAGGGGATGCCCAGTCGACAATAATGGGAGCAATGAAGGCGCAGTCGACCGGAGGGGGGGGGGAGCAGCCCCATCGACCATGAACAACCCGGTAAAGGTGGGGGATGGCCCCCATCGACGGCAGGAGAGAAAGGCCCCGCTGACGATGGAGGAGCACCCTCAATGGAGCAGATCAGAGGAGTGAGAGGAGTGTTAGTCCTGCTGCCTCCGATGCCGAGATTGAGAGCCTGTGGCCGGGGACCCTTAACACGGGTCCCCAAGGTCTGTCCTTGGAAGGCTGCCTTGTCAGCAATGGACGGAGTCCCTGACCAAGCCAAAGAGCCTGGGCCAAGGAGCAGCAGGGGTGCTGTGAGTGAACACAGACCTGCTGAAACAAGGAGAGCCAGGGGTACTGTGAGAAGCACAGGCCCGACCCAGTAGAAGCAGAACAGCCTGGGAGTAGTACACAGACCTCGGACCAGAGGCAGGGTTGCTGTGAGTGATTCACAGGCCTGGGTCCTGGAAGTAGAAGAGCGGGGGCCTAGGAGTAAGCCACAGGCCCAACACAGAGAAGAAAATTCTCGTTCAAGTTCACGTCGAAGACTGCAACGCAGAAGATTGAGCTAGCTGTCATGGCTGAAGCCAGCGGAAAATGAACAGTGTATTAAATGCCTTTATACACATCCACAGAAAGTGAGGTATGGGGGCGGCCCATAGAAGACTGCTGGAAGAATCTACTGTGTGATAGCTCCATCTAGCAGACTCCCAAGAGTAATAACCTACTGTAAGATTCCTGTCCGTAGAAGATAGTACAATTACGTAAGAACTTACTGTAACAGTAGATCTTCGAGAGAGGCTCTTGCAGTAGGTAATTACATATAGGACTAATGCCGGCAGGCGTCAGGACCTAGTCCTCCTGCGCCTCTTGTCTGTGTGTTTTTTGGTGGTGCAGGCTCCTTCCCTGCCTCTTGATTGGAAGGCTCTGGGACTGGGACCTGGTCAGGAGCAGGGCCCCCTGGGGTATTGGGCTGAGACACATCCACTGAGAGATCACATTTGACCCTGTCCCACCAGTGGGAAAAGAGCGCCTTTACTTGCGAAAAGTTCAGTTTGTTCAGTTTTGGGGAATCAGGCACAGAAGAGGGAGGTGCACCAGAGCCGTTGCCAGGGCACTGCTGTCCATGGGCACCAGCGGTCGGTCTTTGTGGCGATGGCGGACGAGCATCCGCTGTCCCGTCATCTGCCTCCGATGTCAGGTGGACTGGTGTCTGTTGCGGAGAAGGGGTCCCAGAGCTTATGTCAGGTGGTGCCAGGGTGACCGGCGTCGGAACAATTTTACCTGGCAGCGGAACAGCCTTTGCTGGAGGGGGGGAGGAAGCCAGAGGAGCTGCGGGCGGACGTCTGTCTAGCATCCGCTTGTATCTGGAGTCTGACAGGCGTCCCTTGGTGGCGTGAGCATTGGGATGGTTGGACTTGTGGTGCTTAGAGGACTTCGACTGAATATTGTTCAGCTGCCGGTGGCGGGCTACAGTCGGAGTCCTTCGATTTTGGCAGAAAGGACAAGGCCCTGCCGCTGGAAGACCCTGAGGCCTTGCTCGACTCCCGGAGGTCAGCCTTGGAAGTGGAGGCGGAGCGGGAGGAGGACTTACCTGCGTCAGCGAGGAAGTCTTCTCGGCGAGCTGACACACCTTCAAGGGTTGGAGGGTGGTCCCTGAGGACTTGATCGCCACAGACCCAGCAGAGGAAGGTTTGAGGGCCGTGAGGCAGGAATCATGTCCCAATGACCCCCGACTTCGAGCCAGAGGACCTGGGCCTAGCTTCCCTGGTGCTCCAGATGTTTGTGGTGTTTCTTCTGGGCGGGAGGGAGGTCCGATTCCCCAAAGGATGAAGCGCGTTCCATCGCAGCCAGTTTGGACTTTGCTAAAAAGGTGGAAAGAGATTTCTGTCACCTGACGTGTGTCCAGGAGTTAAAGGCCTGGCAATGGGGATAGGCGTCAGTGTCTTGGTCGGCCCCCAGACGGAAAAAGGCTACCAGAATGGCTGTCCTTAGATGGTATCTGCCGCCCGTAGGAGCACTTGTTGATGTGTTCTTTGGAGGAAGAGGACATAGATGCAAGGAAAAACACTTAGAAACGGTGGAGAACGAAGAGAGTGATCGGCACTGCACACAGTAAACCGAAGGTGAACTAACCTTGAACGTGCAGCAGGAAAGAACTGGAGCACGTGGGGAACTCCTTTATATAGGGTGACATTAGGGGTGGAGCCGACGTCGGTGAGGGCGTTCCCACACTGGTACTGCTAGAAGAAGAATTTGCTGAGAACCGCCGCCAGGTGGCGTCAGTCCTACCTGTGTTACCTGCTGCAAGAGCTTCCTCTCGAAGTAACATCAGGGGTTCTGCCCTTGTCGGTGGAAGCTGACCCCTTGAAAGGCCTGACACAGAAGGACAGGACTCCACCGGGCATGCCGGAGTAGAGGCTGCTACCGGATGACGGTGGTCCTGTTCGGACACTAGCTGAGACAATCTCCTTCCACTATGACTGAAGAATAGTTCCAAAGTCCACCTGAGGTTGAGGGGGCAGAGGAGGAGTGATGGGGGCTGGTATACCAGCTGGACACCAGCACCATAGCCTGACGTCTGGTATCCTGATGTTGGATAACCCGATGTATGGTAAGGAGGCGCATACCCTGGCAGTATATACCCCTGCGAAGGAAGACCCGGCGCCTGATACCCCGATGGAAGGTATCCGGGGGTATGTTAGTGTGGCAAATGGTAACCGCACATCGGGGGTCCGTCCAAGGTCCTGACGGAGGGGCCACAGGACCCAACGGAGGGCCCTGAGGAGACCAGAAAGGCGGAGCGAAAGAACAGTCAAAAAGGCCGGCCAGCCGAGGCACCACTGGTGCCGGAGGCGAGTTCCACGCAGGCGGCAGTGAAGAGTCCTGCGGGATGACCAGAAAACCTTCAGAGAAGCCCAGTTGAGACCCAGAAAGAGTAACGTCAGGCTGAGTTCCCTCTAGCTCCAGTTCCTGGTGGGCTGGTGAGGCCGGAAGTGGAGAAAGGATACCCTGGTGGGGCGAACCCTCCAGGGTGGGCTGCGGCCTAAGCGGCAGCGGATGTTGGAGATCAACATCGGCACCCCCTTCAGGGTCCAACTGAAGTGCCTGGGCTGAACAGGCGTTGGGAGAAGAGACATCCAGATTAACCGCCGTGACTGGGCGGTCATCAGAATCCCTGGCAACAGACTTATCAGGCTGCACTGTGAGTGTCAGGAACCCCGATGAGCGACTTATCAGCCCCAGTAAACTTAACCCTTTCATCCTGAGGGACCTGAAAGTGGCTGGAACCTCAGACTCGGTCGAGGTGCCCACTGTCACCGTGACCATGGTTGTGGGGGGACCAAGGGCTGCCCTAGAGAGGGGGAGGCAGGCTTGTCTGCTGAGGCACTCTTCCGGGAGGAAGAAGGCCACTGGTCATCCGCGGTCCCCGGAGAGACACGCAGGTGAGAAGGGGACCGATACTGTCCCCAGTGCTTCTCCATTTTCTTCCAATGTCGGTGCTCCAAAGACGGGGAAGAAGAGGCACTCTGCAGCTTCTGCAACTCCTTCTCCATCGAAGCCATTCTTAATTTTAAAAGATGGGCCTCAAGGGCTTTCTGCCTATGTTTCCGTGTGGCCTGACTGAAGCTCAGGCAGGTCTCACAGTCCTCAGTCTTGTGCTCCGGGCCTAGGCAGAAGAGGCTGAAGAAATGTTTGTCCTTATGCGGGAGTTGTGTGCTGCAGGAATCACACTTGTTTTCATGCAACTCAGAAGGCATCTGAGAAGACATACACGACAATTATTAAAGAGTAATGGGAAAAATAAATGAAATCTTTTATGAGGCAAATACTCATGTAAAATGGCAGTCGAACTGTAGCAGTGCTTTCTGTGAGGTCCAACGTGTACAGGCTGACAGCAGGAAAGAACTGGAGGGTGGGCAGGGGACTACCCACTATACAGGGTCACGCTGATGCCCATCACGTGACATCGGTGGACGGTCCCCCACCAGACATTGCTAGCTGAGGTTTTCCGTGTTGTCCTGACACCAGAGGGCTCAGTCCTAATGGTTAATACCTACTGCAAGAGCACTCTCGAAGTAAAATATGACAGATCTCAAAAAAATAAAAGCTGACAAAATCATGTACGCCTGGCAGTGCAGGGTCTTTTTCCCCACAGTAAAATAAGAATATGATTATACTGTCTCAAAAGTTAAAGAAATAAGTTGGAAAAACCGTCAATGATCCAGTTAGGGTCAAAGTGACAAAACTTAGGAAATGTGGAGTTAGGGCTTCCAACCCTAACACTCCCCCCCCAACCCCAAAACCAGGGAGGAGAGCAAGTATGGGGTGTGCCTTGGACTTCTCAAGTGTAACACTCACACCATTCTCATAAAGTTAACACATCTGACCTTATTTACAGATGGAAAGGGGTGAGTGTAGGTTTGAGAACCCCAAGGCACACCCCACACCTGCTCTCCTGCATGGTTTCGGGGTGGGGTGGTGTGTCACTTTGACCCTAACTGAAGTATTACATTTTGTGCAACACACACACACACACACACACACACACACGTACGTGTGTGTGTGTGTGTGTGTGTATATTATATATGCACCACTGACCGTCCTATTTAGTAGTTCACTTTAAACTGGAGAGATTTCAGAGGACTGAAGGGCAGATGTAGTCCCATTTTAACAAAACTGGTAAAAGGGAGGAGGTTGACAACTGTAGACCTGTCAGCCTAACATCGGTGGTGGGAAAGTTAATATAAAATCACTGCTGAAGGAGAGGATAGTGGAGCATCTTGCATCTGATGGATTACAAGACCCTAGACAGTATGTATTCAAGGGAGGGAGGACATGTCAAATGAATCCGATTTCTTTGATTTCATGTCCAAAGAATTAGATTCACGGTGGAGCAGTGGATGTGACCTATTTAGATTTCAGTAAGGCATTCAACACTGTTCCATATAGGAGACTATAAAGCAAGCTGGGTAGGTTAGGAGTAGGTCAAAGGGTGGTAAACTGAGTAAGAAATTGGTTGGGGGATAGATGACAAAGGGTGGTGGTAAACAGAGTTCACTCCGAGGAGGGGAGTGTGCCCAGCGGGGTGCCTTGGGGTATCAGTGCTGGGACTGATTTCCTTTAATGTCTTTACAGGTGACACTGCAGAGCAGCGGAAGCAGAAGGTCTGCCTCTTTGCAGATGACCCCAAAATCTGCAATAGGGTGGATACTCCGGGGGTGGGTGGAAAGGATGAGTAGGGACCTGAGAAAATTCAGTGTGGTGCACAGGTATGGCAGCTGGGTTTCAATGCGAAACGGTGTTTTCTCTACCTGTAGCAATCACCTGCACTACCTGCTTACTGTGCTATTTTTGTGATGACCTTATTAAAGTTTGGGTGTTTTTTTACTACACAACGCTCCCTTTTCTTGGTTTTTGGGTCCTCACTTTGCCAAAACATTTGTTTAGTGCTAAAGGTTTCTTGCGCACTCTAATTTTGGTAATTCGTTTGGTTCCGGGCTGGCCGCCCTTTTGAGAGCTGCATGGTTGTCCATGGGACTATCGTTCGTGGTGCTTTCATTTAGATTTCTGCTTTTGCCTCTGTATTTTACTGCTGAACGTGGATGCTGCGAGGGGGTAGCATCTGTCCTTTGGATTCCCAATAACCTTTGGTGATGTATTTGCTGCAAGTTATCCCTGTCCTAAGGAATATATTCTTCGCTCTAAGGGTCGTGATAATGAATGTTACACCTGGAGCAAATTGCTTGAGTGAAGACACTGACCGGGACTGGGTGAGAAGGGAACCTGTTACCTTTGAAGAAAGGAGAAGAATCCTTAGAGAAAAATTGAACAAGGTACGTCTTTGGATATTGTAAGCTCTGATACAAACATCAGAAGTGATTTTATTAAGTTGGAGTCTTTACTGATTAAGGACACAGAGATAGCATTTAATATCAGCACTCTTGAAGAGTATATAAATCGAGAACAAGCACCAAGAGGCTTAAGGGTCTCTATAACTCCTTCCTGTGGCCTTGATAATTTTGCCTTCAAAGAAGAGTGGTTGCAAGCTGCAGCTAATTGTTCTAAAATCTTTCTAGAACTTCTAATTAAAGATGATCTAATTAAATATGCAGAGCTACAAAAAGATTTAAACCTCATTAAAGACACTGTGTTGAAATATAAAGACTGTATAGAATTCCATGATTTTAACACACAGTTAAATGATACGATCAGAGATCATGAAGTTGATGTCAACCAAAGCAAAATTACCAAATTAAAAAGGGATGCCAACGATTATGAACATGGCAACATTCTGAATTGGGGTAAAGCTCGTTCTCAGAGCGGAGGCCGATCAAAATCAAGGGTCAAATTTTCCAATAAAGACAATAGCTCAAGTTCTGAGACGACAGCAATAAGAACAAAAGAAGTTAATTTGAAACAATTATCACAGAGAAAGACAAATTTTCAGAAACACCCTGCCCCACAAGATCTAATAAAAGAAAGACCAGGAGAGGAAAGCGTGGGGGAGGGCACAAGCGTGAACAGTGGAACAGAATGGATTCTGAGAGAGAGAAAACGGAACATTGTTTACAGATACTAAATTTGTCAAACAAAACCTTAGATGTACACGAGGAGAGGGTTCTAAATAAAGGTCTCAGCTTTGTCCCCACACCACAAGTTAATCCCTTTCAAATATATATAGATCTGCAAAAGTTTTTTTTAGGAAATTACATCTAAAAGTACACTTTCTGAAACAAAAGCAAGAATCTTGTACAGAGCATACTAATCCAGAAGTTATGACTATCTCCGATGATTCTGACCTGGGCATACTATTATCAGAAATACATAGTCTGTCAAGAGATAATAATCCTCCTGAATATAGCCTCGGTATTGCGACAGAAACTTTGTTTTACTCTGATGTGCCCGCATGTTCGAGCCCCACCGGGGAAGGAGTTGAGTTCGACCAGGACTTTGAAGCCTTGGAAAATCTACTTATGGAGCACAATGCCACTGCCTCTTCCATATCTAGGCTAAGAGGTAACAGCGTTCTTTGCGTGGGACGGACATGATTTTAGGACAATGAGACAAAATTATTTTCGTCCTGCATCACAATTTTGCCCTAAATCATTTAACAACTCGATACATATGTATGAGAAAGTTGTAACTAAACAAGTATTGGATTTGCTTCATGCAAATAGTACACCTAAGAGGTTTAATCTTAGCCTGAAAGAACGGGAAGCTTTAGAGAGTATTTGCCAAGATGAAAGCATTGTACTGAAACCTGCAGACAAAGGGGGCAACACTTATGAATAGAGAGATGTATGTCAAAATGGTACAAAAGTTATTATCAGATAAAACCAACTACAAGTTGCTTTCTAATAACCCAACGTCTGATTGTAGAAAACACCTTAATATATTTTTTAAGACAAGCGGTGACAGACAATCAAATCACTGAGACAGAATTTGGCTTCTTATGGAAGGAGTTTCCTGTTGTTCCATGCTTTTATGCATTACCTAAAGTGCATAAAAGCATGGAAATGCCTCCTGGACGTCCTATTGTTGCAGGCATAGATTCCTTAACTCAGAATTTAGGCAAATTTGTTGATTTTTTTCCTACAGTCATTTGTCTCTAATCTTATTTCACATGTACAGGATAGTTCTGATTTATTGAGGAAGTTAAAATCAATCGAATGGAACAGCGATTTTGGCTGGTTAGGGTTTGATATGGAGTCCCTTTATACCAGTATCCTTCACCATGATGGTATACGAGCTGTTGAGGGATTTTTACGTCAGTATAAAAATGATGACATACCAGTAGAATTTATTTTGGAGTCACTGACATTCATTCTTACATATAACTTCTTTGAATTTGAAGGGACTTTTTATCTACAACAGCGTGGCACAGCTATGGGAGCCTCTATGGCTCCAAGCTATGCAAATTTATTTTTGGGGAGGTGGGAGATGGATTATGTGTTGAATGAGAGTAGGAATGTTTTTTCAAAACATATCGTGAAATGGTACTGTTTTATTGACGATATCATTTGCATTTGGAAAGGAAATGAAAGTGAAGCTTGCTCTTTTATCAATTATTTGAATGACAACGAATTTAATTTGATTTTCACATATACTTTTGATTTCAAGAGTTTAAATTTCTTAGATCTGAATCTTACAAGTGAAGACACTGGCAACAATGTCTTTGATATTAAATCAAAGACATTTAGAAGGAAACAGCTACGAATTCTTTACTTCACGCTGATAGTGCCCACCCCCGAAACTTAAAGAATCTATTCCTTTCAGTCAATTTATGCGCATTAGATGGAACTGTAGCACTGATACAGATTTTGAGATACAATCGAAAGAGCTGTTATCTAGATTTTTAGATAGGGGTTATGATGAGAA
Organism: Neoceratodus forsteri; assembly: GCA_016271365.2. Taxonomy (NCBI): domain Eukaryota; kingdom Metazoa; phylum Chordata; order Ceratodontiformes; family Ceratodontidae; genus Neoceratodus; species Neoceratodus forsteri. The sequence continues at coordinate 1,236,453,247 of CM057455.1, forward strand.
ACTTCTTGTTGAGACTTTCGATAGGGTTAGAGAGATGGATAGAGAAGAAATCCTAGAAAAAAACTAACATTACTAATTCTGAGATATGTAGTTTTGTCACTGAATTTAACCATGTAGCAGGACGTATAGGCAATATTGTACACAAATACTGGCCTATATTAACGGGAGATGAAATAGTGGGACAGGCAGTAGGCTTAAAGCCACGGGTTTCATTTTGTAGAGCTAAGAACATCAAAGATAAAGTGGTTCATAGTAGAGAGAGAAAGAGTGGTGTTTCTGACATTGGTTCCTGGATACCGAAAAGAACAAATGGATTTTTTTCTTGTAAAAGGTGTAACATCTGTAAATATGGTGTAACTGGAAAAATCTTTGAACATCCTAAAGAACAAGATGTTACAATTGACATACGGGAATTAATTACATGCGATACATCGTATGTGGTGTATGTCCTATGGTGTTCTTGTGATCCGTTATATATTGGTAAAACCATAAGACCTTTAAAACAGAGGATCCAGGAACATGTCAGATCCATCATTAATGGACATCAGGACACCCCTATTGGGATGCACTTTATCTTGTACCATAACTCTAACCCAGACTATTTAAAATTCATGGGGCTTGAGCATATTGCTAGTCTGCCCTCGGGAGGGGATAGAGCAAACAAATTATTAAAAAGGGAGTGCATGTGGATCTTTAAAATGAATTCCATTAGGCCAAATGGCCTTAATGAGAAATGGGATATTAAACCATTTCTTAAGGTTTAAAGGAATTATGATGATTTTCTCCCTGACATCAAATGACACCTTTGACTATTACCTTTGTAGTCTTGTTCTAAAATAATTGCTTTTGTACTGTAAAGTATTAATTTTGTTTTGTCTCTTTCTTTTTTTACAACAGGATTCCGGTCGAATTTTTTAACCGACTTCTTCAAAAAATCTATAAATGTGTGTCTATGAATTTAAAGGAATAAGAAATTCTAAGAAATTTTGAAAAATGTCAGGTTTTGTTTTAATTATGAGAATTCACTGGTTCTTTTCTTCTTTCTTTTTTGGTTTATGTCACTTTAAATAATTTAGTCATTGGCTCATAAATTATTAATTAATTTAACATTTATAAACGAGTCAATGATTGGTTCTGGTACCCTCTTTGAAGACTCGTGTGAGTCGAGGCGCTAGAGGTGTTTTCTCTACCTGTAGCAATCGCCTGCACTATCTGCTTACTGTGCTATTTTTGTGATGACCTTACTAAAGTTTGAGTGTTTTTTTCTTTACTACAAAACACTCCCTTTTCTTGGTTTTTGGGTCCTCACTTTGCCAAAACATTTGTTTAGTGCTAAAGGTTTCTTGCGCTCTTTAATTTTGGTAATTCAAAATAATGCATGTGGGGCACAGAAACCCAGAGGCAGAGTACAAAATGGGAGGAGTGTTACTGACGACCACCAAGTGGGAGACAGACCTCAGGGTAATGCTCTCCAATGACCTAAAGGTATCTATGCAGTGCGGTAAGGCAACTGGGAGGGCTAGTAAGATGCTGGGGTGCATAGGGAGAGGCAGCACCAGCAGGACGGAGGGAGGCGGAGCTGCCTCTGTATAGATCGCTGGTAAGACCTCACTTACAATACTGTGTACAGTTCTGGAGGCTGCATCTTCGGAAGGACATAGAGTGGAGGCAGTCCAGAGGAGGGCAACTAAAATGGAGAAGGTCTGCATCAAAAGCCCTAGGAAGAAAACTAAAGGAACTCAATATGTAAGCCTTGGAAGAGAGAAGAAAGAGTGGGGATATGATGGGATACCTTTAAATACCTCACGGGGGTAAATAAGGGAACAGGGATGTATTTTTTTCAGGAAAAAAGTGCTCAAGAATGAGGGACATGCTATGAAGCTGGAGTGGGTAGTTTCAGGAGGGATGTGAGGAAGTACTTCTTCACAGAAAGAGTGGTGGATTCCTGGAACAGTTTACTAACCATGGTAGTGGGGGTGAAAAGAGTAGTGAGATTTAAGAATGCATGGGTCAGACCTAAGGGAATCTTAGTGGAAAGGTATTGGGGGAGTCGGAATTGGAGGGTCTAAGGTGATACTGTCTGTAGATAGGGAAAAATGGGAAGGCTGGGTAGGCCAAGTGGTCCTTATCTACTGACAAAATCTATGGTTCTATTTTTTTTTTTTTTTTTTTTTATGTATATCATCTCAGCATCTTTTTTACCATTGAGTCTTAAATCTTGAAGTCTGTTTCAGTATCACGAAAGCACAATCTACTGCTCTCCACCACCACCCACTTCCACTGCTCCTCTTGTTCCTTCTCTTACCTCCATTCCATCCCATAACTTGTCCATTACTGGTAACACAGCATTTATCTTTTGGTGCCCACCATCTAAACCAGCCTTCCCCTCTCACAGCCTTACAGACTCTCCCTCTATAAATCTAAAGTCAAAACGTATCGCTGCTCACCAAAAAAATAGCACAAGAAAGTACAATTCATAAGCTCCCTTCACCACAGCTTACGTTAACCCCACACAGGGTTCATTTCAGATATTTATCTCGGTGGGACACTGACCCACTGGGTATAACAAATAAGGGTTAAATGAACAAATTGTAGGTCATATTGTTCAGCCAAGCCCATATTCATAAAACAGTTGAAAACCTGTATAACAGTGAGCAGGTTGTCCCCAAGGTACAAGAAAAGGTGGATCAAAATTAAAAACTGTGTGCCAATTGTCCCAATCCCTCACCCAAAAATGATACCTGCCCATAGTAAGGTTCCCAGGATTTCAGACACCTGAATTTTGCTTGTAATTTTCACTGGACAAGCGGTAGGTTGAAGGGTTCACAATTGTTGCACTTTTTTTCACCCCAACTTTTTAAAACTCCTTTTTTATCCATATATTTCATTCAAATTAGGTACATTTGTTTCCCAAAATGGGACTCCTAAGGGTCCCAGAATCTATAAAATACTGTCAATTTGAAGTTCTGTCTTCTTGCCATTTTTTCTATGGTAATCAATTTAGTTCGCCATCCTGAAAGATATTGACTACTGTGGCGTATTGCAGGTTATCATGTCCTGCAAGTAATATTCTTATTTTGTTGATAAACTAGAGCTGCTGTTGGCTTCTTGTACTTTCTTTAATGTACAGTACTGTTGGTCAGTGTTCTATACTGCACGATCCTGTGGAGTATTTTCAGATAGGTCTCATAAAAATTGCACTATACTAAATTAGGACTACTGATCTGATCTGCATCTGCAAGGAAAATATATCAATGGTGTGCATCAATGTGCATAGAAACACGGGAACATAGCAAATGTAGCACCAAAAAAAAAAAAAAAAGATCATGGATCCATCGTGTTTCCTCTCCTGCCATACAGACAGTGGCAGTATTCAATACGAACATATGAAATTTGCCAGCAGATAAAGGTCTAGAGGTCTATCAAGTCTGCTTGAAAGTGCAGCTAGCACCCCTTATTCTGCAGCTGCCCCTTCCTTCCACCCTTCCCCTTCATTAACCCCCCCCGTCCTGTCCCATCCCCTTTTGAAGCAGTCCACTGTTCTACTGCATACCACTTCTGCAGGCAACACATTCCACCCAGCCACCACCCTCTCTGTAAAAAAGTGTCTCCTCATCTCCCTCCTGAACCTTCCTCCCTCCAGTCTCATATCATGGCCCCTGGGGTCCCTCTCCTCCCTGTCTTGTTTATTCCTTTCATGTACTTAAAGGTTTCAATCATGTCCCCCCGTCCCTCCTCTCCTCCAGTGAGTACATGTTCAACTCCCTCAGCCTCCTCTTGTATGATAAGTCCCCCAGCCCCTTGAACATCTTTGTTGCCCTGCGCTGCACCCCCTCCAGTAACTTGATGTCCCTCTTCAGATACGGGCGCCAGTACTGCAGGCAGTAATACAGGTGCAGTCTAACTAATGACCTATACAGTGGCAGAATCACCTCCTCCCTCCTCATGGATATACCCCTTGCAATACAACCCAGCATTCTGTTGGCCTTTGCTGCTGCCTTCCTACGTTGTGCAGAGTTGTTCATTGACCCTGTAATGAGCACACCCAGATCCTTCTCCTCCTCTGTCTGGGCTAGCTGCACTCCCCCCCCCAGCTGGTAACTCCTCCTTGGGTTCTTTCATCCCAAAATGCAACACTTGCACTTTTGGCATTAAACCCCAGTTGCCAGGTGTCTGACCAGGTTTCAAGCTTTGCCAGATCATCCTGCAACCCCTGCCATCCCCCTAGGTCATCCACCACTGCTCCTACCTTGGTATCATAAGCAAATAGACTGATCTTGCTCTTGACGTCCAATGATATGTCTGCAATGAATATCCCAAACAACACTGGTCCCAACACCGAGCCCTGTGGAACACCGCTCATCACTACCCTTGAGTGTGAGAGCACCCCACCCACCACCACCCTCTGTTGCCTTCCCTGAAGGCAGTTTCCTACCCATCTCACCAGCTTTGCACCCGCCCCTGTGCCTACTAACTTACTTCCCAGCCTTCCATGCAGCAGAGTCAAATGCCTTACTGAAGTCCAGATACAGGACATCCACTGCATGGCCCCTGTCCAGTTGCCTAGTTACCCAGTCATAGAACTCCACCAGGTTGGTTTTAGCAGGATCTGCCCAGTATGAAGCCATGCTGTCCTGTAGTCCTTTGGCCTCTAGGAGGGCCACCAGCCTCTCCTTCAGGATAGTCTCCATTAGCTTACCAATGATGGATGTGAGGCTCACTGGTCTGTAGTTTCCCGGTTCATCCTTGGGGCCACTCTTGTTTGTTTATTTATTTATTAATTTAAGCATTTTACCAGGAAGGCATACTGAGCAGAGTACTGCTCGATTACAGATGCGTCCTGAGGGAGGGGAGAACATAGGAAGACAGTTGAAAACAGTATAGACAAGAGAATACATTGTGGGAGAAACACTAACATTTGGATCTGATTACAAGTCAGTAGTTGCTTGCGCGAGAGAATTGGTAACCACAGTACATACGGTATGAAGTAAACAGCTGAAGTCAGAATAGACAAGTGAATACACTGTGGAAGATCGCTAACATTTGGTTCTGAAACCACGTTCATAGAGGATTGAGCAAGTCAGTTGGTAAACAGTTATATACAGCAAGTGTACAATAAAATTAACTTTTGAGCCATATGAGAGACAGTATAAGGAGAGAGGACAATAGTTAGACACTGAATTATTTGCAAATTTGCTAAGTGCAGACATACCCAGAGATTTTCCTAGTAATTGGTAGAAGCCTAGACACAAGCACAGGTAGGGACGAAATGATCTTGGAGCATGGAGTTTAGGTGAGAAAGGGAGGTGAAGCGACGAATGTTAGGAGGGGCACCACATGAGCCATCCTCCAGTCCTGAGATACACACCCTGAATGTAGTGAGGCATTAATAGGTCTGCCAAAGGTCCTGCAAGGACCTCTGCCAGCATCTTCAGTACCCTGGGGTGGATGCCATCTGGGCCTGGCGCCTTGTCCACCCTCAGTGCCTTCAAACCCTCCCGAACTCTGCCCTCCATGATTTCCCCATCTGTCACCACTTCCCACCCTGCTTCTGCCATTTCTTCCCCTTGGGTGTCTCACCCCCTTCTCTTTAGTAAATACTGAGCAGAAGTACTCATTTAGTGCTTCTGCCTTATCGCACCCTGCTTCCACCCAACCCCCCTCCTTCCTAATCCTTACAACTCCTTTTCTCCCTGATGTACCCAAAGAAGTTCTTCTCCGTCTTCTTAATGCCTTGTGCCAGCCTGAGTTCTGTAGATGCCTTGGCTCCCCTTACTGCCCTTGTCACCTTCTTCGATTCCATCGAGTACTCCTCCCCTCTCCCTGTTTTCTTGTACTTCCTAAAAGCAGCTCTTTTCCTCCTTACGTTTTCCATGACCTCCTTGCTCAACCAGCTCGGTTTCTTAGCCCTAGCCTTCTTGCTCTGGGCCTTGCAGCAGGTTTTGGTTGCCTCCACTATCCCCAGCTTTATGAGCTCCCACCTCTGGTTAGTGTCCATACTAGACTGAATTCTGGCCAGGTACCCTTTTACCACTTCCCCCATCCTCCCAAAGTCGGCCCTCCAGAAGTCCAGCACTCTTGTGCCAGATTCCACTCCTTCCTTGCCCATATCCAATGTGAGCCATACTGAGTGGTGGTCACTCCCTGACAGCGGTTCCTCCACTGTAAATTCTCTCATAAAGTCCCCATTTGCCAGCACAAGGTCAAGGGTATTCCCTAACCTCGTTGGTTCACTGACCATTTGCGCAGGAAGCTGTCCTAGAAGGCATCCAGCAGTACCTGCTCCCTTCTGTTCCTGGTTGTTGTGGTACTCCAGTCCACTCCTGGCATGTTGAAGTCCCCCACAATCACCACACTACCCTTCTTGCAGGTCCTCCTGATCTGTCCTGCTAGTTCCCTGTCCAACTCCTCCATCTGAGATGGCAGCGTGTACACCACTCCCATTCTAAGAATCATATTCTTGGAATCCTGGACTTGCATCCAAAGTGACTCCGTACTACCCTCCTCCCCTTTCTCCCTTACACACTTCAGTCCTTCCTTCACATATAGTGCCACACCCCCTCCTTTCCCAATCACCCTGTCCCTACGAAATAACCTGTACCCTGGTACAGACAGGTCCCAGTCATTGTACTGGGTGGCCTATGTTTCTGTGATGGCTGCAATGTCCACCTCTCTCCCTCTGTCATAAGCACCTGTAACTCTGCAGTTTTCCTCCCAAGGCTCCTAGCATTAAGGGTAACCACCTTCCACCCTCCCCCCCCCATCCTTCCCTCCTTTACTAGCATCACCAATAGTACTTGCCATTTGTCCCTTATCACTGTTGTATCATATGAAACAGCTGTAGCCATTGTTAAATGGAAGGTGCTAGTACCAGAAAGTACTTTAGACACTGGCACTACGGAGAGGAAAACTGATGAGGCTTTGAATGACTTATACCATTCCAGGTTGTTACTCTGATGGCTTGGAGTCACTGTACCACGTGTCTCAGTGATAATCCAACAATATCAAACCTATCTACCATCAGCGAAGTCTTCTAACGTGCTCCTTTTATCGTTGAGGTTCTCTGCATACATACAAACTATGGTTGTTCAGATTCGGAGTAAACGAAATTGCATTCCAACCTCATTTTCAGAACCAGGATTTTAAATTTAAGGTTACAACATGTTTGTACATAGGGTTTAGGATTCCAAATCTGATTCTGATTTTAAGGTCCTTTTCAGAACTGGACAGTAATCGGACTCAGATTCATAAATTCCTACATTGTCTGATCAGATCAGAATTGATTAGTTCCAAACATCCCTAATACAAACACATTTCCATTGGTAAATCGCCATTAGATAACCTCCTCCTGTGTTTGGCGTGAGTATGCATGCCTGGAAACTCACAATCCGATATTTTCGTACCTCTGTCAGCACAGCCAGATTTTTTTTTTGGGGGGGAGGGGGGTTAGGTGTAGCACAACATGTTGGTTTAACTGTGGAGAAACACGAGCAATGCACACACATGTAAAGTGGGCTTGCCTGGGTCTGCAGTCCTTCCTTACAGACTTAGAGCTACTACAGAAGTCCTCTTTGACCCTGTCCAATTAATCCCAGAAATGTACCTGTTTAATATATATATATATACATATACACACACACACACACACACACACACACACACACACACACACACACACAGGGATTAAAAGACAGAACCACAAAGTACCTGCTGGGAATTCTGATACTTGCAGCTAAGAAATGCAGTACCAGGCAATGGCTTACTCCAGTTCAAATAAATTACTCACTGGAGACACACTGTGAATGGCGTACAGAATGGAAAAGATCACATTGGGTCTGGGCAACTAAAATGGTGCAGGGTCTGCACCGGAAGACATATGAAGAGAGACTTAAGGAGCTTAATATGTATAGCCTCAAGGAAAGGAGGGAGAGGGGGACATGATAGAAACTTTCAAGTACCTCAAGGGAATCAACAAAGTCCAAGAGGGTAGCATCTTTCAAAAAAAGAGGTGTACAAGAACAAGGGGGCACAATTTGAAGATAGAAGGGGGGCAGCTCAGAGGTAATTTAAGGAAGTATTTTTTCACAGAGAGGGTTGTGGATGTATGGAACGGCCTTCCAGAGGAGGTTGTGGAGTCACAAACAGTGGTGGAATTCAAGCATGCATGGGACAGTCATAAGGCAATTCTAGGGGGTTGGGGTAGGAAGAAGTAGGCTGCTGATTAACTAGGATCTGCAGCTTATCCATCAGGTAGGGAAATGGGCAGACTGGGTGGGCCAAGCGGTCCTTATCTGCCGTCAAATTCTATGTTTCTATGTCTGAACGACCAATCAGAGTTATTCACCTCTCAGTGGACTAAATGGATGATGTATGTTATGCTGCATGATCCCTCATTTGTTCCGTTAGACTTCAAGGGGCTTCCTGGAGGTGACAAGATAGGCTACAGAGACTGCTGCATTAAGGGCAGTCTCCAAATACTTGGGGGTCAAATGGGCTAACTTGGGCCTATGATAGAACTAAATCCTCAGGCAACCAGAGGTATCCCATCTGGATCTCCTCCTGACTCCTCTCTTTCCTCCCTCCAAAGAGAGCAAAACAGAGTTAAAATAAACAGGACACCTATATAAAAGTGAGGATGCACCCCCCGCGCTGTACGACTGTAATGTTTGTAACATCCTGTAATCTATTTCACTGCATTATACCTCTAGGTATCACTGACGTGTTCAGCACATTTAAAGTTTGTCTTATTAAAAAATATATTTACGTGCTGGCCCGGTGGCGCTCAGGGTTGAGGTGCTGGATGCCACACCTCGCGCCATGCCGGCGACCAGTGTTCGGGAATGAAGCACGGGTTACCCGTGGGTCAGCAGGGAGGAGAGATTGAGCGTCCAATGGACTGCTTTCCATCTCTGGGGAGGGTGGGTTCTGGCGGCGGTGCTTGCCTGATTTCGCGGGAGACCTGGGGTCAGTGGCGCGTGGCGCAATGCTGCAAACCATGGGAACGTGAGGCAGCTTGATTAGCTACACAGGAGCGTTGCAGCACCAGTCGCTGGCATCATTGTGCCCAGCCTACAGGGAGAAAAGTGGAAAAAGAGCCCGGCAGAATGAAGCTGTGCCCCGGCGCGCCGTCCCCGAGAAGGCATCTCCCTGGCATGGATCCGTTGGGGTGGGTAGAGTCTCTCCCCACCACCCTGCCAAGAAGGGTAAGTCACAGGGTGCATAAAGGAGGGGTTCTGATCTTCAGGGGTTGGTGCTGGGGGGACAACAGATAGCAGGCTTGCAGCCAGAGCTCCGGAAAAAAAAGAAATATACAGATTTACAAGAAAAAAAAATAGCCATTAGAGGGCATGGCACATACAAAAATGGGGAGAGAGATGATTACCTTATTAACCTGGCTTAAAGCAGAGGGGAAGCACTGCAGCATTACCAGTTTATATCTGTGTATCCAAATTACATTTTTATTGCTTGCTCACCCCCCCCCAACTTTGGTTTTCTTGCATTGTTCTTTAAAACCAGTTCAGATTGTGGCCCCTATCGCACCACTGGAGGAGGTGCTGCAACAAATGACATCGCTGGTTGCTATTAGTCAGTGACTCCTGGCACTGATACCACTACTTGCATGGAACTGCTATGTCAATGGGAATGAAGCAGCTTTTCAGTGTGCACATTTTTCATCAAGCAGCAGCCTGTGAAGGCAGCTTTCTCAAATGTTAGACGCCCAAACAGTGGGCCAATTATGTTACTCACAGCAATGATACTGTGAACAGGGCAATTGAGCAGGAAAATGTTTAGCATGGCAGCTGCGCAAGGAGGCAGCGAATAGGGCAGTCCCCAAAATTCAAACCCCATAGGGAGGTACTGTCACCTCACACCCCCAACGCATTCAACAAGCCATTAAGCAGCTTTATGTGGACTTACACAAGGCCCAACACCTCCCCAGATCATGCTCGGAATGTAACTGCTTTCTTAGACTCAATTCACATACCCACTCAGTCACTGGAAGACAGCGATGCCCTCAACACCCCTATATCTGCCGCTGAAATACCGGCCAAAATTAAATCCCTGAAAAATATGAAATCACCAGGGATAGATAAATTTCCTGTCAAATTTTTAAAAATCTACCATGGTCCAGATCCTGCCCTTGCTGGGAGGCTTTTAATAAGGTGCTCCAGGAGGGAAGTGACATTCCTTCATCCTGGAATTAAGCACAACTAACTGCTTTGTTGCAACCTGATAAGAACCTGGAGTTTTTGGGTCATGTAGACCCATTTCACTCCTCCCACTTGACCTCAAAATTGTTACAGGTACTATTTATTTAGTTTTATTAACCAGGTAAGGTGCACTAGACAAGCATTTGCCTATTTTCAGGCACAACCTGGGAGAGTACAACCAGTAAACCATACAATGTGTGACAATGATAACTTTCTAAAAATGTTAAACAGGTGATACTCAAGGTATAAAAAGGTGTACAATCTACACAGCATATACACAAAATGAGAAGTGCATAAGTATTATAGGCAAATAATCATAATTCAGAGACTAGAAACAGGTGCATACTGTCAACTGTTGCAAGTGGGAGTGGCACAGGTTTCTGAAGGTGCTGGAAATGGGACAGTGCCTGGTGTTGGCAGGTATGGTGCTCCACAGTTTAGGGGAAGAGATTGAGAAAGCTATCTCACTTAATTTAGTCCTGGTTCTAGGTATGACTAGGGGGTTAAGGTCAAAGGATCTAAGTGGACAGGCATTTAAGTAGGGCACAAGGAGGGAGGCAAGTGATAGTGGAACCTGATCATGAAAGACACTACGTATACCACCTCCCAGGAAGAGGTCACATTGGGCGGATGGGGGAAGCAAGTTAAGTTTACAATGTGTAATCGTGGGCTAGTCGGTTGCTTGCATGGGCAAAACAACATTGTTATATGCCGCATCCCATTTGCATAGTGCTGAATTTGAGGCTTCAAAAAAAAAAAAAGACGGGCACACTGTAGGACAGTTAGAGGAGCAGAATATCCCGGGCTATGGCAATACGGGTACTGGGAGAGAGAGGTTAAGGCTAGCTCAGTAGGAAAGCCCAAGTCTGACATTGGCAGCCTTACGGGTACACACCACGTGGAGTGAAGACAAAACAAAAAAATAAAATAAAATCAAGGGACAGGTCAAGTGCAACACCCAGATAACTAAAGGATGGGACAGTGACAAAGGATGTACTGTGAGAGGAGACTGGATATTCCTTAAATGGGGGGCAGATCCAAACAGCATGGCATGAGATTTGGTAGTGTTCATTAAGAGACTATTTTCATAGAACCACTGTTGGACAGACTGGAGCTCAGATGATTTACTGTTGATCTCATCCATGTTCTCCATGCTAGAGACCACCACCAGACTGCCAGTGCACAAGATGGGTGTACTATTAGACATGCAGTGGCGAACAGAATATTTGTGGAGAGAGAGAGAGAGAGAGAGAGAGGAGAAGAACGGGGTCCAAGTATAGAGCCTTGAGGGACACCAATTATAACAGCAGCAGGATCAGAGGGGCCACATCCAACAACCACTCGTTGTTGCCTATCAGACAAATACCTTTTCAATTGGGGGGCAGTATCAGATATTCCCGGAAGTTAATCTGTTACAGAGCAGGGTGTGATCGACCACATCAAAGCCTTAGCAGGATGATGAAAACGACACCATTAAGCTCCCTTTTATCAAATGCATTATAAAAATACTATTAGTTAGGATCAGCAGTGCCGTGATGGTACTATGGTTCAGGTGGAAACCATGTTGAGCAGGGGACAGGAGATCATGGGTGGAGAGGTAGAGAATTGGGTGTTGGCAATTTTTTCCAAAACTTTACTAAGAGCTGGTAGGAGGGCAATAGGTCTATAGTTACAGATATTTTTACTGCTACCATTATTCGACACAGGTACTATGTGAGGCATCTTCCAGAGGTTAGGAATGACGCAAGACAGACAGAAGCATAGACCAAGAGTATTCTAGCAGGCAGGTTGCAAAACTGTATAGCCGCCATCATCCACCACAATCAAACTGGTTTCATAACTGGAAGGCTTCTACAGGACAATGTCCATCGATTCCTGAACATTATCTCAGCCCAAAAGACCCAGAATACATTCCAGATCACTATTCGTATTAGATGATGAAAAGGCTTTCGACGAGGTGGACTGGACTTTCCTGGCAGCTATTCTGGGAAAGTCTACTCTGGGCTCACACTTTATTATGGCAATAACTTCCATTCACGGCAACTGTATGGGTGAACGGTCGTTGTTCGGACAGATCTACCTTGGATAGGGGCACATGCAGGGGTGTCCCCTATCCCCCACTCTTATTCACCCTAAGCCTAGAACTGTTAGCTGTAGTGATCAGGGAGGATATCCGTATTAAAGGGGTCATGGTGGGGGACCAGAACAGAAATCAGCACTCTATGTGGATGATTTCTCTTTTTTTCATGGGTGATGCTCTGTCCTCTCTCCCCTGCCTTCTTCAGAAGTTAAGTGAATTTGGCAAAACAGCAGGATATAAAATTAACCTCACAAAGTCAGAGGCTATGATTTTGAGTGGTTATCTGCCCCCGGCCTTTCGCACTTCATTCCCATTTACCTGGGCCAAGCATAATACCTTCAGGTATCTGAGAATTCAGATGTCAGCGGATACCTCTGGGAGGCAGTATAGCATAGTGGTTTAAGGCTCCAAGCTGCAAATCTGGAGACCTAGGTTTGTATCCCACAGCTCCCACTTGCATACTGTGTGACGCTGCGCAAGTCACTTAACTTCCCTGTGCTCCCAGGTCGTACCTGTAAACAAGCTTTCAGTTTAGTGTGCCACTCATGGTTAAACAATTGAAGAAAAAAACACTCATTTAAAAATAATGACACCAAATTTTGTCAAAGTCTACAAGCGAATCTGGCATGATGGTCCCTGCTACCCCCGACCTTGTATAGTACAATACATACTGTAAAAATGAATGATTTACCCCATTTCTTATTTCTGTTTGAGACTCTCCCCATCCCCCCGGGTATTTTTGGAATTTATTTATTTAATGAAACCTGGTAACTGGGAAAGGCATACTGGGCTGAGGCTCATTTCCAGATGCAACCCAGGAATACCTTGCAGAAACCTCTATGCAAGTTAATTTTTTGGGGCAGTCCAGGATAGCTGAAAGAGTTTTGTGAGGGCGGAGGGAAAGAGGTGGACTAGGTCTCCCAAATCCACGCCTTTATCATGTAGCAGCCCAAGGTTCCTTTATATGCACATGGGCAAAATGGTAGGGGGGAGTCAAGATGGTATTTAATAGAAGAGAACATGTTCCCAGGATGTGCGCTACGGGCATTAGCTACAGTACAAATATTCTCACAGGTCTGGCAAGAGAGTCGTAATCCATAGACTAAACACACTCTCCGCATTTTAATGAAGTTTAGCCGGCTTACTAACACTCCGAATGCCATAGGACTGCTCTCCCTCATTTGCAATGAAGATTCTTTTTTCCTCTCCTGCTCGATTTGGGATTAGCCTATTGGGAACGAAAGGGTTCAACTAGATTTGCGCAATGCTTGTGTGGGGAGGGGAATGCCACTCCTACGCTCTGTTGAGAGAGATTTGGTTTAAGACGGGAAGATTATTTTTAGATATTTACAAACTCATTACCGCAAACCAATTTGGAATTTCTTAATTTTTTTATGATGTAGTCACATTAACTGTCAAAATTCGATGCGTCTCAGCCCTTTAGCATATTTTAATAAATGATGATTCTCCCCTGCTGAAAACCATAAGGGTAAATATTGTACTTCTGCTACTGCACCTCTACATACAGCTGTTGCTTCTGATATGTCGCCCTATTTGTCTGTATCCCGCTCTGATTTACACCCCATACCCTGATATCACTGTTTTTCTATTATTTACTTCATGTAACTCTGTTTACAATTGTATCATGCTCCCAGGAGATTTTCTTATCTCCTTGTATGCAGTGTGCCTTTACTGTATGCACACTGCTTTGACTAAGTTCCCACACGCCCCTATATCAGATATTTCGCCTTATACTTATTGCATTTTAATCGTTTTGTTTTGCTACACAATTGTATTATATGCCTATGTCTATGTTCTTATTTATGTACCCCCTCCTCCCTGTAACCTCCCTGGGTCACAACTGAAAAAGGGACTGCATGGTCCCAGTGGGCTTACCAGTCACCAAATTTTCAAATAAATAAATAAGGGTAAAATAGGAACAAGAGGCGAGAGGTCCCCTATTCCCCACAAAAAGAGAGGTGTGAGAATACACAAAGGGTGGCAGGTCACCTCATTCCCCGAGCTGGTGGGAAAACCATTGGAAGATATTGTAAAATCCTTTAGAACCCCTTCAATAACCAAACACTTTCATACCACCAATACGGATGAGTGTCGGTGCCAGTGTAGCAGTGGGGTAGGCATGAATTATCATATTTTTTGGTCCTGCCCCAAATTATATCACTTCTGGTTGGCAAATCATCAGCTCCTTACACAAGTCATGGGCAACAACCTGCCTATGCCCTTCACAGACTTGGTACTTGGCTTCCTATCCGAGATGAGAGGTTGTAGGCAAGGTTTTAAACTGACTCACATACTCTAGGTTGCAGCCCTGAAATGCATAACCATTCAGTTGCTGTCTACTGACCCTCCTTCAGTGACACAGTGGAGAAATAAGGTAAATGAGACAGAATGCATGGAAAAAAAAATCATTAGCCTCTTATGCCTAGAGACTTCTCCTTGGCACAGCTTTATCAACAGAGAGACAGATAAGCCCCCCCAGAGCATCAGTGGAAGGGTTATCAGCTCATGATGGAGAGGGAGGTGCAGAGGGGATACTTAAGACTCAATTTTGGCATGCCTTCGTGTGGTCAACCTGATCCTAAAAGAATGTTGGGCCTGGGAGCAGGGGTGGGTCGAGCATGGAGGAGCTACTTCACATACAAGGGGGAACCATCCCTTTTTGTTCTGGGTACTGGAGGGGTTGGGCCTTATGAGCTGGTATGATCCGCACATGTAGATGGCTGGTCTAACACAGCACTGAGATGTATAGCACTTTTACCAAGGGTCTCAATGGAGACACCTGAACAATTTGACATATGAACTGTACACTGGATCCCCAAGTGGCTGGAATGAACTGAAATTTCTATGGTGTGACATTAATTACTGGATGGCTGGAGGGTGTGGACACGCAGTAAGTTTATAGCTGGTTTAGTATTTGACTAACATTTCCCCATGTGGGTTTAGGGGAATCTGTTTTATTTTACCTACACATGATGTTGTATATTATGTTCTGTAATTTATCTTGTGATTTAATTACACTGTCTGTATGATGTGCACTGGTTCAATAAACATGCTTTTGAAGTTAAAAGAAAAAAGCAGCAGTATGTGCAAGTACAATCAGCGTCAGGAGCCACCAACTGATTACCTAGATGATAACCACTACCAGACTACATGAAACAGGTGGCAGCAATCGTCAGAGTTCTTTGATGTCCATAATCACAGATGACATCACACAAAGACCATGGAAGACTTTTGTCACTCATCCATTATGATCAGGAGGCAGTTATGTAGGATACATTTTTTTAAGTAATAGTTAAGGGGGGGGCTTGATTTGTTCAAAATGGCCATATACACCTGAAAAATTAACTTTAAAAACTGCCCCATTCACGTCTATGGAGTCCCCCATGCTCTCTGTATAGTGACATCAAAAGCGTGCTAGTCTGAGGCGGATCGCTTTCAAGGTACCAGGAGTGAAAGGGATCAATGGTCTCAGCTCCACAGAGCCAAAATATGATCCTTTCCTTCAAATAGGGTCATCTAAATATTGCCACGACATATGACTTTTTGGGGGGGTAGTGAGGATTTGTTGTGTTTTTGTGTGTGTGTGTGTGTGTTGGGGTGGGGGGAGTAATTTCAAAATGAGTGGGTTAGCTGCTCTTTAAGGGGATGAACCTACACAGTGGAGAGAGCACCAGCAACTCTGAGCTGAGAACACCTCCACTGTCAGCTAGTCACTGGTGTTAACTGTGAAGGCACCATTCAAGCAGCGCACATGGCCTAAAAAAAGGTGCTGTCAGGGCAGTGGGGAGAAAAAACATGAAGGACACACTGCTCTTCCCCAGACCCATTTAGCTAATCCAGATGGACATCAGTACAAATGAAACTTTCCCCACAATGTAAGAGCCACTAGCATATTGTCTCGTGGCTAAAAATAAACATTGTTTTTTATGGACAGCACTTTATATGCTGTCATCTTTGTCTACATGGTTAAGGACAAGCTATATTGAATGCCGTCTTGGATTTCTAAAATGGTTTTCTGTATGTATTGCCTTGTACTCTCCCGGGTCGTGCCTGAAAATAGTCATTTGTTGGCTAGTGCACTTACCCATTAAACAAAAACTAAATAAATAAAATATTTTTACATAAAACGTAAAAAGATAATTTGAAGAACTACAAATTACAGTTGATCCACAGCTTAAGCAAAGCTTTGTATCCCGCTCTATTACTGAAAAGATTCCAATCTGGTTTTCGGAAAAACCATTCCACCACCACCACCTCCCTGATTACGCTTACTGACGCCATCCTCTCAGGGATGGACAGTGGTCAAATCATGTCTACCATTTTTGTCGACCTAGCCAAGGCTTTCAACACGGTTTCCCACACCCTACTACTAAACTCCCTTTCCTCAGCAGGTCTGACTGACTCAGCCACTAACTGGTTCAGAGCTAGCCTTGAAGGTCGGACCCAGTCAGTCAGAATTGCTGACTCCACATCCCCAATCCAACACTGGTGTCCCTCAGGGGTCCGTGTCGGGCCCTATACTTCTCTCCATATTTCTTAACGACTTACCACCTCTCTGTACATCAACCTTAATACATATGTACGCAGATGATACGGTCCTCTACATCTCCGGACAGTCCCCCACTGATGCTGCAAACAGACTTCAGCAGGATGTCAACAATGTTCAGCACTGGTTTTGCTCTCATCAACTTTTTCTAAACGCCAAGAAGACAATCTCCATGACCTTCGGCACCAGGCAGAGACTATCTAGGCTTCCCTCCCTGCCCTCCTTCCATACCCTTGATAGGACAGTGCTTGAGGACACCTCCTCACTCAGATATCTGGGTGTTTGGCTTGACCAACATCTCACCTTCTCTGGTCATGTGGACACCATCCTGAAAAAGCTGTGCCCCAAGCTCGGCGCTCTATAGGAACTGGAACTGCCTCCCTCTCCCGGCTAGGCGCGAACATGTCCAGAAGATGATCCTTCCTATTTTCGACTACTGTGTAGTCTATACTGCCGCTCAAAAGACTTCCTTAGCCAGGATTGGGTATCCTCTTCAACTCCTTCTGTCGCTTCGCTCTGGACTCTCCTCCTCTCACCCACCATTGTCAACTCTACCACTCCCTGTCACTTCCCTCACTAGAAAATAAACGCCTCCATCACTGTGCTAAATTTGTCTCTAAATTCTGGTTTGGATCGCTCCCACCCTATCTCACCTCCTCTCTATCAGTCCTTCCTCCCTCCCTCTGCCCACTCTCTTAGATCTTACGACTCCCGTTCCTTGGTTGTCCCTCGCTTATCTACCACTGTAAGCCAGGCTGCTTTCTCATATCACTTCCCAAAATTGTGGAATTCACTTCCTCACCAGATTCACCACTCCTCCTCCCCCTCCTCTATAACTTCAGCCCGACATAATTTTCTCTCTGAATTGTACCTGCAATTAACCTACCTGGTATTCCTGACCTGCTCCCTAGTCTCAATCAAAATATTAAGAAACTATTCTGAATTACAGCCCCCTTCCAGCCCCACTACTTTCTTTCCCTGCTGAGATCCCTACCTGGCCATTCCTTCAGGTTATCTATAATTACCAATACAACTAAGACCTTAGACTCCTATCAATCTACTACTATCATTAGATCCTTATATAACCTTGATTCCTATTCATCTGCTCCCCTCCCAGCATTGCTACCTTTCCACCTCTGCTGTTACTCCCTATCCACCCCTTACCTTCAGGTTAAATGGTACCATCACCATGAAGTTACGATGTTAACCTAATGTAATGCACTTGACCTGTCCATTGTGACCTCTGTATACAATTGTATTCTTATACTGCACTTAATATGTTCTTTCCGTTATCTGCTATTCACCGCTGCCAATATTGTTGTAATAATGTTTGCCGTTATATGCCTGTATGTATTTCCACTACCCTTTCCCCCAGGATGCACCTTGAGACAAGCAACTTGTTGTTCAGTGTGCCTTTCCTTGTGAAACGTTTCAATAAATAAAGATTAAAACAGACTCGGCCTAGGGTTACTATAGTTTTCTTAAGCAGAAGGGAGAAATGCTAAAAATTCTATCCTGAAATCTCAGCAAAGTCTAACATTCACCCCCCCACCTCCCATATGACCTTAGGACTGACTTGACTACACATACAGCTGGAGTCATCTGAATGTGTGTTAAGAACCAGGATGCACCAAATGAATCCAAGTTCAATTCCTCCGTCTGGCATTAGTGAGCATGGCATAAATGAATAAGGCTAGCCCAACTACTGCATATACCCCACTCTTGGGTGACTTAATGGCCCATGCAGAAGATGCCAGGCTTCCTATGTCAAGGTACTGTAACTGCTCATGTTGCCCTTTGAACAGAGTCCCAGGTTAATAACAGAGTACCTCACAACAAGTTTGGCAATAAAATGGCAATAAATGCTAGGACAGCAAAATTCTGAAAGTAATTCCATCACTATTACAACAGGGTATTGAACAAAAATTAGGCCCACTGAGTTTGCAACCAAAATACACCAGAGCGGCTAATTTCTAGGGTTACTAATTTTGCATAAGCTGCCTACACTGAGCAATTCCTTGATTATTACAGATATATAAAGGCCACAGTGAGGTACAGGAGCTCACATTGTTCTTCTAAATTAGAATAATGATTTATAATATGCCCTGAAATTGCCGTCTGGGCTTCTCTTGGAGATACCCCTGAAGAACAATGAAGCAGAACTTATCATAAAAATGCAGTTCCTTTCTCTATTATGTTCTAGGGATCATCGTTACCACCACTGTGTGATGAAATGGATAGAGAGCAGCTCAAAAACATCTGAGGCAATTATTTTTGATGTAAACTAGGGTGGCTGGTGTGCTTGATTACTGCCTAGTTCTGCACATAAACAATAATACAGACTGCATAGAAAAAGGAGTACTTTTAATAACTGGCCCAAGTGTTGTGTTATATAACCAGCACTAATAAAAGATGGTACTGCCTTTGCTGGGATAGCTTACTTTTTTTAATGCCAAATAATATTTACAGTTCTAAAAAGAATGTCAGTGCAAAATACTGTGTTTTTTATATGGAACTTTAAGTAAGCCAACACAGCAGAACTTCAATTTAATGTGCTCTAACACTCAAAATCCTATCACCTCCTATCTGTGGTACATCAGTCATGCAGATTCAGTATGTGCTTCCCTCTTGGAGAATACAACGAAATAAAAAAGTAATGGGTCACAGAAATCTAGACTGTCCAACATCAATCACAGCAAAACAAACTGGAAACATTTTCCCAGACAGTTCCCTGAAAATTTCTTAAAAGCGAATGCCAGACAAGGACAGATTTCAAAGACCAAAATGACGGAGAAAAATGAATTGCTCATTTTAAAAAGTTGGTTGCAAACTGTGCGCTCCTCGTGACAATACAGTGATGAAAGTTTTTAAGTTGAAAAATAAAGCATCATCACCTAGAAGTGTTGGTAACGACCGACAGAAGCTGTTAGTAGTCAACAATGCAGGCACTGCTCATCAAAGAATGTGGACTGAAGCCTGCTCAACTGTACAGCGTCACAATGTCCTGCTACAAGGAAGACTGTGGTTAGTGTGCAATATGTCGACATCCCATGCTGGAGCCAGATGGGGGAATCAGGCACATCACAAAAGTAAGGCATGGGGCAGGCAGTCCAGCATTCCTGCGCTCACTGTTGGCTGAGAAAGATGCGGCTTTGGCATCAAATGTGCAAGCTGTCACCCAACCACCTTCTGCCCAATGGGAGGCCGCAGAAGCGACACTTCCAATTGTTGAAAGGTGTGGACGGGAGAATTCTGGAGTAAAAGTGGAGACAAAATAATATTAAAAAGGGGCTTGGAGCAGGTGGCTCTAAACAACAAGGTTCCATCTCGTAGTATAAAGTAACAAGCTTGAGCCTTTTGCTGAACTACTGTGGTGGTCATAAAAAAAATGTCCCACTGTCTTGAGATGCTGCAACAGAAGGCAACTTTTTTGCCGCTACCACAGCATACAGAAATGCCAGTGACAACTCCATATATACAGCAAAAGATCATCCTACCAATAAAGCCAAACCATTAACTTTTGGTGCCTTTTTACTGTTTTCTGATCCCATTTTCCCTTGCTCATTAATAAATCTACGTTCCCATGTGGATCCACCAGACATATGGCAGTGCCCATACAACTTCCTGTTTTTTCATGCATTGTTTGGACAGTTACAACACAAGAACATAGTTCTTACCCAGAATTCCTGGCTATTGTATGTAAATCAGAATTAGTACTGCTGTACCCACTACTGAAAGAGTTGCTGCTATGAACATTTGGTAGGGCAAAAGAAGAGATGGCAACACCAGTAATGGACAAAATAATAGCAGAACTGTACTGGCCCCGTTTCTCAGAGTCCAAATGTGGCATGCCTGGCAAGGGTCTCTGCAAAACTGTCTGAATTACTCCCACCACTGCTACCCATTTCTGTTTCCTAGAAGTTCAGTTCTAGAAACAAAAGCTCTAAATGGATCCAAAGGTCAGGTAACTGAAATATATTACAGTTACCATTAAGCCAGTATACCGCAAGTTCAACATTAAAAAGCACCTTTTTCAGTGCCTTTTACAAAAAAGGATAAGCTCCCTTACCTTCCTGGGAGCTCTTCTATCCCACTACCATATTTTTATGCCTTGTCCCTAGGAAGGGAAGGGACTTGAGCTGCCTCAAGGGCTAGGCCCCGAGCTCTGACATTTTGGTGGCGAGGTAAAGGAGAGTGAGGGGTATACAAGTCTATGGGGCATATTGTAACTTTTTTTTTGGTTTTATTTAGAGGCTGGACACATGCTTGTTGTGTAATGACAGCATTCAACCAATAAGTGGCCCTTAGTTGAACACTGACCTTGATTTGTACAACAAGCATGTGTAAATCATTAAAAAAAAATATCCAGGCCAATTTACAAAAAAATAAGACTATACTCATCCATTACTAGATATTTCAAATCAATTTTTATTCCTAGAAAGTCTCTCGACACCTTACAAATCAACGTTTTGTAGGTGTAGTCCATACACAGAAAGAAAAAATTACTCACCTTAGTAATGTTGTTTCTTCTAATGGAGTCTTGCTGTATTCTATTGCAGTTAGGTCCTGCCTTTCAACTGCCCCAGAGAACAAAGAGTTAACTTTCCATGGCCAGCATGGAACGTTCAGCACGAGCTCGGCTGAAGCCCCTGTCTGCTGCTGTTTAAACTCCAACAGTCAGATCTTTATGAGCAATACTCACTAGAAGTTGTGTGTGGAAACTGTAAAACTCACACTAGCCAACTGGCAACTAAATTTATTAATAAGGGTTTTCTGGTTTCAAAGCAAAGACTCAAGTCAGGAAACCCAAAAAACACAACACACACCCAAAGTAAAGGAGGGTGAAAAAGCGGCACCCCTAGGGTGCCAACACTGCTCCTGCCCACCCACATCCCAAAAACCAGGTTCTGAGAGGGAGAGGCAGGGGGAGGTCAGAATACAGCAAGACTCCATTAGAAGAAACAACATTACTAAGGTGAGTAATTTTTTCTTCAAACATCATGAAGTCTTGCTGTATTCTAACTACTGCAGACTACCAAGCAGTACCTCCATGGAGGAGGGACAGAACTTACTTTGGGAATAGGCTCTGAAGTACTGCTGTGCCAAACCGAGCATCACTCCTAGCCTGGATATCCAGAGAGTAATGCTTGGTGAATGTATGGACTGTTTTCCAGGTGGCTGCTTGACAAATTTCTAAGATAAGAATATCCCTGGCAGCAGCCAGGGAAGCAGCTGTACCTCTAGTAGAGTGAGTCCTCAGGCCTGAGGGTGGGGTTCTACCCAGTTTTTCATAGCAGAATTGTATCCACCTGGCAACTGATCTCTTAGTAACAGGTTTGCCCTTACCGACCTCGCCATATGTGAGGAACAACTGGAGGGACTCAAACCTGTGACCCTTGGTGCACTCTATGTAGTAGCTGAGGGCCCTTTTAACATCCAAGCTGTGCAACCTCCTCTCTCCAGAGGAGGAATGGTCAGTGAAAAAAACAGGGAGAGACAGACTGATTAAGGTGGAAATCTGAAACCACCTTAGGCAAAAACTTCCTGTTAGTTCTTAGGACCACTATATCTCTATGGAAAGAGATGAAATCAGGCTCCACTGACAGGGCTTGCAATTCACTGATATGCCTGGCAGAGGTAATGGCTACCAAAAACACAGTTTTCCAAGTCAAGTACTTAAGCTCTGCAGAGGACAAAGGCTCAAAGGGTGGTTGCATAAGCTGAGCAATGAAAACATTAAGGTCCCACGAGGAGCAGGGTCCCTAAAGGGGGGATTGGTGTGCAGCAATCCCTTGAAGAACTTACAAAACACAGGATGGGCTGACAGAGGAGAGGGCTTGCCTACTGACAAGAAGGCAGAAACAGCTACCAGATGCACTTTAAGTGTAGCTGGCCTAAGTCCTAAGCCATTAAGATGGACCATATAGTCCAGAACTGTAGGCAACCCAGGAGATTCTGGAGAAATATGCTTATTAGAGCACCAAATAGTGAACCTTTTCCATTTGGAGTTGTAAGTCTTTCTGGTGGAAGGCTTTCGAGAAGCCTTAAGGATATCCAGAACCCCTTGAGAAAGGTGCAGATCAGCAAACTAACTCTTCAAGAGCCATGCCTTGAGATTGAGAGATTTGAGGTTCGGATACCAAATCCTCCCCCGAGAGGATGTCAACAGGTTGTAATTCCTGGGAAGAGACAGGGGAAGGTGGACTGCTAAGGACAGCAACAGTGGGTACCAGGGCTGTCTGTCTGGCCCAGTCTGGAGCAATCAGAATCACTTTGCATGGTTGAGACCTGATCTTGACTAACACTTTGAACAGGAGAGGGAGGTGGGAAAAGCATACAGAAATTTCCCTTACCAATTCAGAATCAGAGCATCCAGGGGGACTGAGCCCAAGACTGGGGGTCTGCAACAAAAGAGAGGAAGTTGGTGATTGTCTGGGGCTGCAAAAAGATCTATCTGTGGAGTGCCCCATCTTGAGAAAATCACCTTCAAAACTAGGGGATCTAGGGTCCATTCATGATGGCCCTGGGATATCCTGCTGAGAGCATCTGCTAGGACATTGCTATCAGAGAGGTTTGCAGGGAATAGGCCAGGGACCACAACTTCATTGCCTCTGTGTACAAGGCCGGAGACAGAGTGCCTCCTTGTTTGTTGATGTACCACATGGTGGTGGTGGTGTCTGTTCTGATCTGGACCACCTTGTTCTGTACAGATTTGGAAAAGGCTTGCAGTGCCAGAAACACTGCTCTGAGTTCAAAGAGACTGATGTAAAGCAGAGATTCTTGAGATGACCACAGTCCCTGGGTGGTAAGATTCCCCCAGGTGGGCTCCCCAGCTCAGCAGGGAAGCATCTGTGGTGAGTATCACTGAATGAGACTGAGTGACAAAAGGAACTCCTTGTCTCAAATTGTCCTGATCCTGCCACCATTGCAAAGCCTGGATCAGGGTTTGGGTCACTGGGACTAGTTTGGCAAGGGAATCCTTTCTTTGGGACCAGAAGACTCTTAAATGGAACTGAATGTCCCTCATCTGGAATCTTGCTCCCTGGACCACTGCTGTGGAAGCTGCCATGTGGCCCAGAAGCTGAAGGAAATGGCTTGCTGGTCGAGACACCTGCAGGGTGAATGAAGAGGCCAGTTCCATCAGGGTCCTTGCCCTGTCCAGGGAAGGAAGGCTCTTGCTCCTTACTGTATCCAGTTCCGCCCTATGAAGGTGAGGAGCTGTACTGGCTCGAGAACTGACTTTGGAAGGTTGAGGAGGAATCCTAAGGAAGTGAGCACTTGCTGAGCTACTTGCAGATGTGACTTGACTTGGTCTGGAGACTGACCCACTATAAGCCAGTCGTCCAGATATGGAAAGATGGAAATCTTTTTTTCTCCTTAGGAAAGCAACCACTACTGCCAGGCACTTTGGCTGATGTTAGGCCAAAGGGCATTGCTCTGAATTGACAGTGGCCTGAGGGCAGCTAGAACCTTAGGTACTTTCTGCGGGAGCACCTGATGGGAATGTGAAAGTAGGCATCTTTGAGGTCCAAGGAGGCTAGCCAGTCCCCTGGCCTTAGAGAGGGCAGAATTATTCCCAGAGTCACCATTTTGAACTTTGGTTTTAAAAAGGTGCTTGTTCAGATATCTTAGATCCAGGATGGGCCACCATTCTCCTGTTTTTTGGGGGGTTAGGAAGTACCTGGAGTACAATCCTTTGCCCTTGTGTAGGGTAGAAAACCTTTCTATGGCTCTGAGAGCCAGGAGGGAAGAAATCTCTGCCTCTAGGGCAAGGGTCTCTAATGGATTTACAGGTGAAAAGGATCTGGTTCCCATCTTGGGAAATTTTTTTTTAAGCTGAGAATCAGTCCCTGGCTTACTACTTCCAGGACCCACTTGTCTGATGTCAGAGACTTCCAGTCCTGGACAAAGTAAGCCAGCCTGCCCCCTACAGGTATTGGAGAATCGGCCCGGGCAGACCCATCAAGGTGTCTGCTTGGCAGGGGCTTTAGGCTGAGGGGTGGAAGCAGGCCTGCTCATTCCCCATCTGCCTCTCCCTCTGAAGAACCCCCTCTGAGCATAAGCAGAAGAGGAGGCCTGGGCTTGGTAAAAAGGCCTTTGAAAGGGCCTGCCCCTGCCCCTGGAGTGCTGTCTTTGAGGAGTGGCCTGCCTTTCTTTGGCCTGAGCACTCCTGTAGGTGGTCCTGTACTCGTCCATCTTTTTCATGTAGTTCTCTGTCTGCTCCCCAAACAGAGAATTACCAATGACAGGGAAATCCATGGCCTTAGCCTGGGTATCCTGTGATAGGCTAGTACATCTGAGCCAAGCCATCCTCCGAAGGGCCACAGATGTAGCCATGACTCTAGATGAAACATCACTGGAGTCCACAGCAGCATGAAACTGCACCTCGGATGCCTCAATCCCATCTGCAGCCACCTGCTCCAGCTCCTTGGCAAGCTGGTCAGGGGCCTGTTTGGCCAGAGCCAGCACAGTGTCCCACCTGGACTTCTGGTGTCTAGCTGTGTAGGCCATATAGTTAGCCTGCCTGAGTCCCAAAGATGCTGCCATGTACTGCTTCTTTGCCATGGCATCAATCCTCCTGGAGTCCTTATCTGTGGGGTGTGATGCCAAGACAATATTTGCTTTATCACAGGCAGCAGCCTGCACTACCCCAACATTGCTGCATTGCTGAGAAAGGAACTCCATGTCCGAGCCTGAAAGGGTATACCTCTTGTCCATTTGTCTGTCCACAGGAGGTATGGAGTTAGGAGTCTTTAGAATTTTAAATGTCTGTTTCCCAAAAGATTTATGGAGGGGAAGACACAGCCTCCTGGACTCTGGGATGTCCATCATTTCAACAAAATCAGGCTCCTCCTGATCCTCTACTGCTTTTTCCATTGGAAGCTGGAGGGTTTCAGCCACTTTCTTGTAAAACAAAGTGGGAAGGGGACTCAGCAAGCCTAGGAGGAGAAACACCTGAAGGTCTGTCTGGGGAGATGTCCGGGTCAATAGGCACATCCAGACTTTCATAATCACCATCATCATCATCCTCATACTCTCCCTCCTCCTTCTCCGGTTCATAAAATTCTTCTAAAGTATAATCCGGAACCGAGGGAACCAACCGAACCGAGCCCCTGCCAGATGGAGCCGGTTCATCCGGACCCGAAGTTAGCGATTGCACTATCCTTATCGCTTTAGCTATTTCATCAGCGGTCGGAGAACTTGTGGATCCGAACCAGATGATTTTTCTCTTCTCTTTCTTTTAACCGGAACAGACTCCTCAGAATCGGCTCTCCTTTTGCCCAAAGAAGTTTCGCCCTGGTCAGAGGGCACTCTTTCTGGTTGGGTCGGAACCGAACTGGGCTGGCCATCCGGGTCAGCGGACTTTCTGGCCTCCCTTTTCCTCAGTCTACCTACTCTCTTATCCAGGGTAGCTTTGGGAAAACATTTACAAATTTGGCAGTCTGAATCGAGGTGGTCAAACCTCAGACAATAAACACAGGTGGTGTGGGGATCAGCCTTAGCAAAGGCTTCCCCACACACACTGCAGTGTTGAAACCCAGTGGGCCAGTTTTTTTCCTTGGGTTTCTCAGACATGGCCAATCCTATCCAAAACTTACCATTTTTTTGGCAATCTGCCAGGCAAGACTCCCCTATCAGTTCCGGACCGTGTTACGGGTCTTGGAAAAAAACGTAATTAAATCCGTATTTTTTTTTTTTTGGAACCAATACGGACCGGTTACCACACTCTAAACAAATTCAAAACTTTTTAAGACTAAACTGATCGTACTCACGGTACCACAGACAGAGACTTAGACAGATTCGGTAGCAGAAATTCGGTAGAAACCGAGCGAAAAACGACACTTTAACCGACTTTTTTGAACCGAGCAAAGGAGAAATCTCCGGAGCGACTGTTTAGTGAGGCGAAGTAAAGAATCTGACGGTTAGAGTTTAAACAACAGCAGACACGGGCTTCAACCGAGCTCACGCTGAACGTTCCATGCTGGCCATGGAAAGTTAACTCTTTGTTCTCCAGGGCAGTTGAAAGGCAGGACCTAACTGCAATAGTCAGAATACAGCAAGACTTCATGTTTGAACATAGAATTTGTCGGCAGAAAAAGACTGCTTTGCCCACCTAGTCTGCCCAAGTGTTTCCTACCTGTTCCACCTCAGTAGACCCTATGTGGTCTCCAGCCCCCCCCCCCGGCCTCTCTTCTAATATACCCCAGGTTCATCTCATGCACTTGCTTAAGAGGTGGTGTTCCTTATACTGTATATAGTCTTGTCCAGATACACATCAAACAATACGAGTTTTCTTTTCCTGTCAGCATTTTGCCATTTTTGTATTATTTACTCCCTACCAGACTCTTGACATGTATTTCAGTTTTATTCCCAGTGTTCTTAATGTCAGTTAGGAACAGCCCTTCCTTCTCACTTTATACACAGAGCTAAATCATAAAAAAACGAGTTTAAATAATGTTATCAGATGGGCAGAAGAAATCCTGTACCGTGACAGGTAGAGAGCCCAATCACATGACTATTAATCTGGCACAACTGCATAATAAGACAGTAATTCAAAATCAGACGGGACTCTGGGTCCATGATGGCCCCGAAACACAGGTCTTGTAAATGTCTTTTCCTTTGAGTTTTCAAGCATTTTTAAAATTTATTTTACAAGTAAATACTCCAGGGATATGCATCATGCTGAATTATCACACGTCCCCTTAGTGGGGCATCGCTCACACCCAGGGTATGAGTTAATGCATACATACCTTACAGTGTTTTATGCGAGCAATAAGATATTATAGGGTGCTGGTTGGACTGGGATAAACACACGCCCAGGGACATAATGAAGCATGGGTGTGCAGGCCTAGTGCCTTCAGCCCCTGGAACAGGTAACATGCAGAGTGCATTTAAGTTGTTATTTATAACTACAGTATGTCTCATAAACAAAGTTTGTATGTCATAGTCTAGGATGAGCCATAATGATCACTCAGAGAACTCTTCCTGGCAATTAATGACAAGTTTGAGGGTAAAAGCAACTAAAAAGCAAAGTTTACGTCCATGAACCCAGAAAGTGTGTGTGTTACTGAATCAAAGAATGTTCATGCTCATTTTGACCATGTCTTCCCTGGAAAGAATAGCCAGCCAGGTAACATGTCTTTCCTGAGATGGAAACAGACCATTTCAGATTTCATTCTGTGACCGAACATAGCACAAACAGCCATTCACTGTGTCCTGGCATAGCACTGCCTGCGGTGCAACAGTTCAGCCCACTGGAGATTAGCTGAAGGATCAGTGTAAGGGCTGAGGGCATGCTCATGTCCAGAGGCAAGGTGAATGTGGATATACATGGACACTAAATGAAGAGCAGAAGAGAGCCAGGTATACTGCAGGATTAATCAGACTGCTATGAAAAACAAATGGGAAACCCTAAAGAACTGCTGCAGCATCATGGGAGTGTTAAGGCTACTGAAGCTGTGTAGGACACAGTGCTGCCTGAACACCATCTGCTATGAATACTTGCAGCAGCTAGTAGGCGAGCACAAAGAGGTTAAGAGAGATGTGCAGGGGCTTATGGAAAACTCAACAAGGTGAAGCACACAAGGTTACTCCTTTTAAAATGAGCAATTCATTTTTCTCTTTGAAATCTGTCCTTGTCTGGCATACGCTTTTAAGAAATTTTCAGTGAACTGTCTGGGAAAATGTCTAGATTTCTGTGACTCATTACTTTTTTATTTCGTTGCATTCTCCAAGAAAGGGAGGGGAGTGGAAGATAAACGAAAGAAAATAAATGACTAGCTTAAGGTCATTGTAAGTGGTGGGATTAGAACCTGGGTCTCCAGGTTCACAGCTATGTATTCTAACCACTAGCTTACACTGCCTCAGGCTGGAGTAGGAGATTTGCACAGAGTTTACGTTATTATATCTCGAAGGGGTTAGGTATAAAGCTAAGCACAAGATCCAGCATCTGCTGGAACTCAAATGCAGGTTACTCACCTGTAACAGGTGTTCTAGGAGTGGTATATGTTGTTTATCCACACAGTCTGGCAGGTACCTTGCTGCTTTAAGATGGGCCGGAAAGTCTACAAGCTGGCTCCTCCCACCCACCCGGGTGATGAAACTCTCGGCTCCACCCCATGATGTCAGATCTAGCCCGCTGGAAGCTAGGTTGTGCATCGAAGCCGGGAAGGTCAGGTGGATCCGTGTGGATGAACAACATATACTAGTCCTAGAACTCGTTACAGGTGAGTAACCTGTATTTCTAGGGGCGCGGATATGTTGTTCTACCCACACTGTCTTGCAGACTCCTAGCAGTTCTCCATGAGGAAAGAGGCAAGGAGCACACTCCCTACTTAGGGAACAGGGACTGGAGAACGGAGGTTCCAAAACCAGCATCCCGGCGTGACTCAAGGTCTATGTGGTAATGGGAAATGAAGGTGTGTGCAGACTTCCAGGTAGCAGCCCTGCAGATTTCCTGGATAGGGACGTCCCTGGAAGCAGCCACCGACGCAGTGGTATGGTGGGTGGAATGAGCCCTAATCCCTACAGGAGGCTCCCTACCCACCAACCTATAGCAGAGATCAATGCAGGAAGTGATCCACCTGCCAATCATCAGCTCTGCTACAGGTCTGCCAGGTGTGGCTTCAGCGTAGGTGACAAACAGCTTGCGAACCTCGGCCCGAACATCCACCCTACGCTCTTTGTAGTAAACGAGCACTCTTCTCAGGTCCAAAGTATGGAGCCTTTACTCTGCCTCTGAGGTATGACTGGGGTAGAACACCGGCAGAGTCAACACATGGTTCAGGTGAAACTCCGACACCACCATCGGGAGAAATTTCGGTTGGGGGCGCAGGACAACCTTGTCCCTGTGGAAGACCAGGTAGGGAGCTTCGATGGAAAGCACCTGGAGCTCCCCAATCCTTCTGGCTGACGTGATAGCCACCAAGAAGGTGGTCTTCCACGACAGGTGAGAGATGTCACACCTGTGCATCTGTTCAAATGGCTTGCCCATGAGCTTTGCCAATACCAGCAGTAAATCTCACGAAGTGGTGGTTCACACACCGGAGGGGATATGTGATCTAGGCCCTTGAAAAAGCGTCAGACCAACTTCTCCTGCGCCACTGACTGCTTGCCGGCCTGCGCCTGGTAAGCAGAGATGACTGCCAGGTGCACTTTGAGGGTCGTCAACCGAAGCCCCTGCTGGGAAAGGGAACATAGGTAGTCCAGAATGCTAGCTAGAGGACAGGACGAGGGGTCCAACCCCTTGCCCTGACACCAAGTGAAGAATCTCTTCCAGTATAAGGCATAGCATTTTCTGGTTGATTCCTTGCAGGACGCCTCAACTACGTTGAGGACCTCGTCAGAAAGACCCAAGGCCTGGAACTCTAGCCGCTCAGTAATCAGGGTGTCGGGTGCAGGGATTGAAGGTCCAGATGGAGTACCTTCCCCTCACTGACGGAGAGCTGGTCCAGGCGAGCTGGAAGTCGCCTTGGGAGCCTGGAGCAGAGGCTGAGGAGATCTGGATACCAGAACTGGCGAGGCCAGTCAGGGGCTAAAAGGATCACCTGCGCCTTTCCCTCCCGATCTAGAAGAACACCTTGTGGATCAAGGGCAGAGGACGGAAGGTGCAGAAGAGGTCCGGGGTCCACAGCCTGGCGAAGGCATCCCCCTGCAGTGAGCCCTGCTGAGATGGGCAGGCATGGCACAGCCTCAGCTTGGCGTTCTCCCTGGAGGTGAACAGGTCCACCTGAGGTGTGCCCCAGTGGGAGAACAGGTCTTGTACTATCTCCGGCAGGAGAGACCACTCGTGAAATGCATCACCTATCTGGCTGAGGGCATCAGCCAGACTGTTCGAGGCTCCTGCCACATGAATAGCTAGGGGATCCACCTCCAGGCTGAGCACGAGAGACCAAATGCGAAGAGCTTCCTTGCACCGAGGCAAGGTGTGCATCCCACTCTGTCTTTTGAGATAGAACATGGTCGTGGTGTTATCCGTCTGGACCTGGACCACTTGACCCCAAACAAATGGAGCGAAGGCGGTCAGGGCAAGCCGGACCACTCAGAGCTCCAGCAGGTTGATGCAGCATCTGGACTCCTGAGGGGACCAGAGTCCATGGGCTCTATGCTCCCCCAGATGGGCACCCCAACCAGAGGTGCGGTCATCAGGATGACCATCGGCTCGGCACGGATAAACAGGAGTCCCACCCGCAGATGAGCTGGGACGAGCCACCACTGCAGGCCATCCCACATCTCCTGGGTCACAGAGACTGGCTGGTCTAGATGACCTGAGCGCTGAGACCACTGGCGGGCCAAGCCCACTGCAGGGGGCGCATATGCCAGCGGGCCCAATGGACCACGCTGGTGCAAGCCTCCATGAGATCCAGAAAGTTCAGGAAGTCCCAGGCAGGGCGCAACTGCCCAACCAGAAACAACTGGGCAAAGGAGGAAAGGACCTCGGCCCTGTCCACGGGGAGCCAGGCTCTGGCTTGGAGAGAGTCAAGCTCCACCCCGATGAACTGAATCGCCTGCAGGGCACGAGTTCCGACATGGCCCAGTTGATGAGGAGGCCAAGTTGAGAGCAAGCCTGGAGGGCCATATCTCTGGACCGCTCCACCTCCAACCTGGAGGGACCTACTATCAGCCAGTCATCCAAGTAAGGGTAGACCTGGACCCCTTGGCACCGCAGGACTGCTGCCACTACTGCGATGCATTTGGTAAAGACCCTGGGAGCTGATGAGCGGCCGAAGGGCATGGCTCAGAACTTGTAGAGGGTTCCCTTTGCCCGAAAGTGGAGAACTGCTGATGAGACGGACGGATTGGAACGTGAAAGAACGCGTCCAGGAAGTCCAGGGAGCAGAATCACATGCCCTGCTCCAGGGATGGTATTATCTGAGCCAGGGTTACCATCCGAAAGGTGCACGGCCTTAGGAACTTGTTCAGGATGTGCAGATCGAGAATGGGGCACCAGCTCCCCCCCCCCCAATCCGTTTTGGAACCAGGAAGTACCTGGAAACAGACATTGGGCACGGAGGAGGATCCGCAACCTTGCTGACTACCCTCTCGCGGAGGAGCTGGTTGATGACTCAGAGAACCAACTGGGAGGCTGTGGACCCAGTAGTCCCCTGGCGGGTGCAGGCTCGAAAGGGAGGAACCTGCTCTAACTCCAGAGGCAGGCCCCGGGCGACCACTTCCAGCACCCAGCGGTCCATGGTGATAGCAGACCAGGCAGAAAGGAAGTGACTGAGCCAGCCCCACCCATGGGGGCCAGGGGAGGTGAGACGAGGTTGGAGGGCGGCACCACGCAAACCCTCACTGGGCAGGCTAGGAGGAGATGGGGCCGGTCGAGGAGCCACCAGGGCCCTTCCCCCCGGGCTTCCTGACCAAGGAAGCGACGGACTTGGCTCTAGGGCACCAAGTTTGAGCCTGCTGGCCCTGCTGGGCAGGTCTTGCCACAGCAGCAGAGGGATGAAAGGGCTTACGCTGCTGATGGCAGCCTTTGTCCTTCTGTGCAGATGTGACCGAATCTATGGTGGCATTGGATATTTCAATGTGCTGGAGGTGGCCCTCCACACCGGGCCCGAACAGGTTGCTGCCCAAAAAGGGAACATCTGCGAGCTTGTGTTGGGCATCTGCTGTGATGGTCGAGATCCGCAAACAAGCCCTGCAGCACATGGCCACTACCGAACGGGCACAACAGTCTCCAATGTCCAGAGCCATCTGGAGCTGCTGCTTTACCACCACCCTTCCCTGATCCTGGACCTGCTTGACTGTGGTCTGGAAGTCAGCTGGGAGATGAGGGAGCACCTCATCCAGATAGCCCAACAGGGCATGAGAAAAGTGTGTCATCATAACAGCCGAGCTGGCCTGGCAAAGGCCCAAAGAAGCGGCAGCATACACCTTTCTCCCTGAGTAGTCCAATTTTTTGGACTCCTTATCTGGGGGCTTGTCCATGTCCCTCGTGTTGCCCGAGCGCCTAAGACAGAATCTGCCACCAACCTCTCAGCTGAGGGGTGCTCAGAGAAGCCGGAGAGAGAACCAGTAGGGACCGTGTACTTGCAGGCCATCCTGGCCGATGGCACTGGGCAGGAGGCTGGGTGCTGCCAGAGTTCTAATGCCGAGCCCACAATGGCCTCGGCTATGGGGAAGACCTCCATGGGGGAGTCCCCCTTGTCCAGAATCTCCGTAAGGGAATATCTGGCCCGTTTCTGTACAGGTTCGAGCGGCATCCCGGTGGACTCTGAGATGAGCCGAAGGATACCAAGGAACAAGGTGGGGCTCTCGTCCACAAAGACCCCACAAGGGTTCCAAGGTTGACTGGACAGGAATGCAACGAGGAGTCTTCAGACTCTGAAGAGTCCGCATACAGCTGGTGACCGCCTGAGCCACTCCCCTAAGACAGAGCGATTAGGGGTGAGAGTGACCGACAACAGATGGGGCAAACCTTGAGCTTACCGAGAATCCTTGGTCGGCTCCCCATTCTTCGGGGGCTGGGGAGGTGGTGGTTCCACCACAATGGGCGGGGCAGCAGGTTTTGGCCAAGCCGCTGGTGCCGGGACCGGGGAACCGGCAGCAGGAGTCTGCTTCAGCCGTTCGGGCGACAGCCACTTAATTGCCAGTGTGGAAGCTGGTGTCTGCTTGATACTGGCCAAAAGGAGCTGTTGCCACATTAGATCCTCACAGCGCCGACACAACTTGTGCCGGAGCCTCTCCTCAGCTGAGGAGAATGAGGAAGAAGAGCAGTGGCGCTCTTTCCACAATGTCGGGACCAAGACCGCCGGCGTAGGCAGGTTTCCCAGCGGAGGATGACCAAGACCTCGACCATCCGGGGGCGAGGAAGGAGTGGGGGAACCCAGGGCCGAGGAAGGAGCGGGGAACCCACTGCCACTCCGGTTCAGGATCCTGGGCCGCAGACTGCAGCTCAATAGTCTGAGGCAAGTCCTCAGAAGGCACCAGAAGCACCAGTGTCAGAGAGAGAGAGAGAGAGAGAGAGAGAGAGAGTTGTCAGCCTCCTCGGTCGATCTGTCGGTGGGCTCGAGAAAAATCTTGGCTGTGACAACAGGCATCTTGGCCAGCTGGTCTGATGGGGACACCGTGAAGCTAGCAGCCCAGGCCGCAACATCAACCAAAGTCGAGAGCTGACAGTCCGGAGAATGAGATCTTTCCTGCTCCCAAGAGTGTCGACAGTGGGTCTTACGTTTTTTGGATCCTTCTTCTGGGTCCGAGGGGTGTGACACCCAGAATGACCCTTCCCTTTAGTCAAGAGGGACTGGCACAGCTCCCGAAAGGAAGCCATGTAAGAGCCCAGTTGAAGTGGAATAAAGGCCAAAGACGAAGAGGAGCTCGTCGCAGCCTGTGCCGCCTCCTTGAGGGCCGTGAGCTATTCAAGCTGTTCCAGTTATTCCGCAGAGCCCACCACCATGGACACCACCCAACGGGCCTATTTCGATTTGACCAGCAGGTACCGTTTCTCCGGTCGCCCCAGCTGGAGTCGGGCAGAGCAGTCTTCGAGCACAGATGGAGAAAAGGACAGACACCTCGCAAGCCTGTGGACAGTGGTCGTGCCCGAGGCAATAAACGTACAAGGTGTGGGGGTCCGTGCGTAACATCTTCTGCCTGTAGCGGCACCGGGGGAACCCGGGGATGGTTCTTGTCCTCCATCGCATCAGCGAGGGAAGAGGGTGAAGACTGAACTTGAATGAGTTTCAAAGTAAGTATAGGGAAAACATCCAAAGTTTTTAGAGCCAGGGCCTGCAAAACGCGGGAGCACTAAGGAGGGAACCTGATGCTTTCAAGCGGTAAGGAAGATCTGGCATCATGGGGCCGAGCCGAGAGTTTACTTACGTGAGTGGGAGGAGACAGCTTGAAGACTTTCCGGCCCATCTTAAAGCGGTACGGTACCTGCCAGACAGTGTGGCTAGAACAACATATCCACGCCCCTAGAAGGAAACATTATCAGGCTTTGTTTCTCTGCCTTTGGCAAACATATTTCTGGAACTTCTACTTTTACTAGAACCATTATCATTATGGGATGTTACACAAAATGAGTTGTCAAACTTATATGATCAAGTAGTTACATTTAGGCTTTCTGGGCTACAAAAACAATTCTCCAATGTTTGTAACAGATTCTGAATTGTAAGCGACAATAACAGGGCTACTTGCAAAAACAATTTACATAACCATCAACTTACCAGGTACAATGCCACAGCCAACCAATCTTAAAACTGTAATGTTATTTTCTCTCAGACATCTGTACATATTTGATCAAAATAGGCAAGTAAGCATGCAGTAGAGTATAATGCAGGTGTCAAATTTAAGTTTGCCTATTCCCTGTGCAAAGGGGAACATACTAGGGAAACTAGTTATGCCCCTTTGCATGCACTATAATGCATTTTATTATGCTGAGCAAGGGTTGAGACCTGGAGGTACAGTAGGTCTAGGGGTTGTTGTCCATCAGTAAAATGAGTCAGTTTGCTAGATGACACCACGTGGCCCCAGCGGGATGCTAGGAGAATCCTGTGACATTCAGCAGATGCACTAGTGTTTTGTCAGTGAGTCAGGAGGAGTTTGATAGGAGATGGCAGGCATAGCAATTTCAGCAGCAGCAAAGTGCCATCATGAGATGGCTGAGCACAGGTCTAAAGACCAAGTGTGATCAGAGAGAGCTGGTGAAGCTTCACAGACTTCCGCTGCAAAGTGCCATCTCAGCAAGGACTTTAATGGCTCTTTGTCCCAGCACAAGTGTGTCCACATACTCACCTGTAACACCATCACACAGTGGTGGTGGTCAGAAAGAAATAACAAAGAGGTCCCAAACACCACCATAAGGATTAAGGAAACAGAAGGAACAAGGGTAGGACAGTGATGACAATGAAACGGGAGAGCAGCACACAGACCCACCCACCACAACCACCAATGTGGCTTAGGAATGAGAACCATTTCAGAGATGGAGTGGGTGACTGCCAAACTTCGACACACCACAGATAAGTGCAAGGGATACTGGCTCCCATTCTTTACTTTAGAAGACCAGGAGGGTACCCCAGTTCTAGAGCAGTTAGCAGTCCTACCATGAGCAAGTACAGCTGCACACCGACTAGGAATTTAGGGGCAGGATAGACCACTGTGAAACTCTGCAGACTCCCAACCCCAGGCAGACTTTGGGCAGTCAGAGGGTGGTAGGATGTACATGTTATCTGTGGATATACATAAAGACAAAGTGGTATGAATTTAGACCCCCCCCAAAAAAAAAAAACAGGTTACTCACCTGTAACAGTAGTTCTAGGAGTGGTATATGTTGTTCATCCACACTCTTTGGCATGTCCTCTTCCACTTTAAGATCCACTGGAAGTCTTCAAGCTGGCTCCTCCCACCCACCCGGGTGGTATATACCTCGGCTCCACCCCATGACGTCAGATCTTAGCCCACTGGAAGCCAGGTTGTGTCCATCCGCAGCCAGGAAGGTCGTGTGGGTCCGTGTGGATGAACAACATATACCACTCCTAGAAAGTGCAGTTACACAAAGACTTTTGCTGTAACCATAGATCTTCTAGGAATGTCTCTTGCAGCAAGTCATTGCTTCTGGGAGTTCCCGATAGGTGGCGCTCCAGCACGGAAGTTTTTTCCGGCAGTCTCTATACCAGGGACCACCCACACTACCTCACTTCCTGGGCTGTACCTATAAAAGTGGGTGGTCCCTGGTAAGCTACATTCCCCATCGGTTTCAGCTTGGAAGCGAGGGACCAAGGGGAACCAAGGTACCAGAGTTTCCCAACCTTACATAATTTTTCCTATTACATAAGGCAGGGGGATGGAGGGAGGGAAACTACTTACTGCAAGAGACATTCCGAGAAGATCTACTGTTACAGCAAAAGTCTTTGTGTAACTGCACTATCTTCCACGGAATGGTCTCTTGCAGTAAGTCATTACTTCTGGGAGATTCCCAAGCAGTTACATGGCAGTGGGTGGCCACAGATGGCATTCTGCCATAGGTAAAATGTGGTCAAGGGACCAATGAATGCTAAAATAGCATAGCAGTGGAATAAAGGAATACATGATTCACTGTGTTAAGCACTTTAAAAAACTAGAAGGAATATGTCAATAGCACTGAGCAATTATGGAGCTTCAGTGATCAGCAGCGAAAGCACAAGCTGAAGCAAAGGCAACTCTGTTACCAATTGTAACAGTAGCTTGAGTAATACAATGTTATTCTTTAGAGGAGCTACAAAGTAGCAAGTGAAGACTTTTTTCCCCTCCAAGACTGTCTAGCCAGTAATTAATGTATCCATTTGACAAAAAGTAGGATACTGAAGTAACTGATAATGTAGCAAATGAAACAATGTATCTGTGACCAAACAAAACGAAGCAGTGGTTAAAAACATATAATCTATGTATATGTACTCATCCATTTTGATATGATCTTTGTTCATAATCAGGGGAAAGCTGCGAATAGCAGTGGAAGAAAGAAGAATACAGTCCATAGTAGGACTGATTGTGTCTCAGCATGTGAGTTAATAGCGGATGGACCCGTCCGAGGGAGGGACAGGATGTCCGTGTACAACAGGTCAAGCGGCGTCATGATGGTCTACAAACAGTGACACCTGAGAAATTGGCTAGATGTATCGAGCCGATGTGAGAAAGGCCTCAGTCTTATTTGTAACCCCAAAAGATCCCTGAGGCCAAGAAGAGGAGACCGGGGCGGAGTCTGGAGTCTTTAATGAGGGCAGAAGCCCCAGGGCGACCGGAGGGGCGGCCAGGGGTCGGCTTCGCCGGGGTCCTTGTTACTTGTTCTCTGCCCTTAAAGGTGTCACGTGGGGTATAAATAGTTCCAGTTTTGTATGAATAATTATACTGAGGGCGTGGTTTTTTGTACATGTATTGTACTGTTTTCAGTTGTCTGTCCAAGGCTTGTAGGTTCTCCAGTATCGTTTGAGCCCCTGGGCCAAAAAAGATGGTCACCTGAAAAGGGGGCATTAGCCACTTTGTGTTGAATATCAGGTGCTAGCCCTGAGAGACGGAGCCATGCTTGGCGGCATACAAGAATACAGACTGCAGAGGCTCGAGCCGAAGCATCGGCAAGATCATACCCTGATTTTAACAGATGTTGAGACAGTGAAGTAACGGTATTATTTATTGATGCACATTGTTCTCTTTCAGGGGATGCAGGTAGTCTGTTTATAACATCTTCAGCAGAGGTTCTTACCGTACACAGGTATTGCAGCATGTGTCCCATAAAGTTAAGTATTCTGATATTTAGTGTGTTTAGACCAAACACTCTCTTCCCCATATGATCAAAACATTTAGAGTCTCTCTCTGGAGATATTGTGCTTGTATGTTTAGGCTTGCTGGTGTGGTTGTGGGTGGCCGCAATAACCACAGAATCCGCCGCTGGCATATTCGTTAAATAGGGATAATCAGGAAGAGCCGGATACAGCCCGTGGGCCTTTCTAGGTAACTCCTGCGCTGCTATAGGTTGACTCCAAGTTTCAGTAATAGCATTTTGGAATGTAGGTATAAAAGGAGGGATAGCCCGGACAGGGTCCTCTGGTAGGCCCAGATATTCAGCCATATCTTTAGTCTGTCCTCTTCCAATGTGGTAAACCCCATTGTTTTTTGTATTTGTAGCATCAGTTTGGGGAATGAGGGGTCACCTGGTGGAGAAATGACCTTTCGTGGTTGTAACAGCCCTTCGTCCCAGTAAGAGGGTGCCTCTGAAGGGAATTCATATCCTCTTGGGTCAGGGGAACCATCATAGGTCCTATGAAGGTCCGGAGTCGTATGATAATCTGAAAAATATTCTTCTGAATATTCTGGAAGAGGCGGGACCGGAGAGCGTTCCAGCTCCGTGCATGCCTGCTTAGATGGAGGTGGAGATATCATGTGTGTTTGAGGGTTACGTCCTAGAGTGGGACTATGGTCAAAACCTCTAGAATCCAGAAAGTACAGTTACGCAAGAACTTCCCGTAACAGTAGATCTTCGAGAGAGGCTCTTGCAGTAGGTAATTACATATAGGACTGACGCCGGCCGGCGGCAGGACCCCACGGAAACATTTATAGCTAGCAGTCCCTGGCGAGGGACCGCCCCCACGTCAGGTGACCAGCGTCAGACGACGTCGGTATAAGGGGTGGTCCCAGATGCCCGCCTTCCAGTTCTTTCCCACCACAGGCCCAGAAGGCCCGGACGAGAGAGAAGCAGATATTTCCCTCAATGGAAAAGGAGCTGAAAAAGCCTAGGGGGATGGAGGGCGGGAAGGTATCACCTACTGTAAGAGCCTCTCTTGAAGATCTACTGTTACGGTAAGTTCTTATGTAACTGTACTATCTTACTTTGAGGGGGCTGATGCAGTAGGTAATTACATATAGGACTGAATCCCAAGCAGTCTGGAACAAATAAAAGGCACCGGGAGGAGGAAACTTCTCCTGAAAGTAGCAACAGCATTGCAGGCCTCAAGAAAGGAGGCCCTGCAAAGCAGTTAGCCCGAAGCCTGCTCTACGGCGAGAGGCAATGTCCAAACTGTTATGTTTCATAAAGGTACGGACGGAAGTCCAAGTGGCGGCAGCACAGATGTCTGCCGCCGAGACATTCTTGAAACAAGCCGCAGAGGCCGCTACTCCACAAGTGGAGTGACCTCTGACTTGACCCTGAAGGGTCTTCTTGTACTTGTCATAACAGAAAGTGATGCAATGAGCCAACCACTTTGACAGGCATTGCTTGGAAACAGCATTGCCTTCCCGTTTGTGAGCAAAAGAGACGAACAACTGGTCAGTTTTTCTGAGATCCTTTGTCCTATCGGTGTAGTATCTCAGAATCCGGTGAACATCCATGGTATGGAGTAAATATTCTCCTTGGTTGGAGTACTGTGTGAAAAAGGCAGATAACTCTATAGACTGATTTAAGGTAGACTCCGCTACCACTTTAGGTAGAAACTTAGGGTTCGTGTGAAGAGCTACTCGTTCTTTGTGAAAAATCAAATAGGGGATTTTACACATAACGGCCTGGAGCTCTGAAATTCTTCGAGCGGAAGTAATGGCCACCAAGAAGAGTGTCTTCCACAACAGAAACTTCAGATCTGCGGAGGCCGCAGGTTTGAAGGGAGGAAGGGCAAGTTTCTCAAGAACAAAGTTCAAGTCCCAAGGGGGAGCAGGAGTCCGGACGGGGGGCCTCAGATGAAGGACCCCTCTAAGAAAAGTCTTAGACACCTCTAATTGGGCAAAGGCTTTATCAGCGAAAGGAACATGGTAAGCTGAAATAGCGGCCATGTGCACTTTCAAGGAGGAATGGCTGAGACCCAGGTCGAAGAAGATGTAAATAATATAATCAACAGACCACAGGACAGGAGAAAGGCTCCACGTTCCTGGAAGTGGCCCAAATAGAAAATCTCTTCCATTTCATGGCATCGTGGACCTAGTGGAGGGTTTTCTGGCCTCCACCAGAATCTCAGCCACCTTTGGAGAGACACCAAAGCGAGATTGGGCTAGGTCTGCAGGAGCCATGCATGAAGTTGCAGGGACTTGAGTCCCGGATGAACCAGGGTCCCCTGATCCTGGGTCAGCAATCCTCGAGATAAAGGAAGAGGAAGAGGAGGAACCTCCGAGTATTGTTGTAGAAGAGAGAACCAGATTTGCCTGGGCCAGAAAGGAGCGATCAGAATCATTCTCGCTCCTCCCGTTGTTAGTTTCTGCAGAACACGAGGGACCAGAGGAATTGGGGGAAAAACATAGACGAATTTGCCCTTCCAGTTTAGAGACAGAGCGTCGCTCCAGAAAGCATCTCGCTCTGGAGCGAGCGAGCAAAAGGTGGGAAGTTTTGGGAAGAGACGAACAGGTCTATCTGTGGAGTCCCCCAAAGCTGGAAGATGTCGTCTAGAACCTTTTGGTCCAACTCCCACTCGTGTCGCAGAGCAGAGGAGCGGCTTAGCTTGTCTGCCAGGGTATTGTCGACTCCTGGAACGTGGATCGCCGTGAGGTGAAGGTTGTGAAGTGTTGCCCAGTCCAAAACCCTCATTGCTTCCCTGCATAGAGGGTAGGATCGAGTCCCTCCCTGTTTGTTGATGTACCACACCACACACATGTTGTCCGTCTGGACAGCTAGGTGACCGGGAAGGATGTATTGGTGAAGGGCTTGGAGAGCATATAGTACTGCTCGCAGCTTGAGCACATTGATGTGGACAACTATCTCCAATCTGGACCATAAACCCTGGGTTCGGTGAGGACCCAGATGGGCTCCCCAACCTTCGCCTGATGCGTCCATGGTCAGAGTCTGGGAGGGGGGAGAATGACAGAAGGGAACCCCCCGAAACAGATTCTCGAACCATCCACCATTGCAAGTCTCTTGTCATCGCGAGAGATCAGAACCAGATGATCTAGGTCATCTACGAGTTGATCCCACTGGGAGCGGAGAGTCCACTGATAAATCCTCATGTGGAGCCGCACGCGGGGAACTGTCGGGATGGCGGCCGCCATGAGCCCCAAGAGACGGAGAACCGACCTCGCCGGAACCTTCCTGCGTTCTGAAAGCAGGGAAATCTGTGACTGGAGGGAGGTCGCCCTGTCCGGAGGAAGGAAGGCCTTGCTCACCGTCGTATCGAGGATAGCGCCGATGAACTGAAGTCTCTAGGAGGGATCCAGATGAGACCTGGAATGGTTGATGGTAATTCCCAGGCAAGTGAAAACCTGCTGGGTGAGGGAGAGAAAACGCAGGAGCTCCTCCCTGGACGAGGCCACCAGAAGCCAGTCGTCCAGGTAGGGGAACACCTGAACTCCCATAGTACGCAGGAGGGCCGCTACCACAGCTAGGCATTTGGTCAAAACTCGGGGAGCCGAGGAAAGACCAAACAGTAGTGCCCGGAATTGGTAATGGTCCCCCTGGAAAGCAAACCGGAGGTACTTGCGATGCGAGGGACGAACGGGGATGTGCAGATATGCATCCTGCATATCCAGAGCACACAGCCATTGACCCAGCCGAAGAAAGGGCAGAAGCGTTTGAAGGGAGAGCATCCTGAACTTTTTGTATTCCACATAAAAGTTCAAGGAGCTGAGATCGAGAATGGGTCTGAGATCTCCCGTCTTCTTTGAGACCAGGAAGAAATGAGAATAGTAACCCGTCCCTTGAAGGTGAGGAGGAACGGGTTCTATGGCCTGCTTCGAGAGAAGGGCAGATATTTCTTCCCTGACCAAAGGAAGATGGTCCCTTGCATAGGACGACTTCAGAGGGGGGTGGCGGGGTGGTTTCTGCAGAAACTCTATGGAGTGCCCCTCCGCAATAATCTGAAGCACCCATGAATCCGTTGTTATCCTCTCCCAACCCGGAAGGTGGAGGGAGAACCTCCCTCCTACCGGTTCCTCCGGGGTGTCCGGAGGCGGTTTGAGAGGGGAGGAGTCTGGTGGTGTGGGGCAGCGCCGCAGCTGGAGCACCTGCTGCTTTTTGGGCGGTGGGGGCCTGGCAGCTGCGGGGGCCCGGCGTTTAGTGGCCCGCATTTCCCTGGGGTTTCGCTTGTGGCCGACTGCGTCTGCAAAAAGGACGGCGCTGTGGAGGATGGGGACGGTACATGGAATCCACGGATTTCAGAGCCGTCCCCTTCTCCTGCAAGTCAGTGATGATGTCCTTGACATCACCACCGAAAAGCACTGAACCCCTGAAAGGTGCTTCCTGGATTGCTGACTGCACCTCAGGGACCAAACCTGACATGCGGAGCCAGGCATGACGCCGAAGACTTACGGCGAACGCGGAGCTCCGCCCGGCAGTGTCCACTGCATCGTATGTCGTCCGCAGAATATGACGACTGGCCGAACGAGCAGAACGGACTAAGTCAGCTAACTCCTGCTTGACCAGGGAGTCAGGTAAGGAGTCAATTTTAGATTCCGCCTGGGTAAGGATGGCCTTCTGGTAATCCCCCATATGAGCTAAGTAACTCAGGGCCCAAATTCCCAGTATGGAAGAGGCGTAAATTATTCTTCCATACTGGTCCAGGAGGCGAGATTCCTTATCCGGAGGAGACGAGCTTAGATGTTTGTGATGTGCAGACCGGCTGTGAGCGGCGCTAATCACGACTGAGTCTGCACGAGGGTGAGAATCCATAAAGTCTACACCCTCCGTAGCCTGGTATAGCCTGTTGGACTTCCTAGGAAGCGGGGCTAAAGCCGACGGTTGTTTCCAAATAGTGGAAACAAGGTGGGCATGAGGCTCGATCCAGGGTGGCACTAAAGTAGGAGCCATAAGGGGCAGGTCCAGATGTTCAGCAATTTTGACCCGCTGAGGATCTGGTTCCAGAGAACGCCACTGATGTACTTCCTGGATCTTCCTGAGCAACTCCGTGAAGGAAGGATTCTCCGAAGGAGAATTCGGAGGAGTCCTCGGCCGGGGCTTGGATGGAGAGCATGGCTCGTTGTCTCTCTCGATGCATCCGTCGGAGGAATCTGAGAGTGAAGAAGAAGAAGAATCAGAAGCAGAATAAGACTCCCTGACACGTCTAGGGGAAGGAACGGGTTCCTTAGAGGGGATCCCTGGATGCGTGTCCTGCCCCTCTCGGGATCCAGAGGGAAGAGCTCTGGAATCCAGAGGCAGTGAGGGAGTGTCGCCTGTCTCGGGCGTGGGGGCCGGGGTGGCACCGTCGCCGTGGGCCTCTCACCCTTGGTGAGCTGAGCCTGGCCTCGGCCCACCAGGAAGCCAGAGTCTCCTGCAGATCCACCAGCCGCCTGGGGCGGTGGAGGAGGAGGAGGGGATAATTATACGGATTATATCCATAAGGCGAGTATCCAAACCCGCCGCGTGGAAACCGAGCCGGGTATTGCAGCCGCCAGGTACCGGCGCGCCAGCAGAACTGCCGTGGGTACTGCAGGCTGGATACTGCAGGCCGGGTAAGGCGGCGTCAAATAGGATGGTGGGTACCCAGGTACCGAGGAGCTGCCAGGCAGACTGCCCAGAAGAAGAGGCCCCACGGGCAGGTCAACACTGAGAGGCCGGGGGGGGGCCCGATGGAAGGGGAATATCCCCCGCCAGCGGCGGTGGGGCCGGCGTCGGAACCGGCATCCGGGGGGCCGGCGTCAGATCCGGTTCCCTAGGAGGAGGGTCTGACAGTGGTGGAAGATCCCCGGCATCATCCAGGGACGGTGAAGAAAAGTCCCCAGGGTCAGGCTGGGGTGACTTGGGCTCCCCGGACAACAGCGAAGGCTGAGGGGAACCGGGTACGACGGGGGTTGGAGGGTCCGTCGTAGGTTCCGACGCCCGGCGCACATCGGGGGAGCCGACGTGCAGCTTAGGGGCTGGTTCCTGGCGGGCACCAGAGGAGCCGGCGTCCAGCTTACGGGGTCCCTCATCGGAGGCGGGCAGAGGGTGGGAAGCGGCCCAGTCTGAGGGGGACCAGGTCGTGCGCCGCCCCGAGGGGTTGGGCGTCTTATCAACCTTCTCCCGGCGGACGTCGGAGGAGCCGACGTCCAGCTTATGGGAGGTGCCTGCGCCAGTAGGCCGCAAGCCTGCAGCGGTACTGGGGGCAGAGGCCTCCTTTTGCCCGGAGGCGCCCGCAAGGCCCGAGCGCGAGCCCGACGGGCGGGCCGACGCCTCCTCCAAAACTTTGGAGGCTGCTGTCGGACGATCCCC
Organism: Neoceratodus forsteri; assembly: GCA_016271365.2. Lineage (NCBI taxonomy): Eukaryota > Metazoa > Chordata > Ceratodontiformes > Ceratodontidae > Neoceratodus > Neoceratodus forsteri. The sequence goes on from CM057455.1 coordinate 1,236,497,676, forward strand.
CAGAGGGGATATTACCTGGGCCACGACTCCGGCCGGAGTCGCAGGTGAGGAGGCCTTCTCCCGGTGTCTTTCTTTGTCCTGCTTCTTACAGTGTCCTTCAGGAGAAGTCGACGCCTGCCTGAGCTTCTTCAATTCTTTTCCATTGAAGACATCTTCTTGAGCAGATGGGCTTCCAGGGACTGTTGGCGTTGTCTGCGGGTAGCCATGTTGAAGTACAGGTAATCTGGGCACTTGTGGGCCGGGTGGTGGGGCCTGAAGCAAAAAGGCAGAGAATGGCCGTCCTGGTGGTGGCGGTTAGGCGCCGCATCTGAGTCGACTTGTTTTTTGGAAGGTGTAGACGATATACACAGACGCTGACCGCCTGACGGAGAAGAAAAAATACTCAAAACTGGTAAAACCGATGAAAGAACAGGGCTAATACGAACTTTACCACGAGAGCTGCACGAGCCAACGGCGGGGAAAAGAACTGGAAGAGCAGGCGTCGGGACCGCCTTTATACCGGCGATAGTCTGATTTGGGGTGGTCCTCACCAGGACTGCTAGCTAGAAATTTTTCCATGGGGTCCTGCAGCTGGCCGGCATCAGTCCTATATGTAATTACCTACTGCAAGAGCCCTCTCGAAGTAAGATCTCTATTTACTATTTCTTCAATATTTGGAACTTATGGATGATGGAATGGTCATGTAAGCAGGTACTGAGTCCAGCGTACGTGGGGACAGAGGATCAATTTGCACCTTCCGGTAGAGTCATCTGGTGTTTCTTTGGTGTCTTTGTTCATTTCCAACGGGGTTGTGAGCCCCATGAAGGAACGACAATGAGGCTGGAGGACCTCTGCATTCAGAAGCATATAGTTCTTTATTTTGTAGAAATGCAGTTCCATATGCATCTTTCGATACAGGTTTTTGAGAATATTTTTGATCTTTCATGGTCGACTTGTCATAAGGATCATCCATAGTGGTACTATATGAAAGCAAGGGTGGTGTTCTATGCAGCAGGGATTGTCTAGACGATGGAGGTAACAGTCCCGTTGATGGGAGAGGCAGAGAAGCATGCCTCGAAGATGTACTGTGTCTTACAGCTGAAGGGTCAGTAACAGCATGCTCAGTCAACTGTGGAATATATTCCACTGATGATGAGGAGGGCAGGGCATGTGTCGTCAACAGTGGGAGGTGCTCCATCGATGATGGGAGAGAGAAGACATGCTCCATCAACAATGAAAATGCTGTCGTCGACAATGGGAGAGTGAATGCATGGCCCGCTGATGGTGGCAGACCTCTTGTCGACAGGAGAGCATAGGGAGCACATCCCGTCGACGAGGAAGCATGCAGGATGTGCTCCATCAATGGAGGAGGCATTCTCATCGATGATGCCGTCTTGTAGAGCCCTTCTGTCAATGGGGGTTATGCCCCGTCGATGGGGAAGGCAGCAGGACCTCCATCGTCGACGGTGCAGGAGGCCTGGTTGACGGGAGAGCTAAGGAATGACGCCCCATCGACGAGGAACGTTCCTGTTTGATGGAGTAGAGCCTGCCATTGACAGGGGTGAAGCACCCATCGATGATAAATATCTTCTTGATGATCCATGTTTTGGAGGCATGACCGTCGGAAGGCAGTCAGGCAGGACTTTAGGTGAAGTGGTTTCCTTCCCAGTGTTCTCTCTTGAAGAATACTCCAAGTTTTTTTTTAGCCCTTCGGTTGAGCACCGTGTGTATGTGACAGGGAATCATCCATTGTAGGTATATGGTGTCTGTAGGAAGCCCAGGCACCTAGGCTATGGGTTCAATCCATGCCGTAGACTGCTAGTAGAAGAGCTGCTGCCACAGCTGAAGCCAGTGGAAAATGACGGAGCTTACCAGGGCCCACCCACTTTTATAGGTACAGCCCAGGAAGTGAGGTAGGCTGGGTGGTCCCTGGTATAGACACTGCTGGAAGAAACTTCTGTGCTGGAGCGCCACCTATCAGGAACTCCCAGAAGTAATGACTTGCTGCAAGAGACCATTCCGTGGAAGATCTACTGTTACAGGTGAGTAACCCGTTTTTCTAGGATCGTGGATATGTTGTTCAGCCACACTCTTTGGCACACTCCTAGCAGTTCTCCGGGAGGAGGGAGGCAAGGTGCACACCCCGTACTTAGGGAACAGAGACTGAAGAACTGAAGCCCCAAAATCAGCATCCCGCTTCTGGCTGCACGGGCACAGACAAAATCCGGGGAAAGATTTTTCTTCCATGATCGAAGCTGCAAACTTGCAATCGCTAATACGAACAATGCGAAGTTTCGGTAAAACCGAAGGTTTGAAAGCCAGGGCCTACAAAATGCAAGAGCATGAGCGAGGCAACCTGAATCTTCCAGCGGAAAGTAAGATCTGGTGTCATGGGGCGAAGCCGAGGTTTATACCACCCGAGTGGGTGGGAGGAGCCAGCATGAAGACTGCCGGTGGATCTTAAAGTGGAAGGGGACATGCCAAAGAGTGTGGATGAACAACATACCCACGATTCTAGAAATGCCATTTCTATTCTGAGTGATGTTCTGTGTTTATTTTAAGTGTAATTGTTTCCCCTGTAATTGTTAATGTCTGTAATGTTGCATTATTCTGTCACAGTACTGACTACACTGTACTGCTGAATTCTGCTTTAAACACACACAAAAAAAAAAAAAACTATTATTGCAAAAAAAAAACAAATAAAAAGAAATGGGAGTCTAGATGTGCACACTGCACAGCATATATTTTTATTTCACTTTGGTTTCATTTTGATTACCCCTGCAGGCAATCTGACTCTAGTGCGTGTAACTTTCTGCCCTTCTAGCTCAACAGTGCAACTGCTTAAAGAGATTTACCAAGTTAAATTCTGCGGATTATGCACCACATACATTGGTGCCTTACCTCATAAGAATGTGGTCTATTCAAATGTGGCCCATAAATTTGTCCCGTAGATGCGCCGCAGCTTTACTCAAGCTTATCTTCACCGGGATACTTTCACTTCCTGGACTTTAGATCCACTCCTGCACCACCCCATGCTCAGCCAATTTTATGACGTGATGGCAGGGAAAGCACGGGGACGCACTACATTATAGTCTGGGGGGGGGGGGGAGAGACCTTTAACACTACTTTTATATGTTACAGTGATTATGTGGTGATTAAACAAGGGCATCGGGTGACTAACAAGGACCTATATATCCCCTCTCGTCTGGCCTCCAGGGAGTACATGTTAAGTGCTTTGAGCCGATCTTCATAAGATCTGCCCTGCTTGTCCCCGAATCATTTTGGTCATACTACGTTGCACGGTCTCCAGCCTGCCCTTATCTTTCTTCAGGTGAGGACTCCATAACCGTGCACAGTACACCAGGTGGGACTTCACCAGTCATCTACACAGAAGTAGTAATACCTCCTTCCTTTTGCTCTCAATACCCTTTCCTATACACCAAGCATTCTTTTGCCATACTGTAGGCCTTGTTACACTGGCTTGAGTGTCCCCCGCCCCCTTCTATTTATCACCCCTACGCCTGCTGGCCCCAACCCTTCAGGGTATCAAGGAATCATCCTCCTACCACCGCCCACCGGACTCACCCGTGTACCTCCATGGAGCTTCGTTTTTTCCCCGAGTGGGGACGAAGCAGGGGGCATTTAACCCATAATCCTTCATCTCATCAGGCTGAGGTTGTGGTTCTGGTGAGTGGGGCACATTGGAGGCACGCTCCGGGAAACCAGTCTTCCCGGAGCCAGGTGTTTTTCCATTTTTTCCTCCCTCCCATGCAGTGTGTAACCCCTGACACCATGGCACCAAGCGCTGACGTCCACACTGTGAGGCGGCCACCCGTCCCCTGCAATTTGAGGCTTGTAGTACTCCAAGCTTTCGCTCGGAGTCAGGCAAGTGCACGGACTGTGGCTGCAACCCTCCCCGGAGAAGGCCAGCTGTCGGTCACTCAAGTCCATCACCCCCAGCCAACCCACCAGCAACCCAAGTCCGCTCCCGAACCCGGGTCGCCAGCATGGACTGAGGTGTGGCATCCAGTGCCTCAACCCTCAGCGCCACCGTGCTGGCCTGGCTTGAGTGTTTTAGGGAGTCAATGATGAGAACTCCTAGGTCTCTTTCCTCAGAGGTTGTACACAGTCGTCGTCCAACTCCCTCGCCCATCGAGTACTCTGTTCTCGGGTTCTTGTTCCTTATGTGCATCACCTTGCACTTTTGGCACTGAAGTTCAACTGCCAAACCTCTGACCACCTCTCTAGTTTTTGCAAGTCTCTCTGCATCTATCTAACCCCCTCCTCGCTGTCTACCATGCCACAGAGCTCAGAGTTGTCTGCGAAGAGACATCTTGCCCTGGATTCCTTCTCCCATGTCACTAATAAACATACTGAAAAGGACTAGATCCAGGACCAATGCTTGTGGCACACCACTGGTGACCTCCCTTTCTTCTGATCTGACTCCGTTAACCACAACCCTCTGCTGTCTCCCTTCCAACCAGTTTCTCACCCATCTGACCGTCTTTCGCTGTACCCAGATCCTCTAGCTTCTTCAGAAACCTTCTGCGAGTTACCAAGTCGAAAACCTTACTGAAATCAAAGTAGAGTAAATCCACAGCATGGCCTTTATCCACTACCCTCATTACTCAGTCAAAGAATACCATCAAGCTGGTCTGACAAGACCTGCCTGTCACGAACCTCAGCTGTTTACTATCTTGGAGTCCACTGCTCTCCAGGTAGTTTATGAGGTCCTCTGACTAGTGTCTCCATCAGTTTACCCCACAATAGAGGTAAGACTGACAGGTCTGTAGTTACCTTTTTTTTTTTTGTATACTTTGCATACAAAAAAATAGTTTAAAGATTTGAAACAAAACTGGATATAATACACCATTACTATCAATTTCAGCTCTACTAAGAAAGGAAGCAAATAAAACAACCAACATCTTCAATTAATTTTAGAAAAGGTAAACAACTGTTAAATGAGTTTTGTTTTTCTTTAGCTAGAAATGATATAAAAATGGTTGACGGTGTCCTTTTAAACCACAGCTGAGCTCAGAAATCTGAAATGGCTGTATTAAACCTGAACAATAGCGTAAGTGTGGCTCAGTTTTAGCACTCTTGTCTCTCGGACACAAGGCCACTGGTTGGCGACCTAAAACAGATATTTGAACTCCTAACAGAGGGCAATACCAAGGTGGGGGGTAGAGAAGAATGTGCTGCATTATTGGAGGTGCCCGTCCTTTAATGAGATATTAAACAGAGGTCCCTTCAGCCTGTTAAAATGCCAGTGGTACTTGCCATTTTGAGGATAACCCCAGTGCCCTACACAACATGCCCTCTCTCAGAAGAACAGGTTCTGATCAGAGCTTCCCTGCAGTAAAGGTCCCTGGACCATGTACTTCAGTTGTGATTGGGACTCTTGGAAATCTAATGAAACTATCACACACTACTCAAGGACTATTTACCAGGAGCTCTACAAATGCAATTTTCTGTTTGTAAAAAGCAATTTCTATGCCTGTACATGTGCAGTCTCTGCACTATACCCACATTGAATCACTGCATGCTTTCAATACCAATGGTTATGAACTGTGCCATATGCATCTGAATGCTACTCTATTCTAAACCTGTGAAACTTCCTAAACGCACATGACATAAATAATATACTGTATGTGATGAGCTCCACAGCCAAGCTCAACAACCTCAGAGATGAAATTATTCAAAGCCACCTGCTTTGCCTACCATTGTGGTAGAACTGAATATTACCACAACACTGTGCCAGTGAGTCCCATATAATGCCTCAGGCAGGGTTTTAAATAGCTGGTATTGCACAGCAAAATGCTAAGTAAAACAGGGGGTAATGCTAACCATATGCAGAAATGCTAAGCAATAGACTGCTAACCATTTTTTTGAGTGAAACCATGACAGTACACAATAATAAAACATATAATTTTTAAAAATGTTGCTAATTAATCTGCCATGTGCTATGCATTTTCAGAGCAGATTAGCACTTTCATGCGTCAAACTGCTAATCAGTTTTCTAAGTTTATTTAAAGCCCTGCTCAGGTGATCCAACAGTGACCCCTGGTCCACTGTGTCAAATGCCAACAAAAGATTAAAGAACTAAGATGGACTACTGTCCTTTGTCTCGCACCATGAGAAGATCATAATTCAATACGCATCCTAACAAGTGCAGTCTCTGTGCCATGCCAAGGCCTGAATCCTGACTGGAGAAGCTCATAGATACGGCCTTTATCTAGGTGCATCTCCAGCAGCACCCTCCCCCCCACCACCACCACCGTCTCAACCACCTTCCACGAAAAGGGATGCTTTGACACTTGCCTTTAATTTTGCAAAAACATCAAGTCCAAAGATGGCAGGGTCTCACCACTGCACTTTTTCACTGCATCTGGAAAAACTCCCTCCGTCAAGGAACACCTCACAATTCCACGACAACTAGACTCAAGGCCTCTCGGCAGCTCACAAGCAACCAAATGGGACCTAGGTCGAGCAGAGTAGAATGGGGGGCAGTTATGAGATCACGTGGAAAAGTTGCTAGCTGCACTACAACATGTGTGTATGCCAAAGTAGCAATACATTTTTTTTTTGTACTTTAATATATTTTCTCTTATAGCCCATGTTATTTTCCAGCTCATGGTAACAGAATGACTTAAGAGTTGTTGACACACTCCAGGCAGACAAACTCATACCATGTAGTTGCCTGCCCTATAAGATTTTTTAGCCATAAATGGGATTTTTAAGTCCCTAGGATAAAAAGTAATTCATCTCGTAAAGCCAAGCTCGTAACTTTCTGATATGAGCAGTGGCCATCAGCTGCAGTCCACCTAAAATGGCGAATGATGACACGAGGAGGTAGGAATAGCAGCTGCAGTCGGCCTATGGAGCTAGTAATGGAATCGGGGTGGGGGCTGCCTAAATGTACTGAGATTATCACCCCATACACGTATACATGCCTGCAATGATAAATCTCAGTACATTTAGGCAGCTCTCCTCCACTAAGGAAGTTAACAAGCCTACAAGTACAAGGTATGTTTTTTTGTGGGGTGACTGGGAAGGAACTGGGGAAATTAGATGCAATGTACAGCAGGTTTGCACATTTTATATTGGATGTCCCACAACAAACACATCATTGTTTGCTGTACCATTCATTAGGCTAGTTAAGTTTAAACGAACGTAGAAACCTACACATTTCACACCTGAAACACCAAATCCTGTTAAAGAAAACTCCATCTTATCTTGATAATTTGTTCCAAATCCGGCAAAAAAGGAGTAACCTCAGATTGGCTAGAACTTTAGAACTACAAATCCCAGTACTCAAAACGTCCTAAGGTAATTCAAGCATAGTAGCACAGGACACAGAGTCTAGAACAACTTGCCACATTCCCTAAGGAAACAAATGGGAAAACATCTTGGAACCAGATAAAATCCTGGTATCAAAGTCTCTTCACTACCCAAAACTTGTGCACTAACTATGAAAAGCGCTAACTAAAGTACTGTTTCAGCACATATCTTTTACTATATTCTGCATTTATTGTTATTGATAATTATACGCGGATGTCTTTTTTTTTTCTCGCGTATATTTTTATGCTACTGGAGCCCTGTCAGGCAGCTATGGCTCTCCTTTGGAGGGACTCACTCCGGTAAGCGTGCCCCCACATGTTCCCCCACGTTGGGGTCAGGGAGGAGGGTGCCGGCTATCTCCCTCCCCATCAGAGCACAATCCAGAAGCAGCCCTCAGGGACACGGCAGGCCATCATGGAGCCTGCCAGCTCCTTTTCCACCGTTTTCTCCCACCTCGCCTCCCCTACCGAAGTGAGGACGTTGGTACGTGCCTCCCAACCTGTACTGCCCTCCAGCCATTACCAGAGAGCAGTCAACAAGTGGGATAACAACCCTCCCCCCCCCAAAAAAAAAGGAGAGCAGTCCTCTAGACATTCGATCCTCTCTCACCCCAGCTGACCGTCGGTGGTCCGGGCTCATTCCCGAACCCGGGTTGCCAGCGTGGCGCTAGGTGTAGCGACCAGCGCCTCAACCTCCAGCGCCACCAGGCCAGCTATGCTAATGTCTTTTATAAGTGTATCATCGAGATGCATCATTGTAATACTGTGTTTGTTGTATGCACGAAGGACCCCATTACAAATGTGCTTTGGCTCAACTGGGTCACCCTTTTCTTGATTGCAAAGAATAAACAATTACTACTACAAGCCAGCTTTATGAGCTAAATTACTTTTTATCCTGTACACCAAAAAATTCCATTTATGGCTAACAAAGCTCCTAGGGCAGGCAACTACATGGTATGAGTTGCCTGACTGGTGCGTGAAAACATGTCAGCTACTCTTTAAGCATGCATTTGAGTCTGCTATCCTTTTGTATCGCATCTTAAAGTCATGCAGTGTCATGGGAAAAATGAAGTCCCTTCAAATATTCTTTGCTCTAAACCTGTAACTAACTGAATCTGAATACTTACACAGACCTAAATACAGCACACAGGAGAGGCAGATGTTGGGGGGGAAAACAAACAAATCTCTTTGCAAGTTTCATTTTTGTTGCAAAGGGGTGGGGGAGAGTGCTAGGTTGCAAATGCAATTGTAAGGACATGAACGTTATGTACGACACTGTCAGCTTTGTGGATGGCATTAGGGTGGCAAATACTTGTCTGAAAAACAATTACATAAGTGAACAAGGCCATCAAAGCGCTGCCATTCTAGTCCTTCCAATTTTGTGGGTACCCGAAGGCTTACTGGTAAGCAGTGTGGTGTATTGTGCTAACAACTCTGGTCTGAGTCAGTGCTGAGCATAGGTCTCAAGATGTCACCTGCCTTGAGACAGGTGGGTGACTGCTGCCATTACACGGCTGCAGCTTCAGAGTAGGTGGGGGCGAGTGACATCGTCACTGGTCTGATGCAGGCTGTGGGCACATGATGAGGTGGAGCCATATATCCAGTCCTGTGCCAGTCTCTGTGTAGTGTGTGGCCCCGGTCCCAGTTCACTTCGGAGTGTTAAGAAATGTCTCCTGTCCTGGTTGGATCACAGGAAGTAGACAACAAATATAAGTAAGCGACACCCAAACACTGCACACACACCCTGCCCCACCTTTCAGGAAAGTTCCATCTGGATCTACTCTCTTTCAGCCCCACTCAGAAGAGAAAGTCCTCCTTAATGCTAATCTGTAATTTTTACAATTTAAGCATTTTGAGATTTGTTTCCTACTTACATAGCATTTCCACATAAGCACTCATTATCTTATGCTGAAATGGTAAACATTACGTAACTAACACTGTGCCATGGGGAGAGAGTTTAGAGTACCAAGCTGTGATCTGGGAAATGCAGAAGGCCTGGGTTTGAAACCCACAACCACCAACTGAACAATGAGCAAGTCACTTTGCCTCTCGGTGCTCCCGGGACATACCTGGAAATAAGATTCGGCTCAACCTTTCTTTGACAAAAAATCTAAATTCCCAAAAATACGAGTTAAGAAAATAAATTTGCATTTGGATGCCCTGAATTTACATTTTTAATAAACTTCTGTTCAGCTCTCCATAGATCAGGGGAGTGCTTCTAACCACCTGGAGTGCTCCTTTCCCCTACATACGAGACATTATCACTTTGTAAAGAGTGCCTTACAGCTGCCATGGAAACTAGCCTTTTTTTTTTCTTTTAATTTTTATTTATTTTTTGTTTACAATGTTATTGACCGACCTCTATCAACAGCCACAGAGACCACTCTTATGGTCCTTAGACCCTAACAATGCAAGTAAGACCACTCTTACAACCATAAGAGTGGTCTCTGTGACAGTATTAACATACACTACAGAGACTCGCATCACTGAACCCGTAGCACTGGATAAGTGTCATTATTTTTAATATATAAAATTTGGGTGAGCAGCAGTACTTTGTTTCTTTTAGAAAAAAACATACGAGTTGCCATTGTGCAGTATAGGAAGGTGAATTTTTCAAGAGATGCTTACCAACATTTTTACCAAGATACGTGGTATACATTTTCTGTATTAATGGTTTGAATTTTAAGACCTCTCCAAACTTACATCCCCTTTCTCCTCAACAACTGCCTCTGTTCCTAACTTTAATACTGATACTCACAATAAATCTCCTTTTCATTTCCATGTTGTTACGAAACAGAAGGTCCTCAAGTTACTCAAATCGATCTCGGACTGCACCAGTACTGGTGCTGATGGGCTGGAACCTAGGCTCCTCAAACTCGCTGCCCCTCTTCTTGCCTGCCAGAATTTTCAATGTATCCCTCTGCTCTGGCATTGTCCCTTGCATCTGGAAGACTGCTAGAATTGTCCCAGTTTTTAAAAAAGGTGACCCCAAATTATCTCCAATTACTGACCCACTGCAATCCTATCAATCCTAAGCAAGATCCTGGAGAAGCTTGTGTCCTTACAAACTACAACATTTCTTCTTACACATAATCTCTCTGACTCTCAACATTTTTTTTTAATTTTGCTCCCCCTGCCCCAGGAAGGCCACTCCTTCTGGCCTCCTAGGCACCCCATCTGACACCCTACACCCCAGCCCCACCCTACACTGCAGCCAACACCCCAAGGTAACCCAGCATAACCCTTCGCCGAAAGGGTCCCTCTCCCTCGGAGGGGGAAGGCACTGGTGGGATGGCCAGCGTACTCTTCAACTGGCCCTGGGTGCTGCTGCTGAGGTGGGTATAGCTGGCTACGGGGCTTCTGTGTCAGTGGGAGCAGTCATCCAGTCAGCCCAGGAGCTGCTTTTCCTCCCTGTTTTTCTCCCTGGGGGTGTGGCCTGTCACAGACATCTAGCGCATGCAGACATCTGCTACACCCCCCAGTCAACGGAGCCCAGCTTGCTGCTGTCTTGGCCTCCGCCAGGAGTCATCAGGCACCGGGCTACATCCCTGCCCTCCCCCCAGGATAAGGCGAGCAGTCTCCAACACTCGAGCCTTCTCCCCTTGGCCGGCCCTCCGGCGCCCCAGGTCCGTTCCTGAACCTGGGTCACTGGCATCGCAAGCAGAAATGCAACTGCTGTGCTGACAGGCCAGCTCAACATGGTGTTAGAAAAGGTCATAGCACCACCATTGTCCTCCTAAAATTTAAAAATGACACTAAAAATCACTATGAATAATAGACTTCCGACAGGTGCTTTCTTTATAAACTCAACCAAGGCCTTCAACCTTACTGACCATCCTCCATCCTTTCCTTTTATCTGAAATGAAGTCTTTAGGTTTCTCCACTGAAGTCATCAACTGGTACAGCAGCTATTTAGTGGATAGGCAGCAGTTCATCAAATTTACCAACGCTGCCTCTGAACCTGCCATGATAAACACAGGGGTCCCTCAAGAGTCAATTCTTGTCCCCCTTCTATTTACCATCTTCATCAATTTCACTCTCAATGCTACAGACTGCTCATCCTTACTATATGCAGATGATCTTGTCCTTTACTATGGCTCTAAGGCCATCACTGACCTCAACGCGACCCTCTCTGCTGACTGTCAAAATCCAAACCTGGCTTTTGCAAAGCAAACTGGTCCTCAATGAAGGCAAGTCTCAGTCGATGTTATTTGGCTATGAAATTAAACTAAAAAACTGTCCTGTGCAGCTAAAAATCCCTTGTTATGATGGTTCCTTCCTTGAAAATGTTTGCAGCTTCAAATACCTTGGGATGATGCTCAACCCCTCTCTTGACTTTGACCTACATATTTCCACTTTTGTAAATCTGTTAATTCCAAAACTGGCCTTGCCTACAAAACCAGCTACGCTCTTACACCCTCTGCTAGAGTCGCTATCGCTCAGGGCATACTGCTGCCGGCTCTTTCTTACGGATCTGTAACTTACTTGTGAGCTGCCAAAACCGGTCTCCTTAAATGGGACACTACATACAACAGCATCTGCCATTTTACCTTAGCATTGCACAGTCTCCCCATCATTGCCAACTATACAAGGATCTAAACTGGGCCTCTCCAGCAGCTAATGCCTCCTCTCCCAGGGCACCCTTACTGATGGCATAATTCACTCTGGTGTCCCTTCCTCACCTGCTTGCATGCTAAATCAGCCCACCCCTCACAATAACCTGCATTCTGGGGATCAAAGCCTCCTACATGTCCCTAGATACAAAACAAATACAGGATCCCATGCCTTTTCTCACACGGCTCCTCAATATTGTAACTCTATACCACTAACCGTCCCACCAACCCCTTACTCATAATTGTTTCAAGTGGTTGCTTCGAACTCACCTCACAGCCTCCGACCCCTGCAACCGTTTTCACCCCACATGAGATTTCTGCCCTGGACCTCTCCTACCAGTCCCGCTCTTTAAATTTCCACTACTGCATCTCAGTGCAGACATAATGCATCTCTACTCCCCTTCCCACCTCCTCTATCCTACCTGTCTGTAGTTCCCACCTTTTTCTCGCTACCTTTCTGCTATACCTGCTCCAACATTACTGCCACTTAATTTACAGAATTTTCAGAGTTACCAACTGTTGCTATTCATAATTAACTGATATTGTGTTCTGTTGCTCACTAACCACTGTTTTGAAACCACCATGCTGTATTCCTAGTCCTTACAACCTACTAGAGGACACTGTCCGATGATCGGATGTGCAATACTGCTGTACTCATCACCTATGTTCACTGTAATTTCCTTACTGTACTCTAAGTTTTCCTGTACTGTCTATACTGAAATTTACTGAATGTAACCATCTTGAACTCTCCCGGGTCGTGCCTGAAAATAGGCATTTGATGTCTAATGCACTTACCAGGCAATCAAAACAAATAAATGCAGCACATAAATAAAATAAGAAACTAAGTAGACCGAGGAAGAATGAAGGAGAAAGACAAGTAAACAGCAAAAAGGATTCAGGAGACAAATGGAAGGGAGTCTGCCTTAACGCCGGGATCCTGGGTAATAAAAGCTTAATCTGGTTCCATTTCAGTTGGTTACCATCAGTATCTCCCTTGGGTCGCCCCTGAAAAAGTGACTTCTAGTCTCAGTGGGCCTATCCAGTAAATAAAATTCAATAAATAAATAAATAAATAAAATCTGTGAATTCTAGGCAATTATGGCACACATTGAGATGGACCTTGTGGCCATCACGGAAGCGTAGGCCTCAGAAAGTAATGACTGGACCGGACAGTCCCTGGGTACTCAATGTTCAGGAGGGATAGAAGAAAAGGTAGAGGATGAGGCATAACACTATGTCAAGGATGTGACTGAAGCTGTGGAAGATGGGTGCATCAGCTGTAATAATGGGAGACAGAGTCACTGTAGGTTCAGGCAAGAAGCTACGTTTTCGGGAGATCTCCAGACCACAAGGGCAAGGGGAAAAGTGGGACAGAGCTCAGGGAAAAACTACAAAGGGGACCGTCTAAATACTCAATCTATGAAAGAACATAGGTTAAAGATGGTTATATGGTTTAATATACAGTAGTATTTTGGAATATGGGGGAAGGGAAAGTAATTTGTTTTGGGTTAGATTTACTAACACTATGGTTACTATCTAGTGTCTTAGTATGTTTTTAGGATTATTGGATTCATTCCAACTGTACACCCTTCCAGGCTTTCCTGCTTCTCTGTTTCAACAGATACCTCTAGGATTGAGCAGGCTACCAGATAAAATAACTCCCATCACATTTCCATGATGACAGAAGTACACACCTGTATAATATCATGGAATGTGAAAGGGTTCTCCTCCCCTGCCAATGATCGAAAATTTTACCGTCACTTAAAAAGCACGGAGTTAAAGTTGCTTTACTCCAACAGACCCACCTAACTCTAAAGGAGCATGGCAAATTAGTGGGAGGGTGGGTGGAAGACTGTTTTGCTTCGTCCTTCAACTCTCATAAAAGGGACGTGACAATTTTGCTACATAAAAACTTCCCATTTGTTGTGCATAGGGTAGTCAAAGACCCAGTTGAGGGCCACTACGTTTTCATCGTAGGGGATGTACAGGGTAAACAAATTACCTCTGGAAGTGTCTACGCTCTGTCCACTTTTGATCCTTCATTTTACCAGAAGATCATCAACATCCTTACTATTGAACAATTCCCAAATGTAATAATGGGAGGTGATTTTTATTTAAAATTGGTGACCGGGAAAGGCACACTGAGCCAAGGCTCGTTTCCAGGTACGACCCGGGTACAAGGTGTACACTGAGGTATGCAGAGAAGTACAACAATTGCTTGTTACAGATGTTAAGTACAACATCAATACATTGCACAGAGGTATGCAGAGAAATACAACCATTGCTTGTTAGACGTCAAGTACAACATCAAGACATTCTATTGCTAATGGTATTTACAGAATATTACGAACGTTTATATTTACAGAATTTAGAAACAGTAGTATTACAGTATTGTGTAAACTAGCACAGAAATTGTACAGTAGATAAGCAGTAATACAATTTGAAGATAATGTGTGCAAAATATTGACCAAACAAGGCCTCCAAGGGTGGGCCCAGATGAGCATCTTGGGCGGGGAGGAGCCTGAGGAGCTGTTTAACGGCTGATATGGAGGAGGCCTGGTGAAGGTGGGGTGGGAGATTGTTCCATAGGAGAGGGAGACTGTAGGAAAAGGCAGCTTGACCTGTAGCAGAGAAGGGGCATGTGAGGTGGAAAGTGCATGCGTCTCTATGGCGGAGGAAGCAGCCAAGGGAATTGGCTGGAGAAAGGTGGGAAGAGAGGTAGGGAGCCTAACCAGTATTTAGCTATGAGAGAAGCGCTGTGGACGGTTCTCCTGTGCGAGAGCGGGTTCAGGGCTAGAGTTGAGTAGGGGAGGCAGTGATGAGTAAGTGGGGGAGAGGCAGTGGCAAAACGACAAAGAGTTGAGTAGGATGTGAAGTTTTGAGAGGGATGAGGTTGGGGCCGTACCATAGATGACATCCCCATATTCCAGCACTGGCAAGATGGTTTTGCGTCAAGAGTTCGCTAAGGGTGGGAAGGGGAAGACTGGCTTTGTGGCAATAGAGGATGGCCAGTTTGTTGCAGATGGCCTGGACATGGGTGGAAAAGCTGAGGTGGCTATCCAGTCAGACTCCCTGGTACTTGAAGGTGGGGACCGACTCGAGGGGAGAGCCGTCCCGGGTGGAGATTGGGGGGCAGGTAGGGAGGCGAGATTTTGTCTAGTACTGAATATCATGGTGACAGTTTTTTGGGCATTAAGTTTAAGCTGTTTTTCAGGAACCAAGCTTGGACTTGGTTGAAGTCACTCTGAAGATTTGAGAGCATGCTATCGTGGGAGGGGCCTGAGGCATAGATGATAGTGTCGTCGACGTACAGATGCACGTTTGAGGAGAGACAGGTGGAGGGGAGGTCGTTTATATATAGGGAGAAAAGGATGGGGCCAAGGATAGTGCCTTGGGGGACACCTGAGAGGATGGTTGGATGGGTAGAGGGGGAAGGGACAGTGTGTCACCTATTTGTACTGACTGCTGCCTATTCTGGAGGTAAGAATGGAACCAGTTGATGGCAGGATGAGCAAGGCCGAAAGAGCTTAGTTTGCGGAGCAGCAAAGGGTGGGAGACAGAGTCAAAGGCTTTCGCCAAGTCGATGAAAATGGCGGTGGTGGTTTGCTAGTTGTCCATGACAGAGAGAGAACTGAGTCGTTTACTTGTAGCAAGATGGTGATACTGGAGTGGTGTTTTCTAAATCCTGACAAAGGGGGAGAGAGAGAGAGCTGTCTGTGGAGAAAAATGTAGACGGTTTGGACAGCATGAGAGATTCTTGGATTTTGGTGAGGGAAGGGAGGAGTGCGATGGGTCTGTAGTTTCCTGATAGGGAGGGCTCTCTGCCTTTATGCAGACGGAGGATTTTGGGCAGTTTCCAGGTGGAGGGGACCATGGCTGTGGTGAGAGAGAGAGAGGTTGAGTATGTGCGTCAAGGGTGAGACTATGGCCGAGGCAGAGATGTGGAGCAGTCTGGGGTGCAAGCCGTCAGGACTGTTGCAGAGAGGTGAGTGCAGCGTAGACTTCCTGGGGCCTGAAGGAAGGAAAGAGAAGCGGAGCAGGAGAGGGAGGATTTGTGGAGTTGGGTGGAGGAAGGGTGAGTCGGCAGGGCACAGAAATGAAGAATGAATTGAAAAGTTCAGCTACAGTAGCAGCATCTGAGACAGTTCTGCCATCAATGTTGAGGACTGGGCTGACTTGCTTGGAGAGAGGGTCGATAAGGGAGTTGATCACCTTCCAGAAAGACGCAGGGGAAGCTTGGTTCTTGATAAGTTGTGCTTTAAAGTAGGACGCTTTAGATTGCCGAATTGCTTTGGTGCATTTGTTTCTGAGAAGTTTGTAGGACTGGAGGTCGCAAGAGGCAAGGGAGGCTTTGTACAGCCTCCATGCCTCGTCCCTGGCTCGACACACAGCGATGAGGTAGGATGTGATCCAGGTGTGATGGTACTGTTAACTCTGGCTTTCCTGATGGGAGCGTGGTGGTCCCAGGTACTTAGGAAAATGTTGCAGAAGTGGGACAGGGTGAGGTCAACGTCTATGGCAGCAAAGACTGGAAGTCAGTCTGTATTTGTTAGGTCACGTTGTAGGGCTGATTTGTTGAGGAGGTGTAGGGGGGCAAGACCAGATAAATCTGGAGCCAGAGTGTGGTGAGTGGATTTTGTGAATGCAATAAGTAATGTAGTGGTGGCTAAGGGCATCAGAGAGGAGGCCCGAGGCAATGATCCTGTGGGGATGAGTGGTTCAAATCCAGTCCAGAAGGGAGTGGTTTTGAGACCGGAGGTTTAGGCCGGTGGGTTCCTGGATTAGCTGGGAGAGATTTAGGGCTTCAATCCTCAGGGCAGCGGATTTGGAGGAGGAGAGCCAGTCAAGATTGAAGTCGCCTAATAAAATGAGTTCGCCATTTGAAGTGCTAGAGGAAATTGCTGCGATGGCCTTGATGAGGGAGTCTGGTGAGGGCATTGAGGCGTGCAGAATCCCAATATAAATGGGGAGGATAGAGGAAAGGATAGGTGAGCAACTAAGGGTTCGTGGGAGGACAGGCAGGATTCCTTGAAAGTAATGGAGCAAGTAAAGGAATGCCTGACATACAGCACTACCCCCCCTTGCCAGAGTCCTGCCAGAACAAGATGTAGTTTAGGATGGCAAGAGAGGTGTTGGAGATTTGGGCGGAAAGCCATGATTCCATGACGCAGAGTGTGTCTGGTTGGTACTGGTTGGCCCAGATGGTGAGGGCATCTAGTTTGGGGAGTAGACACCTAGCGTTAATGTGAAATATATGGAGGCCCTTGGTGAGAGAGTCAGAGGACTGGCTGGATGGGGGTAAGTGTGCCAACAAGGTCTGTCTAGGCGCTAAAGGGCCAGGGTTAGGATGTATGTTGCCTGCCAGGAGTAGGAGTAGTAGAGGTATGGAGAGGAGGGGGGGGGAGATTGCTTGCAGCTACTTGATCTGCACCCGTGGGGGGTGGAGCATGGAGGTTTAAGCACCGGAGAAAGGCCTCAAGGTTTAGTAGGTGCGAGTGGAGCAGTGAGAAGTGTATGGTTGGGGAAGGTAGAGGGGAGTGGAAGAGGGGGAAGGATAGGTGAGAGGGGAAGGGAGGAAGGAGCTGAGGTTGTAATGTAGGGGTGTGCTAGAGAGGGTTAGGAGGGGGTGACTCTAGGGGAAGGATGGAGAAAGAGTGGATGGGAGTCGAAGGGATGCCAGGATGGGGAGTAGAGAGATGGGAAAGCAAGGGGCAGGAAAGTGGAATTTGTAGTAGCTGGCAAAGTAGTAGGGAATGCAGCATAGTGGCTGAGAGAGGCAAAGTAAATGAGTATTCATTGCTGTAGCGGCCTCTAGTGGCGAGATAGGCTAGCTTGCTAATGGGAAACACAGCTGGTTTTGGCCGTCACATGTCTGTAGCTATATAATACTGTGACAACCAGGGGTGGTGATGGTGGGGAGCCGACGCAAAGCGTCAGCGGGGTCCTCAGCCAAATGCTGAGAACACCACGATCCCAAATTGGAGTGGAGCTTGCTACCGTACCTGAGCTGCTGTGGGGGAGGGCATCCTTCTGCCCTCATGGACCCTCTGGGGAGCCGCCATAGTGTTCTCTGTGGAGGGGAAGGAGAAAACAGGGGAATTAATAGTAGGTACATTTTGGGAGGGGCTGCACAACAAAGTGTGTGAGAGGTCGTATTGCTAGCTGAGAGTAACTGCATAGTCTGGCCCAGGAAATTTAGTACTAGAGCAGCACAGCACACAAACTGGTTTTAAAGCAATTCAGATTTAAAATGAGTTACGTAAGGTGGAGTAAACTGTTTGGCCCGAAAAATGAATTTCAGTAACGAGGAGCACAGAGTTTACCCTACAGATTGTGCCAAGGGCACAAATAATTGTTGCTAGCCACAAATTATTTAGGCATAAAAAGGCTAAAATTACAGCAGCACATACAGTACTGCTTTGGCAAACAGTAATTAAAACATCAGTTACAGTCTAACTGACCGGCAAGGAATTCTGTTTAGCTTTACATGCAATAGCCAGTTTAAATAATTAATGCTGCAGAAAAAAGGAGCATAAAATTAAGGGTTTCAGCCTGTCTTAGCAGTCCAGAATTCTATCTTCATTCATGTGGCGAATTAAGGAAAAATTAGCTTGAGCTTAAAGGTGCTCGGTTTAGCTGGTTTAAAAATGGTGCCAAGTCCTCCCAGCCAAATGCTGAGAACACCACAATCCCCAACTGGAGCAGAGCTTGCTAGTGTACCTGAGCTGCTGTGAGGGACAGCATCCTTCTGCCCTCATAGACCCTCGGGGGAGCCGCCAGAGCGTTCTCTGTTAATTGTGTGAATGACCCCAGTCTAGACTACTCCGGGACAAGACCCCGAACAAACCAGGCAGTGCAACAGTGAATCCTAGGGCTCTCAGATTTGGACCGAACTGATGCCTGGGGGGCTTTCAACCCTGGAGCCAGAGAATATACTATTTTCTTGAACCCCATGCATTCTGGTCTAGACTGGATTACATTTACTAACATACTAAAATGCCAGCAGAATAGGCCTAACGGTCTCTCGAGTCTGCTCAATTTTCAGCACCCACACTGAGGGCCGATTTTGGTGTCTCACCCTTTCCCCTTGGGTAATACTGTCCCCAGTCCCAGATGTTCCACCTGTATTGTGCCTGGTCAGATTTACCCTCCCCCTGTACCTGTCCCATCCCCTCTTAAACCCATCCACAGTCTCCATCTCTACCAGCTCCCTGGGCAGTGCATTCCATGGCTCTACCACCCTTTCAGTGAAATAACATCTCCTATTCTCCCCTCTGAGCCTGCCCCTTCCAGCTTACACCTGTGACCTCTTAACATAGAAACACAGAATGTGATGGCAGATAAGGACTGCTTGGCCACCTAGTCTGCCCATTTTCCTACCTAACATAAGCTGCAGATCTTAGTTAACCAACAGCTTACTTCCTCCTACCCCCCCACTAGGACTGCCTTATGTCTGTCCCATGCATTCTTGAATTCCCCCACTGTTCTCGACTCCACGACCTCCTCAGAGAGGCTGTTCCATGCATCCACAACCCTCTCTGTGAAAATATACTTCCTCACATTACCTCTGAGCCGTCCCCCCTCTATCTTCAAATTGTGCCCCCTTGTTCTTGCACATCTCTTTTTCTGAAAGATGCTACCCTCTTGGACTTTGTTGATTCCCTTGAGGTACTTGAAAGTTTCTATCATGTCCCCTCTCTCCTTTCTTTCCTCAAGGGTATACATATTAAGCTCCCTTAGTCTTTCTTCAGTATGTCTTCTTGTGCAGACCCTGCACCATTTTGGTTGCCCTCCTCTGGACAGCCTCCACTCTGTCTATGTCTTTGTGGAGATGGGGTCTCCAGAACTGCACACAGTACTCCAGATGGGGTCTCACCAACTGTCTGTACAGAGGGATAACAATTTCCTGTTTTCTACTATTGATGCCTCTCCCTATGCATTCCAGTATCCCCCCAGCCTTCCTTACTGCCTTCTCACATTGCTTGCGCACCTTTAGGTCATCTGATATAATTACTCCCAGGTCCCTTTCCATTTTTACTGTTGTCAGTGTCTCACCCCCCATTGTGTACTCTTCCCCTGGGTTTTTGTTTCCCAGGTGCATTACCTTGCACTTCTTTGCACTGAATCTGAGCTGCATACATCTGACTATTCCTCCAACCTTGCCAAGTTCCTTCTCATCCTTTCTACTCCATCTTGTGTATCAACCCTGTTGCAGATCTTTGTGTCGTCTGCAAAGACACATACTTTTCCTTCCAGTTCCTCTGCAATGTCACTTATAAAGACATTAAAAAGGACTGGTCCTAGTACTGAACCCTGCGGTACCTTGCTAGTAACCCTCCTTTCTTCACTGTGGACTCCATTTACTACTACCTTTAAGGCCCTGTTGTCTAGTTAATTTTATCCAGGCTACCACCTTGGGACCCACTCCCAGGCTGACTAACTTGTGTATTAATCTTTTGTGTGGGATTGTATCAAATGCCTTGCTAAAATCTAGTTAGGCCATGTCCACAGCCCCTCCCTGGTCTACTACTTTGGTCACCCAGTCAAAGAAATCTATTAGATTCGTGTGACATGACCTTCCCATCGTGAATCCATGCTGCCTTGGGTCCTGTGCCCTACTGGCCTCTAGGTACTCAACAATTCTTTCCTTCAAGTGATTCCATCATTTTCCCTACTGAGGTCAAACTAACTGGTCTGTAGTTTCCTGCCTCTGTCCTGCTCCCACTTTTGTGAAGAGGAATCACATCCGCCCTCCTCCAGTCCTCAGGTACCACCCCATCATCCCATGATTTGTTAAAGAGAGTAGTCAGCGGTGTCACTAGTTCTACCCTTAGTTCCTTTAGAATTCTTGGGTGAATCCCATCAGGACCCATTGCTTTGTCCACCTTCAATTTTATTAGTTCTTGTTGCCCCACCCTCCTTCCTTTGGAGCACCCTGACTGGGCCTCCTTTATTGATCCCTTTCATGTACTTAAAGACCTCTACCATGTCCCCCCCGTCCCTCCTCCTCCTCCAGGGTGTACATTTCGAGCTCCTTGAGCCTCTCCCACATAGGTCCTCTCCCCCCAGGCCCCAGATCATTTTGGTTGCCCTCCTTTGGACCCTCTCTAGGAGTGTAATGTCCCTCTTTAAATGTGGTCTCCAAAACTGTACACAATACTCGAGGTGTGGTCTAACCAAGCAGTTGTACTGTGGAAGGATCACTTCTGCCTTTCTGGAGGTAATCCCCCTGGCGATGCATCCCAGCATCCTATTTGCCCTTGCCGCTGCCCTCCTACAGGTCTCAGAGTTGTTCATTTTGACATCTACCACTACCCCCAGGTCCCTCTCACCCTCCGTAACTTGAATCATGTCTCCTCCCAGGGTATACACCTGGCCTGGATTTCTGACTCCCAGGTGCAGAACCTTGCACTTCCCCACATTGAATTTTATAGTTTCCATTTTCCCCGGCCACCTTTCCAGAGCCTCCAGGTTCTCCTACAAGGCCACCCTCCCCTCCTCCCCATCCACCACTGCACCTAGCTTTGAGTCATCTGCAAAGAGACTCACCTCACTCCTGATCCCCCTCCTGATGTCTGAGATATAAGCGTTGAACAGGAGTGGCCCCAGCACTGACCCCTGGGGAACCCCACTAGTAACCCACCTCAGAGATGAGGCTAACCCTCCAACCACCACCTTCTGAGTATGCTCAGAGAGCCAATTTCCTATCCATCTTAGCAACAGTCTCCCTACCCCATTTCCTTCAGCTTAGCCAGCAGGCCACTGTGGGGTACCGAATCAAACGCCTTGCTAAAATCCAGAAAGAGGACGTCCACTGGCCTACCCTGGTCCAGGGCCCTCATCACCCAGTCATAGAACTCAACAAGATTTGTCTGGCACGATCTTCCCGTGACAAAGCCATGCTGCCTATTGTCCAAGCCCCCAGTTTGCTCCAGTAACCCGCCTAGCCTTTCCTTGACAATGCCCTCCATCACCTGGCCGACCACCGATGTCAGGCTAATGGGTCTGTAATTTCCCGCCTCCTCTCCTGATCCCCTCTTGTGGATTGGCACAACATGGGTCACCCTCCAGTCTTGGGGCACCCACCCAGTCCTCAGAGAGATATCGAAAAGCTCCACTTACTTACAAAGAAGTTTGTATGGGAAAACTATAGATGCAAAACATAGCCCAATATTCCTCTCTGATCATGCTATGGTCCAACTGGACATACGCCTGACAGGAGATGATAAAAAGGAAGGGTGTGTGGAAATTCCCTACTTACTTACTAGTAAAGAAGGAATTCAAAGACTTTTTAAAAGAAAAACGGAAAAGTTATGTCAAACATAATAAGGACTGGGTCAGCAGGCAGCTTCTGGGAAGTTGGGAAAGCCTTCATGAGAGGGGTTATTGGATTTACTTCAAAGTTGAAACGAGAAAATAAACAGAAATCAGAGGCATTAGAAAAAAGAATTCGACAGTTAGAAAGTAAAGTGTTGAGGGAGGGTGGCAAGGGGGTTATGAGAGAGCTATTAGCTGCCAGGGAGGCCCTGAACATGAGTTACACGGAGGAGGCAAGAGCAAAGCTTCCATTTCCATGGCAGAGAGTCTATGAATGGGGAAATAAATTGGGCCCATTGGTAGTCCGCTTAATGAAAGGGGGGAAATTAATAAAAGAATTATTAATATTAAAGACAGAAACTGCATTTTGATACAAGATGATAAAAGAATTTGAGAATGTTTCAGGCTCTTTTATGAAAAACTGTATCAAAGTGTCTTGGGACAGAACAGGTAACTGAAGAGTTTTTTTGAAACTTAAATATCCCTTCTCTCCCAGAAGCCCAGAGAAGTAATTTGGGGGTCGAAATAACAAGAGAGGAAGTGATGAAAGCTATTAGTACCATGAAGGCAGGAGGCCAGGATGGGTTTGGAGCAAAATATTATAAGACACTGAAAGAAGATCTAGCAGGCCCAATCAGGAAGGTTTTAGAAGAGGCGAGAGGGGACTTCCCAAAACATGCTGTGAGGCAAATATTTGTCATCCCGAAGCCAGAGAGGGACCAGACAGTGTACATCATACAGACCCCATCTCCCTTCTAAACCACGATTGTAAAATTATGGCCAAGGTCCTTGTGCTTAGGTTGGAAAGGGTTTTGCCACATATAAATCCACCCTGACCAGACGGGCTTCATACACGGGCAACCGTCATATCACAATGTGCTAAGGCTGATGAACATTGTCTGGTGGGGTTCTCTATGTCCTGGATGGGCATGTGTGCTCTCCATAGATGCAGAGAAGGCATTTGATAGAATAGAATAGCCATACTTACTATATACCTTGGACAGATTAGGACTGGGAGATGGTTTTGTACGACTTGTTGGTGCCTTCTATCGGAACCCCATGGCACAGGTCTTAGTGAATGGCCTTCCATCGAAAGAATTCCGCTTAAGTACAGGCACGTGACAGGGTTGTCCCCCGCTCCCATCTGCCACAGCAATAGAACCCTTAACTATTAAGATCTGAAACCAGCAAGAAATTAGCAAGCTACTGAACACGGGAGGGGGGCAGCAAATCATCACTCTTTACGTAGATGATATTCTGTTATTTCTCACTAAGCCAGAAACATCTATCCCAGCTCTACTAAAAATTATCACAGTTCACAACCTTTTCAGGATACAAGTTAAACTGGAACAAATCAGAAGTACTATACCTGGGTAAAAGGGGAGGGGTCTACCGTCAGATGGAATCACCCAACCCCCTAATTATTGCAACTCTCGAGGCTTGGAGGAATATTTGAAAAAGAAGGGGAGCTAAGGGAGTTAACACTTTATTAGCCCCAGTGGCAAACAACCCAGACTTTCTGCCCAGTATGCACGAACCCAGCTTCTCCATGTGGCAGAGTAGGGGAATCCAGTATTTGGTGGACCTAATGACAAAAGACACCATGCATTCCTTTGAAGAACTTAGTATGGCGCTAGGGCTCCCCAGGTCACATCTTTTCAGATACTTTCAAATCCGTAACTATTGTCAAAAACGCTGGAAAGATTGACCAGGGGTAACTCATCTCTAATAGAGAAAGAAATATTGAACGCAGAGAAAAATGAGAGAGGCCTAATAGGACGAGTTGTGAAATCAGATAGAATTTACTTCCACAGCAATACTATGAAGGTTCAAGCATGCTGGGAAAAGGATCTTGGTCTAAGTATATCTGATACTAATTGGGACACATTGCTAAAGTCACATATGGGCCTCTTGATATGTAATAGATATAAAGAAATGCAATACTAATTCCTCCATAGGTTATACCTTCCCCCAAGCATTGTACTTAAGTTTTTTCTGGCTGTACCCCCAAACTGTGGCTGATGTCGGGAACCACAGGGCAACTTTTTCCACTGTTTTTGGGAATGCCCCAGGCTTAGGGCATACTGGCAAGGAATTGCATGAGAGTTATCATGGGAGGCATACAGGTTTGAGCATCCCCACTATCTATGCTTTTTCGGGTAGAGGACTCGGATGTGGAGGAAATACAGGTTACTCACCTGTAACAGGAGTTCTAGGAATGGTATATGTTGTTCATCCACACTCATTGGCAGTATCCTTGCCGCTTTAAATCTTGCCGGAAGGTCTTCAAGCTTGCTCCTCCCACCCACCCGGTGGTATAACCTCGGCTCCGCCCATGACGCCAGATCTGGCCCGCTGGAAGCTCAGGTTGTGCGCTCGAAGCCGAGGTTTGAGAAATCGTAGGATGAACAACATATACCATTCCTAGAACTCCTGTTACAGGTGAGTAACCTGTATTTCTAGGGACATGGATATGTTGTTCATCCACACTCATTGGCAGACTCCTAGCAGTTCTCCGGGAGGAGGGAGGCAAGACGACACCCCATATACTTACTTGGGAAAGAGAGACTGAGAACCGAGGCCCCAAAACCAGCATCCCGCGTGACTCAAGGTCGATGTGGTAGTGGGTAATGAAGGTGTTTGCTGACTTCCAGGTAGCAGCCCTGCAGATTTCCTGGATAGGGAGGCCCTGGAAGCAGCCACCGTGCAGCAGTATGGTGGTAGAATGAGCTCTTATCCTCTGGGAGGCTCCATGTCGCCAACTATAGCAGAGATCTATGCAGGAGGTTACCCACCTGCTTATCGTCCGCTTGGCTGCAGGTCTGCCAGATGCGGCTTCAGCGTAGGTGACAAACAGCTGGCGAACCTCTCCCCGAATTTCAGCCGTGCGCTCCTTATAATAAGCGAGCGCCCTTCTAGGGTCCAGAGTATGGAGCCTATATTCGGCCTCCGAGGTGTGATTGGGGTAGAACACCGGCAGAGTCAACACCTGGTTAAGGTGAAACTCCGACACCACCTTCGGAAGGAATTTCGGGTGGGGGCGCAGGACAACCTTGTCCCTGTGGAAGACCAGGTAAGGAGACTCGATGGAAAGCGCCTGGAGCTCTCCCATCCTTCTGGCTGACGTGATAGCCACCAAGAAGGCGGTCTTCCACGACAGGTGAGAGAGAGCACACCTGTGCATAGGTTCAATGGCTTGCCCATGAGCTTTGCCAGTACCAGCAGTAGATCCCACGGAGGTGGGGGTTCGCGACTGGAGGAAATGTGATCAAGGCCTTTGAAAAGCGCCAGACCACCTTCTCCTGCGCCACTCGACTGCTTCCCGCCCGCGCCCGTAAGCAGAGATGGCTGCCAGGTGCACCCTTAGGTCGCCGACTCCAAGCCCTTGACTAGAAAGGGACCATAAATAGTCCAAGATGCTTGCCAAGGAACAGGAGGAAGGGTCCAAGCCCTTGTTCCTGACACCAAATGGAAAACCTTTTCCATTTGAAGGCATAGCATTTTCTGGTCGACTCCTTACGGGACGCCTCAACTACATTGAGGACCTCGTCGGAAAGACCCAAAGCCTGGAACTCTAGCCGCTCAGGAACCAGGCCGTCAGGTGCAGGGATTGAAGGTCCGGATGGAACACCTTCCCCTGATTGACTGAGAGCAGGTCCGGGCGAGCTGGAAGCTGCCGCGGAGTCCTGGAGCTGAGACTGAGGAGATCTGGGTACCAGAACTGGCGAGGCCAGTCTGGGGCTATCAGAATCACCTGCGCCTGTCCCTCCTCGCCTTGAGAAGCACCTTGTGGATCAAGGAAATGGGGAAAGGCGAAGAGGCCCGGGGTCCATTGCCCCGAGAAGGCATCCCCTGCAGCGAGCCCTGCTGAGGGGGCGGCATGGAACAGACTCAGCTTCGCTGCTCTCCATGGAGGCAAACAGGTCCACCTGAGGTGTGCCCCAAAGGAGAACAGATGCTGTACTACCTCCGGCAGGAGAGACCACTGTGGGATGCAGCCCCTATCCGGCTCAGGGCATCGGCCAGGGTGTTGGAGGCTCCTGCCACGTGAATGGCTGGGAGATCCGCTCCAGGCTCGCGACAGTGACCAAATGCGGAGCTTCCTTGCATAGAAGCATGGAGCGGGCCCCGCCCCTGGCGGTTTAGATAGTACATGGTCGTGGTATTGTCCGCCTGACTCGGACCACTTGACCTCGGAGGAACGGAGCAAAGGCGGTGAGAGCTAGGCGGACCGCTCGAGCTCCAGCAGGTTGATGTGGCATCGGGACTCCCCGGGACCAGAGGCCATGAGCCCGGTGTTCCCCAGATGGGCACCCCAACCCATCAGAGAGGCATCGGTCGACAGAGAGACCGCCGGCTCGGGCGGACGAACGGGATGCCCTCCTGCAAATGATCTGGAACGGTCCACCACTGGAGAGCATTCCACATCCCCTGTGTCACCGACACAAGCTGGTCCAAGGGATCGCAGGTGTGACCACTGGCTGGCCAGTCCCCACTGAAGGGGACGCATGTTCCAGCGGGCCCAACGGACCACGCTGGTACAGGCCGCCCATGAGACCCAGGAGGCGCAGGGAAGTCCCGGCAGGGCGAATTGCCCAACCAGAAATGATCGGGCAAAGGAGGAAAGAACTCGGCCCTGTCCGCTGGAGCCGCGCCTGGCTCGAAGAGTCGAGCTGCGCCCGATGAATAAAATCACCTGCTTCGCCTCGAGTTCCGACTTGGCCTCGCTGATAAGGAGGCCCAGTTGAGAGCAGACCTGGAGGGCCAGATCTCTGGACCACTCCGCCTCCTTCCTGGAGGGAGCTGCTATCAGCCAGTCGTCCAGGTAAGGGTACACCCGACCCTCGGCGCCGCAGGGAATGCTGTCACCACTGCCATGCATTTGGTGAAGACCCTGGGAGCTAGAGACAAGTCAAGGGCATGGCTTGAATCAAGAGAGATCCTTCCGCTCGGAAGCTGAAGGAATCTCTGTGAGACGGACGGATAGGGACGTGAAAAACGCTGTCCCTGCAAGTCCAGAGAGCAGAACCACACGCCGCGCTCCAAGGATGGTATTATCTGAGCCAGAGTGACCATCCTGAAGGTTCGAGACCTAGGAACTTGTTTAGGGTCGTGTAGGTCGAGAATGGGGCGCCCAGCCCCCGTCCGTTTCGGAACCAGGAAGTACCTGGACACAAACCCTGGGTCTGAAGGAGGGTCCACCACCTCTCTTACCACCTCCTTCTGGAGGAGGAGAGCGATGTCGGCTCGACGAGCCGCCAGTGAGGCTGGGGATCCCGGCCCCGAGGGGCGACGGCTCTGGAAGGGTGGTGCCTGCTCGACCCAGAGGCAGGCCTCTTCCCACCACCTCAAGACCCACCTGTCCGTGGTAACAGCGGACCAGGCGGAACGGAAGTGCCGGAGCCGCCCCCAGGGGACCCAGGGGGCAGACGGGATGGGGGCGACACCCCTCAGCCCGCTACTGGGCAGGCTTGGAGGAGGGACCGGCCGAGGGACCTCCTGGGCCCTTCCTCCCTGCCTCCTGTTAGAGGAAGCCGCCGGCTTGGGTTTGGGATGCCAAGGTCGAGCCTGCTGGCCCTGACGTTGCTGGGCCGGGCGCCAGGGCACAGAAGGACGAAAGGGCTTAGGCTGTGGTTTGCGCCTTTGTCCTTCTGAGCGGAAGAGACCGAGTCCAAGGTGGCATTGGACTTCTCGATCCTCTGCAGGTGACCTTCCACCCAGGGGTCAAGAGGTCAGTCCCCAAAAGGAACATCCGCCAACTTGTGCTGGGTATCCGGTAGCAGGTGGATATCCTCAGCCAAGCCCGACGACGATAGCCACTGCGGCCGCCACCGATCTGGCACATGAGTCCCCTACATCCAAAGCAGTCTGGAGCTGCTGTTTGGCCACTGCTCTGCCCTGGTCCCGCACCTGCTTAACCGTAGTCTGCAGATCGGCGGGAAGATGAGGGATGACCCATCCAGGAGCCCAACAGGGCATGAGAAAATGTGCCAGGAGGACGGTCGAACTGGCCTGACGAAGGCCGAGAGAGGACGTAGCGACTTTCGCCGACATAGTCCAATTCCTTGGACTCCTTGTCAGGAGGTTTGTCCACATCCCTGGCGCTCGCCGGGCGCTACCGGAAAACGCTGTCGGTAACCAACCCTCAGCAGAGGGGTGTTCCAAAACCGGACAAGGAACCGGTAGGGACCGTGATACTTCCTGGCCATCCTGGCCGGAAGGCGAGGGCAGGAAGCAGGGCGCCGCCAAAGTTCCAGTGCTGGACCCACTATGGCCTCGCCACCGGAAAGGCCTCCGCCGAGAATCCCCGGTCCAGAATCTCCTGAGGGGATACCTGGCCCGCTTTGAAACGGTTCGAGCTCCATCCCGCAGACTCCGAGATGAGCCAAGCAGTCCTAGGAAGGACGACGGGCTATCGCCCATTGGCTGACTCCTGAAGACTCCAAGTCCAGTCGCTTGGAAGAAGGAGAATCATCTTCGACTCGAAGAGTCCTCGAAGAGCTGCTCTGGCCTGAGCCACCCTTCACCTGCCGAGGTCGGTCGGGAGTGAGGGTAACTGACAGCCGATGGGGTAAACCCTTAGCCGACCGAGAATCCTTGGTCGGAGCCCCAATTGGTGGCTGTGGAGGCGGAGGTTCCACCGCAATCGGTGGAGCAGCTGGTTTTGGCCGAACAACCGCCTGGTATAGGCTCCTCGGCAAGTCGAGGGGTTGTGTCGGGCTGCCCGTGACAGCGCTACTTAATGGCCGGAAGGCGCCGGAGTCGGCTTATTCCCGCCAGGAGGAGCTGTTGCAACATAAGGTCCTCGTACCGTCGACGTAATTTACGCCGAAGCCTCCCCTCATCCGAGGAGGAGGACGAGGACGAGCGGCGACGCCGCTTACCGCGGTGCCGAGACCGAGACCGCCTATGACGGTGGGAACGGCTGGACCGCGAAGAGGTCCGAGACCGAGACCGAGAGTCCCGGAATTTCCAGGGTCGGTGCAGGGAGGTGTCGGCCGGAACCGACACCCTTCGGCTCGGAAGGTCCATCCGAGGGCTCCGGAACCGGAGGCACAGGCGAGCCCACGGGATCCTCAACTCCTCCCGGGGGAACCGGGAGAGGGGAATCGGCTGCTAAAGGCGACAGCCTGGTCAATGGGTCGAGAAAATCTCGACTTCATCAGTGGAGTCTCGGTCAACTGACCTGACGGGACACTGTGAGGCCAGTGGCCGGGCCGAAGCGGTCGATCGAAGCCGACGGTCGACGGCCCGGGAGAGGGACCTTTCCCGGCTCCCAAGAGCGCCGACGGAGGGACTTACCCTTGTCCTTCTTTTGACCGAGAAAGGTCCAGTAGACGAGGCCCTTCTCCTTTAGTGGAGAGGGACAGACAAAGCTCCTTAAAGGAAGCCGTAGGAAGAACCCAGAGAGAGCGGATAAATGCCGCGGCCGAGGAAGATACTGCCCGCGCCCGGCCTCTCTCGAGGGCCACCATCCGCCGAGCTGATCCGCCGAAAGCTGCCACAAGGACACCGCCAACCGGGCCTCCTTTGACTTCACCGGAGGGAAACGCTCGACGGCCTAGTTGCAATCGGCAGCACGGTCTTCGAGGACGAGGCCGAGAAAGATGAGCACAGGTCGCAGCTCTGGGGTCGTGCTCAAGGCCTAGCAGTAGACACACGTGGAGTGTGGATCCGTCCGAGACATCTTCATCCGCATGGGCATCTCCAAACCGGGAGTCGATTTATCCATCGCAGCCGCGAGGGATCAAGACTGAAGTCTTTTGCAAAATATTATTTTAAATCCGCAAACGGAGAAATAGGAACCAGTCACAAACGCAGAGCGTTAAGGAGGGAACCTGAGCTTCCAAGCGGTAAGGAAGATCTGGCGTCATGGGGCGGAGCCGAGAGTTATACCACCCGGGTGGGTGGGAGGAGCAAGCTTGAAGACCTTCCGGCAAGATTTAAAGCGGCAAGGATACTGCCAATGAGTGTGGATGAACAACATATCCATGTCCCTAGAATGGACTTTATATCCCAGATGGATCAGAGTATTCTTAGTGGTAGCATGTCAGGGTAGTCAAAACTTATGGATAACCAGCTTAACTCCTACCCATGAGCAGTTGAAACGACTTGCAATTCAAGTCTTAGCGGTTGACAGACTAAGTTATATTTTGAAAGATAAGGAAGAAAAGTTCTTAGACACCTAGAACTGCTTCCTGAATACCCTGACAATCAGCGAGGCTCTATTACTGAGAAAGGGGAGCAATGGGGTAAAGGAGAGGAGTGGGGTTAGGACAGGACAGAGGCATGAATTCTGCAAAATGAGAGGTCAGCTCTACACACTAAGATGGACTCTGAAAATACAATGGGAGAGGTTGGAAAGGAAGCTCACGGGGAGGCAGTGAAGGGAAATGGGAGAAGAAACTGGATAACTCGAGATAAGGTTAGCATTAAAGTTGGAGTGAACCACATACGTTACATCACAATTAACATTTTTATTATTATTGCGACTGTCATGTTCTTTATGAGCTCTACTTTTAAGTATTTTTTACTAACCGGGTTCTAAGGGTTAATTTAACATTTTAATGTTTTAAAGTGAAGGCTCACAAATACTCCTCGATCAAACATTGGATCCGATTCCATCCTTGGCATGAAGACTATGGAAAAGACTTAAATATAGTTGCATATGGCTACATACTCTTCTAACCTGAAGGAGATCTAGAAGAGACCTGCTATAAAGACTGTAGTTTATAAAGCTATGTTTTTTTAACAAAGCTCAATGATAATAACCTGGAAATAGCCTTAGCTTCTTGCTTTTTAGATTGCATCCTATAGGTATCAAATGGATATGTTTTTTGTTGTGATTGTGACTAATTGTAGTATCTATGGAACAAATAAAATAAAGACAAAAAAAAAAACAGGAACTGTCCAAGAGGACATAGTGGCAGTGGGTGATCAGAATCTGCCAGACATCGACTGGGATGCTCCATTGGCAGGAGCAACTGAAGTCAAGCCTTGCTTGATATATTCCAGAACTATCTAGTGGTAGAGCTAGTTTAGGAACCCACCAGGCAGGAGGCCATTCTCAATGTGGTATTCACCAACTCAGAGCTGGTAGGAGCTGTGAGAGCAGGGGAGTCACTAGGGAACAGCAACCACAGCTCCATCTGGTTCGAACTGGCTCTTGGGACTGGAAAACCCAAATAGAGATCTGAGGTCCTTGACTTCAGAAGAGCGGACTCCGGAACAGTTTGAGAGAACTGATCCGCGACAAGTTGGGTTAGACAGCATAGGTGGTGTGAGAGAGAGAGAGAGAGAGAGAGAGAGATGGGAAGCAATAAAGGGAGCCATTCTCAAGGAATCAAAGTTGCTAACCAAAAGGAGCAAGTGCAAGAGATCATCACTGTTCTTGGTAAAGGTCAGGGAAGCAGTGAGGGCCAAGAAACAAAGCCTTCTCCAGGTACAAAGAAAAGCAGGAGGAGGAAGAACGGGGAGAATAAACTGAAAAATAAGGGAGGCAAAAGCAGACAAAGAGTTACGTATTGCAGAGGGGGTCAAGAGTGGAGAAAAACAATTCTTCCAGTATATTAGGGAGAAAAGTGGGGGAACTGTTACACTATCTGAGGGGAGATAGGGTGATGGAGGAGAATGTGCAAAAGGCAGCCATCCTTAATGATTACTTTTGCTCTGTCTTCACTAGGGAGTACAGCAGGCCCCTTGCCAGACAGCAGCATCAAAGTGGCCACAAATGGGGTCCTGGAGATGAGGCAGCCAGTATTTAAAAGCAGAAGGATCCAAAAAGGGCTAGCAGTCATAGATAAGGTCCTAGGACCAGATGGGATGCATCTGAGGGTGCTCAGGGAACTGGCTGAACACCTGGTAGGACTGTTAAATAGCTCATTACAGACTGGGTTGTTCCGAAGGACTGGAGGGCAGTAGATGCAGTTCCACTCCACCGGGGGGGGCAGGAGCGAACAAGGAACAACCAGTGAACTACAAACCTGTCAGCCTTACCTCTGTTGTAGTGAAACTGATTGAGTCATTGGTCAAACAGGACCTCATGGATTACCTGGAGAGTGACTGCCTCCAGGATGGTAAACAGCACAGGTTCATGGCAGGGAGGTCTTTTTATATTAACCTGATAGTTTTCTTTGACTGTGTGACAAAGGCACTGGATATGCACCGCACTGTGGATTTACTCTACTTCGACTTCAACAAGCCTTTCAACTCTGTGCTGCACAGACCAGTACTAAAGATGGAGGATCTAGGTGCAGCTGGGGACATAGTAAGATGGGTGGGTAACTGGCTAAAGGGGAGGCAGCAAAGGTTTGTGTTCAATAAGGTCAAATCTGAGGAGAGGGAGGTCACGAGCAGGATACCACAGGGAACCGTCCTCATAATATGTTCACAAGTGACACTGGAGAAAGAATGTGGGGAAGATTATGACTTTGCAGATGACACACAGCTCTGCAGGAGGGTGGACAGTGACGAGGGAATCCATTTTGATTCCCATCTGTAATGCTATTGTTCTCTAGGAAATCCAGTATTTATCCCCTTATAATCGACTCCCAACTACTTACTCACTTGTGAAGTTAGGCTCAGTGACCTGTAATGACCTTACACTCGTGCATGGGGACAATGTCCACTACCCTAATGTCCACCAGCACTTTGAATTTTTTTTTTTTTTTTTTTTTTTTACAAGCGACTCTAAGTTACATCTGCCAACGGGGCAGCCAGGGCCTGTCTTGTCTCCTTCAGTACCCCAGGTGTAGCCCATATGGCCCCGAGGACTAGTCTACATTCAGGTTCTGAAGATCCCTTATAATATATTCATACTCTGTCCCGGCGTCAAAGCTACGTCTCTTGCATTTGGAAAATTGCCAGTCACTCCTGTATACAAGAAAGAGGACACAAAAGACATCTCAAATTATCAGCCCATTGCAATCCTCCGTCTTGGGTAAAATCCTGAAAAAAACTGGTGGCCTCCCAAACCACTAAATATGTCTCCAATTACAAGTCGCTATCGCCTAACCAGCACAGTTTCTGCAAAGGGCATAGTACTACCACTGTTCTACTCAGTGCCATGGATTCGGGACTTCTGACAGGAGCTGTATTCACTGACCTCACCAAAGACTTTGATATGGTTGACCACCCTCTTCTGCTCTCCAATCTCTTGGCTTTTCACCTCAATCTATCTCCTGGTTTAATAGTTACCTCACTGACAGAGCTCAAGTCATGAAATTTAACTCGGCCATATCAGATCAAGTGTCCATAAACATAGGTGTTCCACGGGGGTTCCATCCTGGGTCCTCTTCTTTTTTCTACTTTTATCAACAACATTACTCAGGGACATCACTAACTGCTCTTCTCTCAATTATGCGGACGACCTTGTCCTGTACCATAGCTCAAAGTGTATGTCAGAAATAAACCCTCATCTCCCTGCTGCCTTTCATGATATTCAGACTTGGCCCTCTAGACACAAGCTCCTACTCAATGTGAGAAAACGCAGGCCATGGTCTTTGGTACTGCGGCTAAGCTTAAAACGGCTCAAAGTCAGTTCGGTATTTCCTATCTCAATGGCTCTCTACTGAGGAAGGTAAGCCCGTTCAAATACCTTGGGGTCCTGCTCGATGGCTCCCTTGACTTTGATCAACATGTCCTGGCCACATGTAAGTCTGTAAACTCCAAAATCGGGCTGGCTTATAAGACTAGTCACATTCTGACACCTTCAGCTAGACTAGCTATTGCCAGAGGTATTCTGCTTCTCTCTATGACCTGTGGAGTAGTAACTTATATTAATGCCTCAAAGGCATCCCTACACAGATGGGACACTACATACACCACCATCAGGGCTAGAAATAATTTTTTTTTTAGATGGCTGTCCATGGGACAGGTGCAGTATTCATTTTGACTGTCCCACAGAATCTGTACCCGTACTGTTGATTTTTGTTGACTAATTTTATATTCGTTTCCCAATATGGGCTGATAATTAAGTGTGCCTCTGGCTAAGAGCTTAATAACTGATGGTGCCCCTTATAACATACCCTAAAAAGGGTTACTGAATATTACCCACTGGCTGGTACATGTTCCAAAAAAGACCAAACTCACTGCCCTAAGGGCTTTTAATTTACTTCACCACACTGCTCAGCAGTAGCCCTGACCCAGGGCCCTTAATTCCCTTCTTCTCTGCCCTGACAAGTCAGTCAGCTTCCTTTGCTCCTATGTACAGCTCAGACAATAAAAGTCTACCTCTACTTTGTAACCTTGACAAGGCTTTTAACCAGCCTCCCCATATCCTGTCTTTCGAGCCCTTCCTGCCCTGATGCGGTTTTAAATGGTTGTCTCAGCCCTCTAGTTCCTCACCTAATCTCTAAATACACAGTCTCCCCCTCTTTCTGCCTGGATTGCCTACCCTAAAAAGGGCATTCAAATACCATTTTCTAGCACTTAAAATGTCTCTTTATTAGACTTACCCAGGTCCCTTGTAGTTGGTAGATAGCCCTGAATAGTGTTTTTAATTTGCATCCCCAAAACTCTGCTGCCTGTGAACAGGAGCTAGTCTTGGGCTGCTACTGCAACCACAGCACACAAAGAAATGAGGTGTGCAGTGCATAAAGTAAAAGGAAGACTGGCAACTGCACATGCAGTGACAACACTTGCACAGTCTAGTCTTACCATGGCACTGTTTCCATTACGGCAGCTTCACAAAACCTCCGACTGCACCGAAGAACCCATCGCAGGAGACTGGGTTGAATAAACATCTCTTAAAGACAGTTGGGTCGTACATAGCCTAACCGAACAGGTGGCAGCATCTCCTGGGTCCTAGTGCCTGCTAATGCTTTTCACTTGGTGCCTGTCCCAGGGACAGGCAGGGAAATAAAACCAGCTGTCCCTAGGGAGAACTGGCTGCCTGGGACAGGCAGACAGGTGGTTATTTCAACCCCTGACCACCATCTGTTACTACGCTCCGGCATCCCAGCGACTCAAACGTAGATGCCAGCTGTATGCTGATCTAAACTGGCCTTCCCCCTCACACTGTCAGCTTCGCTCCTTTGGTTCGGTTGTGGTGATCATCATTAGAACCAATGTCCCTGTATCTCTCGCCTCCCTTTTTCTTCCTCAGTCATCCTGTTATGGCCTATGATTCATCAATAAATCCCTACCCCACATTCCAAGATGTAAAACCTCCAAGGGAACCTGTGCTTTTTTCTGTGCTACTCCTAAATTTTGGAACTCCCTTCCTCTAGTGGTTCGGTCTCGCCAAGCCATTCCCTCTAAAAAAATGCATCTATCTCACCTATGTAAACCTACCCCTTGCATATATGTTTTAATCCCACCCTGGTTTTCTCCCATCTAACTGCCTGATTAGGAGCTCCTTTCTCCCCCTCCTAGTGGTCTTGCAATACTCTGCTCCTTTTCTGCACATAACCTTGCCTTGCGTCTGCTCCTCTCTAGGTTTTCTCTCACTTTCTAACTCTAATGCTCCTGATGTGATCTGACCTCATACTTCTGATAACCACTACTTGGTATTGTCAAATAATAATGTTGATATTACTGACTGATATTAGCTCTTATGTCTTTTGTTTTGCTGCTGGCACTTACCCTGGCCCTGTACTGTTTTTCTTATATAACAGGTGATTTATTGTTATGTACCTTATCCACAAGTCGAACCATGTTTTGCTGCTAAACTGTATCCTAGATGTTGTAATTTCAATTGTCTCACTGTTAAAACTACATCTTCTGTTGTAATCCATTAATTGTAACTTACTGTTAACGTCAAAACTGTACTTGTGACGTTATCTTACTCTGTGCTTTGTGACTGTACTGTTTTTTGCCTGTAACCTCCTGGGTCATGTCTGAAAATAGTCATTGCTATGGCTCGCACACCCACCTGGTAAACAAAAACTAAATGTTCTCAGTTATGTGTCCTATCTCTAATCTGTGGCTACTGTCACCTGTGGATCTAGTCTTGCTGTCAAGAACTGGGCCCGAAACCTCAAGAGTGAACACAGAACCCAAGTACTCATTTAATGCACCTCCCTTCCCTTCATTTTTCTCGAATCTCTGACACTCAGTCGACAATTTAGTTGTTGACTGACATTACAGTGACTCCTTTATGTTGACTATTTGCAGATCGTATAAAGGAAGTCACTTCAGACTTATCTGCAGGGAGGGCTCTGCCCCACAGCCCCCCGCTACTAAATGAATCAACTCCAAGTCGGAGTTGTTTCGGGGAGGGGGTGCAATACACCCAGAAAGAAGTGCCGGGGTCCCATCCCGACACTACAGCGACCTGGTGCTGTTGTCGCTGTCGGTCACGGTAAAGTTGTCGCTGTAGGGATGGCATAACATTTTTCTCAACGCTCGTTCCATTTTTCCTTATTCTTTCAATGCTAACCTTCACTGGACGTTTCTGCTGTATGCATCATTATTTTTGACTTCTTCCACTATACTTAGTTCTTTGTTTGCTTTTACCCTCCTCAGGAGGTCCCTGCTTTTCTCTAGTTTATCTTTATATATATAGCCCTGCTGGTTTTACTCTACTAACCCTTAAAGGTTTTCATTATGTCCTGAACAGTCTCCCTTGCCTGTCTGGCCACTGTAGCTTCTTTTATTTCTTGGTCTTATTAATAAAGTTTATGCAATGTTGGGCACCTCCCATTATTGTCACCAACCTATTCTGTGCCCCTTCTATTGTGTGTCCGTCTGTCAGCTGATCCTAAATCTCTCTCCCCCCCCTTGGTCAAAGTCAGCCTTCCTGAAGTACAGAAACAGTGCTGGATTTCAGTTCATGAGATTCTAGTACGATGTTGAATGAAATAGAGAGATATCCCCGATATTATCTTGGCTGGACATGACCAGGTTCAAAACTGCCCACCCACCCCCATCCCAGATACTTTCCTGGGATCAGTTTACCAGCCAAGTAAGCTGATCTGGGATGAAAGGTTTGATCTGTGTGTTCCAGCGGGATGTGTAGACACGAACAGAAGCTCAATGGTGTGAAATTCAAGAGTATTATTAAGTGGAACTTTCCTTTCCAGTGAGTGGTGAACCTGTGGAACAGCCTACATGTGGCTACAGTGGACAAGAAGAAAATACAGACCCTCAGGTTAAGCCTGGAAAAATTTCTGTTTACCAAGGGAATCAGAGGCTACTCTGGGTAGCAGTCGGAGTGCAAATCCCTATAAATTGTTACACATTTGCACTGCATACAGGCAGACTTGAGGAATCTACCATGTTACTACTGTTTAAACTGATTCAAGGTAAATTCACCATCAAAAGTTCTGGGATCAAGTTATTTCAATCCTTTGTTTTATCTACTGACTTGTGACCTGCCCCCATCTGACTAGCCAACTCAGACCCATGCTCCGCCTTCCCTAAATATTTAAAATCAGCCTTATGTGCCCTCCCCTCCCCATGGCATGGCTCACATGGTGGGATCCTCTGGGGAGCGCAGCTTCCCTGACAGGCTCAGGATCCAGTGTGGAGGTGGGGTTTGCAGGGAACTGGATGTCATCCTGCCAGATTTTTCCACCATATTTTCTCCCAATGTGAGAGTTGCAGGCATGGATGACACACATGGGTTTGTTTTCTGTGTCTAACAGCGACCACGCTCCACCAAGTGTTGCCACTGCGTCACTACCCGGCTTCTGCCAGGCAGCTGAACAGCAAAGGATGCAATCCCCCTCCCTGAAGGACGTAAGCTGTCCATGAACTGCTCGACTTTCTTTCCCCCAAGCAGCCCACAGCAACCAGAATGTGGGTCAGAGGAGTAGCAAGCAGAAGCACTAGCGCTACACAACCTGGACGGCTTCTGGGACTGGATTTGGTCAGACAAGGTTCTAAACACAAGACTGCAAAACAACAGCCACGCTGTCTACTGGTTAGCACATACAACTGTGAACGAGATGATTTGGGTTCAAATCAAGAGGGACTCCCCTAATTTTCCATTAACCTAAAATTTCACCAGAGTGGTGGTACAGTAACATAGTAATACATGGTCATACGTGACTCTTGGTCCTACATTTCCACCCCTTGCTTTATTAACAGGTATGAATATGTATGTCGTGCAAATGCACAAATTTAAAGGTGATCCCTAGCTGCTCTACCAGCCAGGTTCTAGTGATTCTCTTTATAAGCAGAAATTTGTTGAAGGGAAGTCCCCTCAACCTATCTGCAATATACCTGTATAGTTTGTAGGCAAGAACAATGATTCCCACTCCTGCATCTCCCTAATTTCATCATAATTTAAATATAAATAAGGTTATTTCACTCTTGTTTTGCCCTGGTGTGAAAACATGATTGTTTCCATTTCAAAAGTTAAGACTCCACTCATGCAAGGCATCATGGAAGTTGATGTGAACAAGCGCAAGCCAGCAGAAATGATCTACACTGTTACATGTCTTGTGAAGTCCCTGTATCTCCTCGTGGTTCCAGCTCTGGTGCCAGCCCTCCTACAAGGCGTTTGCTCCCGCTTGGTCCTGGTGCCTCCAGCGTAGATCCCATCAGTGTTTAATGCAAAGAAGTGCAAGATCATGCACATAGGGAAGAGAAACCCTGAAGCCACCTATAGGCTGGGAGGGGAGTTGCTGGGAGTCACAAGAGGAAGAAAGAGACTTGGGCATCATCATCACGATGATCTGAAATCATCCAAGCAGACCTCTAAAGCAGTAGGTAAGGCTAGGGGATGTTAGGGTGTATTGTGGGGTATCAAGTCGTAAGAGGAGGTAATAATCTCTCTTTACAAGACACTGGTTAGGCCCCATCTGGAGTACTGCATGCAGTACTGGAGGCCACACCTTCACAAGGGCATTAACCAAACTGAGGCAGTCCAGAGAAGGGCAAGCAAAATGGTGCAGGGACTGCATCAGAAGACATATGAGGACAGATTAATGGAGCTCAATATGTATACCCAGAGCAAAGGAGGGAGAGAGGTGATATGATCGAGACATTCAAACACCTTAAGGGCATTAACAAGGTGAAAGAGTCTAACATGTTTAAATATAAGAAAAATAGCAGGACAAGAGGACACAGCATGAGATTAGAGGGAAGCCGATTAAGGGGGAATGTGAGGAAATTATTTTTCACAGAAAGGGTGCTGAATGCATGGAATGGCCTACCTCAGGAAGTGGTGGCTATGAATACAGTGCAGGGCTTCAAACAGGCATCGGATAGGCATAAGGGAGCAATACAGATGAGTATGAATAGATAGGCCACTAACAGAGCAAAGGCCGATGGCACATTTATAAGGTAGAAAAAAATGGGCAGACTGGATGGGCCTTGAGGTCCTTATCTGCCATCAACTTCTATGTTTCTATGTTTCTCTAAAAGCATTTTTTCTTTTCCTAACTCAAACACACTTTAAACTACGGAAAACAGCAGGGCACTTACTACGTTGTGAAGTTTCATGGCCA
This sequence comes from Neoceratodus forsteri, assembly GCA_016271365.2. Classification (NCBI taxonomy): domain Eukaryota; kingdom Metazoa; phylum Chordata; order Ceratodontiformes; family Ceratodontidae; genus Neoceratodus; species Neoceratodus forsteri. The sequence continues at coordinate 1,236,537,321 of CM057455.1, forward strand.
GCATAAGACAAGAACATGGGGACTGCAGAGGACAGCAGCAGCACTGACTAATACATTATAATTGCTGCAGGCTTTAGCACAAAATTCCAGGATGCCTTACATGAGTCAGGTCATGATCTCTGCAATGGAGTTAAGCAGATTTTCACACCAGATTTAAGTGCCTTCATTTTCATTTAAATCCTGATGAAATTAGGAGAGTGCAATAGAGGCAGTCATTGTGTATGCCTACAAACTACACAAAGAAACAGAATAAAAGGTTAAGGGGGACCTTCCCTTTAAGGCTTACCTTGAAGGCCTCTGCTCTCTTTACGCCCATTGTCTCTGTGGGTAGGCTATTCTATAGGTCAGCCGCCCTCTGGGAGAAGAAGAGCTTCCAAAGTTTATCCCTGAACATACTACCTCTGAGCTTCGGGGCACATCCTCATGTCCAGCTGGAGAACACCAGATTAAACATATCTGTATATTCATGATGTTATAATATTATATCCACACTAAACAGGGTGAAGTGCAAGAAACGACAGAGTGTTATAATTCTCACAGCAGTGGTTAGAAAAATAATTAATTTGAAGCACACTGTGCTTCTAGAGGGCAGGATGCCCCCAAACACACACCTCTGAACATAGGCTAAAATGTTCACATGATGGCCCAACTAGAAACAGATGGCATCAAGAATGTGGCGGACAGTCAGGTTACTAGAACGTCAGCTAGATTTTGATGACCTTATAAAACTACAGAGTGTGGGATACTGTTGTGTGAACACAGTGCCATATCTTCCTGCATATAGTCATGGCACTATCAGAATAAGGCACTCAGATGCTTCTCATATGAAAGGTGATGTATGAAACACACATTCTAGTCTATTTTAGAATATGGGTAGGAATCTTTCACATACCGATTGGTGTAGGGGGTTCAGAACCCAGGTCCTTACAGGGTAACAACCTCCCCAGGAACCCTTCTGGCAACAAGGACACAGTGTAGTCCCATAGCCATGCCTCCCAGAAACATACATACATACAAAATTGCCAGCAGATAAAGGCCTTATGGTCTATTAAGTCTGCTCAATTGTGCAGCTAGCATCCCTTATACTGCAGCTGCCCCTCCCCTCCCCCCCTCTAGTGATCTTCCCCTTTACCCTGTCCCATCCTCTTTTGAAGCAGCCCACTGTTCTACAGCATGCCACTTCCTCTGGCAATACGTTCCACCCAGACACCACCCTCTCCATAAAAAGGGTCTCCTCATTTCCCTCCTGAACCTTCCCCCTTCCAATCTCAGATCGTGCCCGCGAGTGTCCCTCTCCCTCCTTAATTTGAAAAGCACCTCTGTGCCAGTCTTATTTATTCCCTTCATGTACTTAAAGGTTTCAATCGTATCCCCACTATCCCTCCTTTCCTCCTGAAGGACATGTTCAACTCCCTCAGCCTGCTCTCGTAGGGTAAGTCCCCTAGCCCCTGGATCATTTTTGTTGCCCAGCACTTTACCCCCACCAGTAACCTAATGTCCTTCTACAGGTACAGTCGCCAGAACTGCATGCAGTACTCCAGGTGTGGTCTAACCAGTGACCTGTATAGCAGCAGATCATCTCCCCCATCCTGGAGAATATGCCTCTGGCAATACAACCCAGCATCCTGTTGGCCTTTGTAGCTACCTTTCTACGCTGTGCTGAGTTGTTCATTGCTCCCATTATGATCACCCCCAGATCCTTCTCCTCTTCCATCTTGGCTAGTTGAACTTAGTTGGTAGCTCCTCCTTGGGCTGTTTGTGCCAAAATGTAGCACACTGCATTTCTTGGCATTGAACCCCAGCTGCCAAGTGTCTGACCAGGCCTCCAATTTTGCCACATCATATTGCAACCCCTGCCACCCTTCTAAGTCATCCACTACTGCTCCCATCTTGGTGTTGTCTGCAAATAGACTGATCTTGATGCCTACTGAGATGTCTGCTATGAAGATCCCAAACAACACCGGCCCCACTACAGAGCCCTGTGGCACGCCGCTTGTCACCGCCCTGGGAGAAGAGAAAGTCTCCGAAAAAAAAAAATGCTGGCAGCCATGTTAGTAAAAGCACACCCCCACTTGCAAAAACATAAGAAAAAAAAACTGAGTTTCAAAACTCACGCTACACCCAAGTCCATTAAATTACATAGAAACATAGAATTTGCCGGCAGATGAGGACCACTTGGCTCACCTAGTCTGCCCATTTACCCTACCTTTTTATATACTGCAGATCCTAAATGATCTGTGGCTTACTCTCTTGCCCATCACTAGAGTTCCTTTGCACACTTACTATTAAAAAGTCAGCTTCTAAACCATTGTTATTATGACTCATTTTTTTCTTTTCTGTCTTCTTTACTTTAGGCCTCCAAATCCCCAACCCTGATTTCAGTCCCTCTCAAGTGGACTCATGAATCACCTCTGGCTACTCACTAATGCCGACCCCCATCCCGCCTGTTCAATACCCTTCCAATCTGTTTGTATCTCCAGCCGATTGCGCATTACTTGCCCACCAACTTCTCCAAAAACGTATTTTTATTTCTTTGAATCAGACAGAGCAACGCTAGAGATTACTGTACTGCCGACTCAGAGGTTTTCATTTGAACAAAGTCCACTCCAGCTCATCAGCAAATGACTGTGGAGTCTGCAGTCAACAACAGACGTAAAAGAGCACCAAGTTGGTAGTTTTA